>CM077171.1:11759905-12182405 GCA_039654105.1 Coreius guichenoti | reverse complement strand
GCTTTCTTATCCCCCTGAGCCCCGTTTCTCTCCTTTACGCTCGTCTCTTCTCCTCCAAACAGCACCCCCAACCACGTTCGGCCAACCCCCAGCCCCCGCCCCGCTCCGAACATGGCAGCAAAGGGAAGGAGGAAAGTGAAATAGAGCGAGAGAGACTACACACGCAGGAGAGAGAGAGAGACGAGTCTGCCACTGACAGGGAATATCTGCCATTTTCCACGTTGCAGGAGGCTGCAGCCCTGATCCAGAGGACCAGGATCCAGGCACAGGCACCGCCGCAGGTAGAGCCGCATGTTTCTCTGCATTTAAGGGGCTTAATGTCAGTGTGAGCGGATGGACGGATGAGCGCCGGGGAATGCGGGGACAGAGCGCTGCTGTGCGTCTCCAGAGCCGCATGCATGGGGACAGGGGGGCGTGTTGGATAACAGGCTGCACATGTGTTTGCCGTTGCGCTCAGAGTCTGATCTGAGTTCAGTTTACTCCTGCCCGAATTATTGCAAGATAAACTACGGCACTGATCTCAAATCTGGCAACTTTTACCAGCAACAGATGCTGTACGTGAGAGCTGTGTTTGTCTGTTGTGCTCGCGTCAAAACTGTACTCGGTACATAGTAGTACGAGCTTCAAAAGAACCTTTCATTCTTAGTTTCTAAAGAACGTTTTTCCACTCTAAAGAACCATTTGTGCAATGGAATGATTCCACGGATGTTAAAGGTGCCAATAAACATCCTTTATTTTTAAGAGTGTATGTGAGTAGCCTATATAAATATTACATAAGAAACATATTTTTAATATTCACTCTAAACGTGAAACACGTGCTAAAAGTGAACTACATTTGGAACCCAAATCAAAAACAACACTAAACTATGACAAGCGCTTGTGTTTATATTAAAGACGCATTATGCAAATGAAGTGTGTGTTGCGCTGTGTTTGTGTGATGCTGTGAGGAAGATTTAGAGATTGAGACATTCCGGCAAAGCATCGTATCACTCATATGAAATGAGTGCTATATTTGGAGGCAAAATAACAACACACAACTTCTGCGTTTATGTCAGACTCGACATGCTCTTGTGTTTATGTTAAAGCGACGCATTGTGCATATGCAGTGTGTGTTGCGTCTGATATGAAAACCTGCGTTTAAGTGACGATTTTGTGATTGAGATATTCCGGAAAGCATTGTATCACTCGTATTGGGCAGTTTCGAGGGAATTCGTCGTGTTTTCTGTGTGTTATTTTGCATGCACCATGCCCTTGATCTGGGAAACTCAGGGGTAAGACAGCTCTAACCTATTAAACGCTGCACCGAGACTGCAGTGTCACAGCTGACTGATATTGATGCTCTGGACGGCCCCTCTCCGCAAGAATCCATTTAGAGGTGTGTGTGTGTGTGTGTGTGCGCGCGCGCGCGCGTGTGTGTGTGTGTGTGCGCGCGCGCACGCAGAGGGAGTGTGACTGACAGGCGGAGAGCGTTGTGTGTGTGTGTTGGTATGTGTGAGATGGACAGATACGGAACGGAGAGAGAGGTGAGAGGACTATGAAGGCGGGGAGAAAAATGGAGGGATGGCATGAATATGTGAGTGAATTACAGAGGAGGAAAAACTGATACCAACATCTGCAATAACATAGACGCTTCTACCGAGAAAAAAAAGGGTCGTAACTGTATTCCCAAGGTTAAGAGCGTCACTCTGCATGTAAAATAACCCAAGACATCAGCAGACTAGATCATGTGCCAAACGCATACACACACTTGCTGGGGGCGGGCGGTATGATCACAATCTTCTATCACAGTATGAGTCATTTTATTTTATGGTAATATAACTTGACATATTTTTACTGGAATTTATTTCTGATATAAGTAACATTTAATATTATTAATTAATGTTATATTAATATTTAATATCATTACATACCACTATATCGTAGCTATTACATCACTTACTATTTTTGGATGATCCAGCAGGCTAAAATAAATATTTCACAAATATTTTATTTGATTATTTTCTTTTTGTATTAAGAATGTGATGAATGCAAACCAAAATACAAATATTTTGATATTTACCTATATTTACTTTGATCTATTTTTTTTTTAAATTTTCCAATAAAATATTTAAACATCATATATGTTTAATATCTAAACAAGATATATTTAACTGAGAAGCAAAATATTCTGACATTTCAGAGAATATATCTTATATCTTTGCTACTCCACTGACATATTTAATATCTTTATATACCACTATATCACTGACTATTTTGGGATGATCCAGTAAATTAAATATTTCAGAAATGAAAGGTACTTCATCTTATTTGATTATATTCTTTTTGTATTTAGAATGTGATGAATGCAAACCAAAAATATAACTGTAAATTGCCAGTAAAAATAAAATATATTTTGATATTTACCTATATTTACCTTGATCTATTTTCCAATAAAATATTTAAACATCATATTATGTTTAATATATAAACAATATATATCTAACTGGGAAGAGAATATATCTATTTTACTCTTATTTTTGTTAGATTTATGCTTAAAATGAAATTAAATAAATATAGCTGAATAAATTAATACATAAAAATTTAAATAAATAAATTGTTTTAAGGATTAAGTTTTACAACTTTTTTCTTACTCCAATGAGATTCTTATTTTAAACATAAACATAACTCTATCTTTTACCTTAAAAATGCTTTAAAAATAAATAAATAAGTATTTTTACTGGGAAAACAAGGAAAAAAATAACGATTAACAAAATGATTTTTAGATAATCAAATGAATAAAATCCAGCAAATAAAAACTTGATGCAAATCAAAAGATCAGATTATCATAAATGAATAATACTGCTGGTTTAAGAGCACAAAAAATATAATAAAATATTTAAACATCATATGTTTAATATCTAAAAAAGATATATTTAACTGGCAAGAGAATATATCTATTTCACTATTTTTATACACAAACCTTCCTATTTTTAAGGATTAAGCTTTACTATTTTTTTCTTACTCCAATGAGATTCTTATTTTAAACATAAACATTACTCTATTTTTTACCTTAAAAATGCTTTAAAACTAAATAAATAAATATTTTTATGATATAAATAATTGATTTTGCATTGCAATGCCTATTTTTAGATAATCAAATGAATAAAATCCAGCAAATAAAAACTTGATGATGCAAATCAAAAGATCAGATTATCATAAATAAATAATACGACCAGCTTTACAAATGAACACGACACAAAGCTAAAACTGACGTTATAATGACTCTGAATTCTGATTGGATGAGCCACATCAAAGCTGTTTTAAAATAGCTGATAAATACTTCCAGTGAATTCTATATTAGTTGTGATGTTACCCTGCAACCATAAACAGCTAAACTCTGCTTCATGTTGCTGCCCTCAAAAACAAGTTCTTGGCCATCTTGACAATCACAATCTGTATTTGTGCAGTATTCCATATTTTCTCATTGCACTCATGTGTAAATAACGTAACGCAGCCCTGCCCACGCAAACACAGCTACCCCGCTCATGCAAAATCTGTAGAAGCTGATCAATTTCTACCATCGCACGGTATATACCATCACACCGCCCAGCCCTACATGGTGCTATATTGTATTTTGTCAGTGACTATAGCGTGGAGGCTGATGCAATCCACTGAAACTGTCACACACCTGAGGGTCAGTCAGAAAACAACCATGAAAAACAGAACGAGAGAGAGAGAGAAAGAGAGAGAGAGATCGGAAACCGTCGGCTCTTTCAAGAATAGAAGGTGATAGGAAAGAAATTAGATAGAGGCAGAGGGAAGGAGTAGACAGAGAGAGAGACAGACAGATATGAGGTGAAGAGAGGAAAGACAGGACCCCTCCCCCTTCCGCTGTTTTCTAGGTGCGAGAGTCCTGAGCAACAATCTGGCACGGCTCAAAACAGATCCATAAGGTCAGGACGGGGCAGAGCGTGCGAGGGAGGAAGAGAGGAGAGGAGCGATGGAGGAATTATTTATCTCCAGATGCTGCTGTCTCTGCAGCACTAAACTCAGCAGTCTTGCTCCGAAAGAGCGGAGAACAGGAAATGAATGGATGGAGAGAAGAAATAAACAACAAACTCGACGGTCAGGGGGTCAGATATGTGACGCCGTAATGAATCGACACCACAGAAACGCTTCACGAATGCACCAGGCTCGGACGCATTCATGTGCAACCGAGATATTTACAGACAAAAATAGTGATCTGTTTGAAGTTGAAGCGTGTGATTTCTGTTCCAGTAGTGAAAAGAAATAATAATTGTTTCCTAACAGGTTTCCTGAACACTCCCCCCATCTGCCATTGGCCAATCAAACAGACAGTCCCGCCCTAAAGCATTGGTTGGGTCAATGTGCACCACTTGCATGATTTTATACGACATGATTTGTAAGCAGAGCTTGACATTAAAGGGTTAGTTCACCCAAAAATGTAAATTCTGTCATTAATTCCTCACCCTAATGTCATTCCAAACCCGTGAGACCTTCACAAATGAAGATCTTCTTGATGAAATCCGAGAGCTTTCTGACCCCATAGACATCAATTTAATTACCACTTTCAAGGTCCAGAAAGGTAGTAAAAATCATCCATGTGACTCCAGTGGTTCAACCTTAATTTTATGAGGCGTCGAGAATACTTTTTGTGCGCAAAAAAACTAACAAAAATAGCTACTTTATACAACAATTTCTTCTCGTCTGTGCCAGTCCGGCGCTGTTTACGTTGTTACCGCAGTGCAGAGCTTCCTAGTTCTACGTCAGAAAGCCGGCTCACCATTGGCCGACGCATGTGAGCACCACGACGCATGCTGACGCAGTAGCTGGCCAATGGTGAGCCGGCGTTCTGACGTAGAACTAGGAAGCTCTGCACTGCGGTAACAATGTCAACAGCGTAGGAGACTGGCACAGACGAGAAGAAATTGTTGAATAAAGTTATTTTTGTTTGTTTTTTGCGCACAAAAAGTATTCTTGTCGCTTCATAAAATTAAGGTTGGACTATTTTAACAATGTCTTTACTACCTTTCTGGGCCTTGAAAGTGTTAATTAAATAGTTGTCTATGGAGGGGTCAGAGAGCTCTCGGATTTCATCAAAAATATCTTCATTTGTGTTCCGAAGATGAACGAAGGTCTTACGGGTTTGGAACGACATGAGGGTGAGTAATTAATGACAGAATTTACATTTTTGGGTGAACTAACCCTTTAACACCGGCCAACCCGCCAAATGCGGCGTGTAACGCAGTCACTCCTACTAGACACTTTGGTGAGTTGAAATTTATATATAATATACATTTTTCAATTGTAGTCTTTTAAAAAGGCATCTGAAATAATAAACTAAGTGCTATGTAGTGTTGTCAAAAATATAGATTTTTCAATACATATCTATACTGAAATATCTGAAACGCTTCCAATACTAATTTTCCCCAGAATAGACACGATACCAGCTGCGCTTTCTCTCTCTCTCTCTCTCATCTCACCGACAGTGAGTTGACACACAAACCCGCCTCCCCTCACTCACTCCTTTCATTTGCTCCAGATGAATATTGATGCTATTCCCACAGATTTTGACCACACATAAAGCCACACATAAAGTTACCTCTCAACAGCCTAAACAGTCAAATACACACAAAATAATGTCAAAATGCCAGTCTTGGCGAGTATTCACGTAAACACAGTCAGTTTTAAGTGAACGTAAACAGTTAAACAAAACGCATGTGTAACAGTATAATGGATCCGTGCGTCAAGTCTTAAAGTGACAGCAGCCTAATATACCTGCTGCCAAATTATGAGATCATATTAAAAATATCTAAATGGTAGTTTTTCCCCATGGTATCGATGTCAAAATTGTGGCCAGTGATAATCCCGAGTGGCTAGTAACCTTGGAAAACCACTAGCCACAATGGCTGGTGAGCAAAAAAAAGTTAATGTCAAGCCCTGTTTGTAAGGGTAATCAAAGTGTAAATGTTTCTTTCTCGGCACATATTGTTAGCTCAAGGCCTGTTCACACCAAGGATGATAACTATAATGATAACAATAAAGATATAGGTCTAAAAACCGTTGTAAATATAAAGAATAGTAGAGAAACAATATTGGTGAAATCACTTTCAGAAGAACAATTTTTTTTCCAGCTAATGAACGATAAAAAAAATTGGCAGCCAATCAGAATCCATCCTGCTTTAAAGAGCTCGAACATTTAAAGTGGCAGACGATAAAACTGGTCAGCTGGTGTGGACGCTAATATAGTTATAGTCAGTGTTGGGGGTAACGCATTACAAGTAACTTGAGTTACGTAATTAGATTACTTTTTTAAAGTAACGCATTACTTTTAAAATCTTTCGTTTTCCAGAATGGCGGCACTGCTGAAAGGTTTGTTTGAGCGGTGCCCTCTACTGTACATGCGTGAATTTGCATTTCCTTCAGTCTGAGGCTTATTAATTCAATTTTGGTGTGAAAGGGTCTTTACATTTGCCAAAAACCAAGCCCAGCCCAGGTGAGATTAAGTAACGCAAAAGTAACGTAAAGCATTACTTTAAAAAAATAAATAAATAAATAACTAAGTACTGTGATTAGTTACTTTTTAAGGGAGTAACACAATATTGTAATGCATTACTTTTCAAAGTAACTTTCACCAACACTGGTTATAGTTTTCTTTATAGTTAGCATTCTTGATGTGAACAGGCCTTAATGTGTAAAGTTAATAAAAGTTAACTTAAATTAAATACAAAAAAATTCCTGGTAGCATTTCTGAAGGGGTTTCTATGTGGGCTTGATCTCTCTGTTTCTGGGCCATTAATTGTGGATGTGCATGTTTGTGTAACTGTATGTGTGTGTCTGTGCGCAATGAACTCATGCCCTGTTGTTTATGTTTGTGTGCGTGTTTACACCCCTCATTTCTACGTGTGTCTGAACATACACATCTGTGTGCGATTGGGAGTGTGTGACGCATGGCGTTGGTGGTATGCTGCACGGTGAAATCGCTTGGATGTCATCCAGCTCAGTGGAAGGTCATCTAGCGTTTCTCCAAATAGATCCAGCCTTCATTTCCACTCCACAGCCGCTGTATTTACCAGTCCACTGGCCCAGAACGCTAATGCACACACACACACACACATGCACACACAAACTCCCCTGCTTCCTGCCACACCTTAATACTGGCAAACCGATAGCTGAGAAATGATTCCTTAATACAAAAAGAGGCATTTATTTTGAGCTTTGCTTAATTTGTTATTAAGGAAGTAACGTTTCCAGTGCTTTCCATGGCTTAGCGTTTAGCGTCATTGCTCTGAACCTGCAGCACACGTGTGGGCAATGCGTGTTTGAGTCCAGCGCATGCTCTCGTTTCCCACTCTTTTGAAATTGTAAGTGGTGCCACAATGATAGGGTGGTTTCTAGGAAGTGTTATTATCATTGATGAATTGAAAATATTTTATAATATTTTTTTAAATAAAAATAAAACCTAATTTAACTGTGAAAACTGAAAAGTAAAATAATTTTTTTTTTTAAAGTTTATGGCTTCATTTTTAGAAAATATTAATGTATATTGTAAAACTTTCTATTAAACATGAAAATGTGATGAGAAATGTAATGCTGTTAAACATTTTTAAATGATACCAGTTAACTTTGGCAGCCCTAAATTAATAAAAACAATAGTAAAATAATTTGTAAAATAGTAAAAAATGTAAAAAAACAAACAAAAAATTTTTTTTGGATACATGGTATATTTTGAAACTTTAAATCTTAACAGCTTGCCTGCATTAAACATTTATTATTATTATTATTATTATTATTATTTTATTATTATTATATTGCCACTAAATAGCAAAAATGCTAGACTGTGATGATATATTTAATGCTGTTAAACATTTTTAAATGATACCAGTTAACTCTGGCAGCCATAAATTAATACAACAACAGTAAAATATTATTAATAATAAATAAATAAATAAACTAGAAAAACATGACTTAAACATGAAATGAAAAATTGTTATTGCAATAAAAAATAAAATAAAATATTTCTTATGGCTTCAAAACTAAATAAAATTAAATGATAAAATTCATTTTAAATGGTATATTTTTTATTAAATTATTGGTAAAATTCTAATAGTAAATTATTATTATTATATTATATTATAAAATGCCACTAAATAGCACAAAATGCTAGACTTTGATGATAAATTTAAATCAGTTAAACATTTAAAATTACACCGGGGGGGCTGGAACTAAAGCCCAGGACACACCAAGCTGACGATCGGCCATCAGGCAACGTCGGACCGTTTTTGAGCGTCGGCTGACTTTCTTCGGTGTGTTCCGCACCATTGGCTCTAGTTGGACGCCGTCAGGTTTTTTTGGGCCGAGTCAACATGTAGAATTGCCGTCGGTGAGAGAGAGAACTCTGATTGGCTGTTCAGTTTAGTGAACATAATAGATAATAGAAAACAGCGAGCAAAGAAGTCAAAACGGTACAGATGGAAGGCTGTTCTAATTTTACATCATCTTACCTGGACGAATATTTTAATATTAACATGAGCAGAGTGGAATAAAGAAAGTGATCAGCAGGATTGATATTCAAAACGGTAAGCACGCACTGTTTACGATTTGTGTATCTGCAGCCTGGAGCGTCGGTTTCCCTTTTGAATGACGAATATAGACGAATATATCTGCAGAAATAGACAGTTGTCTCATTTACACACAGGCGCAGAACCATGTTCTAGTTGACAATCGGCTGTAGTTCTCTGTGTGTTCATTTGCAGATTTTTTGCCCTGACGCCGGCGACAACACAGTCGGCTTTCATCAGCGCTAGTTCTGTTTGTTGTGTCCCTACCCTAAAACAAAAAAATGTAAAAACTAACTGGTTTTATCTGGTTACTAGGGTGTTCATGGGTGGTAACCCCTCCGGTTGTACTCGCACCGCTCCAAGCAGGATTCGAACCGCCGTTTCCGCGCTAACAAGGACACTAAAAACTGCAGCTGCTAGCGTCAGTCGCTAGCGTGCCTCTTGAGGCCAGGGGAGTGAGGTTTACTCAAACAGCTCTTACTAGCTGGCCTCTGTTACACTAGGGTTACTCAAAATGGGCCACTCCTAAGTATCTCTGATATATTCCAGTACATGATTAAATTCCTTCCTTCAATGCAAGTCCTAGAGAGTTAAAATTATATCACAACTTCCTCAACAAGCCTCGTGATTTGAGGTTCATTCATGTCCATGGCACAAACAATAAGCCGTTAGGGCCAGAGGTTTAATATTTAGGGTTAATTGCTTAGAATAAACCCCTACCCTAAGTATGAGCAATAATTATAGCCATGCTGGCTTTACCAAGGACAGTAATAAGTTGGAAAAGGCATAGAAATCTTCGCATATATTTGGCAAAGCTAAAAGCTAATGGTTCAGGTGCCACGCACAGAGCTGCAGATTCAAGCCCCCGCAGAGACCGAGTGAAAGCATTTGCATGTGATTTATTTGCGTCCCAATTCTGACTGTATGTGATCCATACCACATCCCCTCAGGAGAGACCAGCTGCACAGACCAATTTACCACCTAGCATCAGCACATCCCAGGCTACGAGTGTGCGACACTATCAAGGGCACCTACAGGTAGCTGCTGGTGTGAGATTTTCAGTGGCGTTGGTCAGTCTCCGAGAGGCTGCTTTCGGACTCCGCAGAGCAACGAGAGGGATTGCGTAGGATTTTTTAACGGTTCTCAGGGGCAGGCGGCAACAGATGAAAGGGGGGAGGGGGGATTTTGAGCCCTACTGTTGCAGATGATTTTTTTCTTGCCATGATCACAGCAGCACAAAAGCATTTGAAAAGTTCTGCAGCTTCAAACAGCCGTTTGAATTATATAACCGTTAGAAGGAGGGTGACGGAGCTTAGCCTAACGTTAGCGTCAAGGACCGCACAACAAGGTGCTATAGTCAAAAATGGGTCTGCTTTTGAAAACGAACCAAAAACTAATCCTTTCATAGCACTACAAAAGCTGACAACTGCGTTGGTTTGATTTGAAAAGATCTCATAGCTTGTCTTCATTAGCAGCCACGATTAGTTTTATAAGGATTGCTGCGTCAAACTCCCTTCACCTAGTGGAGGCAGTGTGTATGTGTGTGTTGTGTGATGAGTTACATGCGTCATTGTGTGTGTGTAAAACCTACGTTATAAGGACAAAATGTCCCCACAAAGGCAATATCCGAAATCCTTGTCCTTGTGGGGACATTTTTTGGTCCCCATGAGGAAAATAGCTTATAAATCAGATTAAATTATGTTTTTTAAAAATGTAAAAATGCAGAAAGTTTTCTGTGAAGGTTTAGGGTTAGTGTAAGGGGATAGATTATACAGTCTGTCCAGTATAATAATCATTATGTCTATGGAAAGTCCCCATAAAATATGAAAACACATGGACACGTGTGTGTGTGTGTGTGTGTGTGTGTGTGTGTGTGTGTGTGTGTGTGTGTGTGTGTGTGTGTGTGTGTGTGTGTGTGTGTGTGTGTGTGTGTGTGCGTGTGCGTGCGTGTGTGTGTCGGGGTTGGGGAAGGACAGAGACGATCTCTTGGGGGACGGCGTGTATCGGGACAGTGCAGTAAAGTGGGCCATGAACACACATCTCCGTCTTAGATTTGGAAAATGATGTTAAGCCTCTTGAATAGCACAAAATATATAATTTCTCTGTCCTCTCCTCGTTGTACACAGCTATAATCATTTTCTAAATTTCATTTAAAAATCTTAACATCGTTTAAACACAATACATTTACTTGAGAATCGAAACTGTATAAGATATTAAGACCTGTTTTCATAAAATAAATCTTGAATTAAAAAATACATCTAATAGTGAGGTTTGTGCTTAAAACACACACGCACACAAAACTGATTAATTTCTTGTATAGTTCTTAATATATTTAAAATATACTACACTCTAAAAGCTTAAACTATGATGTACTCCATTTTGGAGAAACATTTTTAAAACAAGTTTAAAGTAAAATAAAATAATTGAAATATACCTTATGAATTAAAAAACAAAGTATGAACAACTACATTTAGTATCATGATAAATAAAATTGAGTACACTGTAAAACTCAACTTAAAACACACAAAATAACAGTTAATTTCAAAATGTACTCATTGTGTGTGATTGCTAATTGTGTCCAACTTAATTAGTTTCTTAATTGTTTTTTTAAAGATGAAGAATATTGATATGAAATAACAAGTAATATTTGTAGTTCTTGAATCTGATCAGTATAATTACTCCATTCTTAAATATTTTGATTGAAATATAACAAAAATACTAAGTTTATCTAAAAAATATGACTTTTGTTAGTCAAAATTTGTTAGTCAAATGCAAATTTCTTTTCATGAAATAAGGATTACATTTTACACAAATAACTATTGGATTTTTAGACATCTATTTTGGTATGTGCAACACAAATTATTAATTAAAGTAAGAATGATGTAAGAATTTTCATGTTTTAATCATTTTGTTATTGCCCATGTGTGAACAGCTTGTTACAAAACTTAAAAACGAGAACTTCCTCGACTTCTTAGGTTGTCTATGAAAGCCTGTAGACTTATGTTTAAGTGAAGTACTCGGGACGTTTTTGCCTGGAAAATCAAAAGGATGTGAATGTTACGCGCTCCGAGAGAATCTCTTCCATTCACATGAAACAAATGCTTATACAATGTTCAGGAGGATAATGCTGAAAGAGCCATTCTGTACTGCAATGTCAATGTGTCATGCAAAGAAAAGGGATTAATAAAACTATAGTCTCACATAGTCAGATCTATAGTCTCAAATATACTTTATAATCAGTGTAATTTTAATGACCTCATCTATCGACATGATGCCGGTGAATCACAGAGCTGCTGCAAACATATCCACATCATCACTATGATCAGATGCGTGCGAGCATGAACAATAAGATATCACGCCACACAACTTTTTTTTCTCACGGAGCAAAGAGGACACTGACAACGTGCCGGCAGACAAGACAGAGAAGGTTACTTTTGATGTAATACAAAGTCTCAGCTTTGAAATTCTGTCAATTTTATTACAAAACTCAAACAATAAATACTATTTTGACGCTCTTAAATGCGGCGTGACAGATCGCTGTAGAGCCTCAGTTCAAGCAGCACATGAACCGATCTGTGTTCCTTATTATTACTAGTTATAGCACCAAATAAACATGCATGAACATCAGAAGGTATGTTGAAAGATACAATACAACTTGAATGTAACATGTCTCATGTAATCGCTCAATCAGTGTTTCAACCGCGGAAAGACATCAATAAAACAGCTTGTGAAAAATGTCACGTAAAGCCATTCAACGACCATATCATGCTAGAAAAATTAACTCTAGAGAGGAGCATTTTACTAATTATATACACTATATTATTTTAATATAGTACATTTTTATGGTTCAGTACAGTTTTTCAATATTAGTAATATAGTTCAGCACTATTTTATGTGTTATGTTTGGTATTATTATTCAGTATCCATTTTAAAAACTATTGGTTGATTAATCTGTTATTGGCCAGCAGGGTCCAACCTTCTGTTGAACGCAAAAGAAGATATTTAAAAAAAAAACGTTGGTAACCAAACAGTTTCTGGTCCCCATTGACTTCCATAGTATTTTTTTTTTTTTTTATACTATGAAAGTTAATGTGGACCAACAACTGTTTGGTTACCAACGTTCTTAAAAATATCTTCTTTTGCGTTCAACAGAACAGGTTTAAAACAACATGAGGGTGAGTAAATGATGACAGAATTTTCATGTTTTTCAGTAAAATCCACTATCGGTCGACCTCTAATATTACATATTTATTATATTTTTACTCTTATATCATTAAAAATATTATAACATTATTATAAATCCGCATTATGAATGAATTGTTCATTTTAAACCTTTAATAATAATACCAGCTGACAGATTTCTCTTTATGTTTACAGCATTAGTTTAATAATTTGTTATTGTTATTGCTATAACATGTATATAACAGCCCTACTGTACCTGATATTTAGCCAAATTAATCGATACTGAATCAAAATCAGAATCGAATCACAAGCTTAAAGGCACAATATGTAATTTTTGCCACTAGAGGTCGCTTATTCAAAACACGGGCATAGCTTGATGACGCCGAGATTTTGCGGAATCATGGGAGTTGTTGTCTTCACCTCTACAGCCGGTGGAAAAGAATCAGACGGGACTCAGGCAGAAATCATATTCATGGATGAGCTAATGTATTAAAGATTTATTAACGTTACTGTAGTATGAAGCAGGGTGGGAGCAGAACGAGGCCGCTGGAGTGATTGCTAATGAGAGACAAGTGCGACACACGGCTCGAGAGCAGTGGAGCTTTTATTATGCCGCAGACGACCGCTTCTGCTTCTTCCGCTCATGGGGTAACGCAGTGCTGTTTTATCATATTAGATACATTTGAGTGTGTTGAAAGTTATGTTATAATGCTACTCTGTGCGTTCGCTCGGTGGCTACTATGAGACACTTGTTCACACTGCAGTAAACAAGATCGATATTAGGCATGGTAAAACATGGTACTCACGGTAAATCAACAAAACGAGATTTAAACAATAAGACTAACTGTGTTGAGCTATATAACAATGATTAGTTTTCTGTTGATGAATGTATCCAAACAGTTGCTCACCTGTCTAATAAAACACATAATATATTAAATTGTCTTTGGTGTTTCCATGGTTTCTACAAAATAAAACCGGAAATCGAGGGTATGATGTCATTGATAGGTGACGCACGGTCCATGTCCTGGTTAAAATTGCTTATTTGTGATAATGTAAGTTCACAAGTCAACAAAATATATAACATTTATCTATAACATTAAAAATCTTACATATTGTGCCTTTAACAACAAAGGTTGCATTCAAAATCCACTTGGCCAAAAAGAATCTGAGGGAGCACGTCACTTCTGAACTTTGCTGTGCGTGGATACAGGCCACCACCAGCAGCGGGAAACAATGCCCTCGGCACTTCACCGTAGGCAAAGACAATGGGTGCCCAGCGCCGCCGGCGCTGATAATGGCGCAGGCACGCTGCTGGCACACGCACGCCACGTCAAAACAGAGCGAACAAGAGAACGAATGGGAGAACACTGCAGATGAAGGGACGCAGAGAGCAGAGATGCCCAACCCACTGCCTGTCTGTCTGATGTGTGCGTCTGCGGCCGTGTGTGTAATTATGAGTGTGTGTAGGCTGTAGTGCTTCCATCGCCTGGGAGGGCCCGTCAAAGCGGGCACCACAAAAGCTGGAGTGACAGAAACACACCCCTCCTCCACAAAAACACATGCATGCACAGGCACGCTAGCCGGCCAGAGAGCACACTGTCACACTGCAGACTGCTCTCGGCCGTGTGACGCTAACTAGCCGTGCTTCCATTATTAACGTCAGTCATACTCTGGACACACTCGCGCTGCATTTAGCCTGTCTGGACTCATCCACGCACACACAAGGAAATGCAAACAGTGCGTTTCGTCTCCTCTGCGTCTCGGCTTGCCTCTAGACTGCTAACACCCGCGTCCTGCTACAGGCAATCAGGGTGTAGAGCACGGCACAGCCCGCTGTCTGTCTCTATGCTTTTGTGAGGAGAAGTAGACTATGCTCCAAAATAGCATCCTATCGTACTATCATACTATTGTATGCTTATTATACATGGACAGAGTTTGGAATACCCAAATAACCTACTACATTTGCCAAAATGTGCAGTATCATACTAATATACCATACTAATATACTACCATAATATAATATTGGGCTAAATATAGTACCATACTAATATACTACTCACACTATTTCTGCAGTATGTACAGTATATTGCACATGAAGAGAGTTTGTGTGCATGGAATACCAGAATGACCTTTTTGCCAAGTATTTGTATAATATACAACAAAGTATATTGTAAATATGTTCGGAATTGCATACTTACATACTACTCTTATTATTTTTACAGTATGCAGTATGTATATTGTGCATGAAGGGAGTTTGTATGCATGGAATACCAAATAACCTACTACAGAATAAAGGGGAGCACAGCTATGGTTAGAATAGCATACTAACATATACTCCTAATATTTTTGCAGTATCTATATTCTGAACAATTTTCTTAATGCAACAAATACCTAGATGACCTGGCTGCTACATTTGCCAAGTTTCAGTATGCAGTATGTATATTGTGCATAAAGGGAGGGTGTATGCATGGAATACCAGAATGATCTATTTGTCAAGTATTTGTATAGGCCTAATATACAAAAAAGCACATTGTAGGCATGTTTGGAATTGCATACTAACATACTACTCTTAATATTTTTGCAGTATGCAGTATGTATATTGTGCATGAAGGGAGTTTGTATGCATGGGATACCAGAATTACCTATTTGCAAAGTATTTGTATAGGCCTAATATACAAAAAAGCACATTGTAGGCATGTTTGGAATTGCATACTAACATACTATTAATATTTTTGCAGTATGTATATTGTGCATGAAGGGAGTTTGTATGCATGGGATACCAGAATTATCTATTTGCCAAGTATTTGTATAGGCCTAATATACAAAAAAGCACATTGTAAGTATGTTTGGAATTGCATACTAACATACTACTCATATTATTTTTGCAGTATGCAGTATGCAGTATGTATATTGTGCATGAAGGGAGTTTGTATGCATGGGATACCAAATAACCTACTACAAAATAAAGGGGAGCACAGCTATGGTTAAAATAGCATACTAGCATATACTCCTAATACTTCTGCAGTATGTATATTGTGAACAATTTTCTTAATGCAAGAAATACCTAGATGACCTGGCAGCTACATTTGCTGTGTACTACAAGTGTGTAGTATACAGCATGTTAAGAATAGCAAACTGTACTAACATACTACTCACATTATTTCTGCAGTATGTACATTGTGCATAAAGGGAGTACCAGCATGGAATACTGGAATGACCTACTACATTCACTAAAATGTGTAGTATACAGCAGAGCACATTGTGGCTATGTTTGGTATTGCATACCTAAATACTACTATTATTTCTGCAGTATGCAAAGACGCATTTACTTTCAAGATGCGACACCTTTCACTAAATTAAGCATGCAACATGCGACAATAATATCATACTGCTGTGTGAACTGTTTAGTTTAGTGCTGCATAATGCATAATATTTAAAAAACAACAGTACACTAGTATTCCATTCCAAACACAGCCATAGACAAGCGAGAGCAGCAGCAGACATGTGTGTTGCAGGTAGTGACTGTGATTAATCTCTCTCTTGCACACACACTCCTTTGTAAAGGACAGATGAGAGTATGCCATAGTGCATGTGTTTTCATATGATTATTTTCATATGCCAAGTTTTTAAGTGCACACGCGCACAGTCAGACACACAGAATGACTATGTATCATGCACACACACAAATACATCTTCAGAGTTTAAGCGTATACTGCCATGCACACGCATTCACACGCAGGGCAATTTAAAGCGACGTGCATTCATATTCACACACACACACACACACCAGCACTACAGACAGCTGTAGGGGTGGGGGTAGGCAGAGAAAGCGGACGGATGGATGAGTGTGTGTCTGTGTGTGATTATGTGAAGAGGATGTGCTCTGTTGATAGATCCCCCGTGTTTGTGTGTGTGTGTGTGTGTGTGTGTGTAGTGGAGAGGTGTGATGGGAGAGAGGTGAGTTGGGCTAAATGAAGTGTGCGTGTGTGTGTGTAGATCTCTAATGCGAGAGGGAGGTAGACAGATGGGGGGTCTAAATGATTAGTGTAAGTGTGTGTGCGGTCGTATGTGTGTGTGTGTGTGTGTGTGTGTGGAGAGAGGCAGACAGCATTACCATGGCTGCTGTGAGTCATACTGAAGCCACACAAATCAATACCATAATAATCAACACAAACATCATGTTCTTCACACTCATATGCGGCCACATAAACACACACTGTTAAAATAAAGGTTCTTAGGTTCCACAAAGAACTTTGACTGTACGTTTCTTTGGAGACTTTAAAGGTTCCTACGTTGTAAGTCTGTGTATTTGTCTGTTAGTTTTTTAAAACACCTGAGAATAAAAAGCTCTTTGTAAAATTCTTTTTTAGCTCTAAAAGGAACTGCATAGCAACATACTAGCAACCACTCAGAATACCTATATATATTTCAAACCATTTTAGTTCCTAAATTGTGTAAACTATGTGTAATTAGAATAGAACAGGTATTATTATTGTTCTTATTATGCAAAATGTATATACACTATATTGGCAAAAGTATTGGGACACCCCTCCAAATCATTAAATTTAGGTGTTCCAATCACTTCCATGGCCAAAGGTGTATAAAATCAAGCACCTAGGCATGCAGACTGCTTCTACAAACATTTGTGAAAGAATGGGTCGCTCTCAGGAGCTCAGTGAATTCAAGCGTGGTACCGTGATAGGTTGCCACCTGTGCAAAGTCCATTCGTGAAATTTCCTCACTACTAAATATTCCACGGTCAACTGTTAGTGGTATTATAACAAAGTGGAAGCAATTGAGAACAACCGCAACTTAAAAGGCCACGTAAAATCACAGAGCGGGGTCAGCGCATGAGGCGCACAGTGCGCAGAAGTCGCCCACTTTCTGCAGAGTCAGTAGCTACAGACCTCCAAACTTTGTGTGGCCTTCAGATTAGTTCAAGAACAGTGTGTAGAGAGCTTCATGGAATGGGTTTTCATGGCCGAGCAGCTGCATCAAAGCCTTACATCACCAAGTGCAATGCAAAGCGTCGGATGCAGTGGTGTAAAGCACGCCGCCACTGGACTCTAGAGCAGTGGAGACGTGTTCTCTGGAGTGACGAATCACGCTTCTCTGTCTGGAAATCCGATGGACGAGTCTGGGTTTGGCGGTTGCCAGGAGAACGGTACTTGCCTGACTGCATTGTGTAAAGTTTGGTGGAGGGGGGGTTATGGTGTGGGGTTGTTTTTCAGGGGTTGGGCTTGGCCCCTTAGTTCCAGTGAAAGGAACTCTTAATGCTTCAGCATACCAAGACATTTTGGACAATTTCATGCTCCCAACTTTGTGGGAACAGTTTGGGGATGGCCCTTTCCTGTTCCAACATGACTGCGCACCAGTGCACAAAGCAAGGTCCATAAAGACATGGATGAGCGAGTTTGGTGTGGAGGAACTTGACTGGCCTGCACAGATTCCTGACCTCAACCCGATAGAACACCTTTGGGATGAATTAGAGCGGAGACTGCGAGCCAGGCCTACTCGTCCAACATCAGTGCCTGACCTCACAAATGCGCTTCTAGAAGAATGGTCAAAAATTCCCATAAACACACTTCTAAACCTTGTGGAAAGCCTTCCCAGAAGAGTTGAAGCTGTTATAGCTGCAAAGGGTGGGCCAACTCCATATTAAACCGTATGGATTAAGAATGGGACGTCATTAAAGTTCATGTGCATGTAAAGGCAGGCGTCCCAAAACTTTTGGCAATATAGTGTACATTTGGAATGGCATTGGGGTGAGTAAATAATGACAGTGAATGGTTTTAATTTTTGGATGAAATATACCTTATGTAATATACCGGTAACACTTTACAAGGTCTCATTTGTTAACATTAGTTAATATATTAACTAACATTAACAAACAATGAGCAAGACATTTGTTACAGTATTTATTAATCTTTGTTAATGTTAGTTAATAAAAATACAGCTGTTCATTGTTCATGTTAGTTCACAGTGCATTAGCTAATGTTAACAAATACAACTTTTGATTTTAATAATGTATTAGTAAATGTTGAAATTAACCTTGACTAAGATTAATAAATGCTGTAAGTTCATGTTAGTGTAGTTAACTAATGTTAACAAATGAAACCTTATTGTTAATCAGTCATCATAACATAAAATAAAAGTGAACAATACAGCATTTATTAATCTTAAGGTTAATTTCAACATTTACTAATACATTATTCAAATCAAAAGTTGTGTTTGTTATAAGTATACAATAGTGGTCAAAAGTTTACATGTATATAAAACCTTCAAAACATTTTTTAAAGAAATTAATACTTTTATTCAGCAAGGAAGCATTAAATTAAACAAAATTGACAGTAAAGTCATTTATAACGTTACTATTTCAAATAAATGCTGTTCTTTTGAATTTTCTATTTATTGAAGAATCCTGGGGGGAAAGTGTCATGGTTTCCATAGAAATATTAACCCGCACAACTGTTTTCAAAATTGATAACAATAATACATTTCTTGAGCATCAAATCATATCAGAATGATTTCTGAGGGATCATGTGACACTGAAGACTGGAGTAATGATGCTGAAAATTCAGCTTTGATCACAGGAATAAATTACATTTTAACATATATTTAGATAGAAAACAGTCTTACAATTTTAAATTGTAATACTAGGCTATTTCGCAATATTAGTATGTTTTTCAAATTTTTTTTGATTAAGTAAATGCAGCCTTTGTGAGCGTAAGAGACTTGAATGCATTGAATGCATTGCATGTTGTGTGTTGATTTTGTTAGCCGTCTGCACACACAGGCTCAGTCTGACGCTTGTGCACTGGGCTACAGCGCGGTCAACGTGAGCTCGGCAGCCTCCCAGCAATTTACAGAGAAAGAAGAGAATCTATGAGAAAGTGAATCTGTCAGATGTCTTTGAGAGTGTGTGTGTGTAATAGAAAGGGAGGTAGTTGCTGAGAGAGAGGTCACACACACACACTAATACAGCAGAAAACAGCACCTCTGCCTTCCCTCCACGTCTGTCTATTTTAAAACCACACATCTTCCTTTTCACTCTCTGCCGCTCTCACTCTCTTTTTGACCCTTTTGTTTCCGTCTTCCCTTTCTCTTTCTTCGTCTCACTTTCCCCATTTCTATCTATTTTTGCGATAATCATTTCTCTCACGTTTCCCGTCTCTCTCTCTCTCTCTCTCGTGCTCTCTCTATGACCCTGTCTCACTCTCTCCCGCTCTCATTCTCTCGTCTAGCTGCCAATTTTAACACTAAGCATCTCTCATGTGCATGCGCCCCAACATCCCTCTCTCTGATTCATTCCTCTCTTCCTCTTGCACTTGTCACTATCTCTCCGTTCTAAATGTGGCTCTGAAACCCTATCACCCCAATACGGCACAATAATTTATTCTGTGTTATGCTGAGAAGCACACGCTTGGTCTCAGAGCAGAGGTGGCTGATGGGTAGAGGTCTGCTGCAGCTTCAACACAAAGGAGCTGATCTCGAAACAACGCAAAGACTGACACTTTCTCTGTGTATAACATGGAAACAGTACCTTTCTTATGATCAGTTAGTATAGTATAGTATCAGCAGCTGATCTCAGGACAGCTGTTAAAAATATGGTTCACTCAAAAATGTAAATTCTGTCATTATTTACTCTATATCTTCTTGTCGTTCCAAATCTGTATGACTTTATTTCTACTGTGGAACATGAAAGATATTTAGAAAAATGTTGGGGACCAAACAACATTAGAATAATTCAAATAAAAATATCAGATTTTTTTGTTCCACAGATAAAGAAGTCATACAGCTTTGGAAGAACATGAGGGTGAAATGATGACAGAAACATTTTTGAATGAAAAAAAAGCACGGATAAATCATTTAGGGCCAGATTTACTTACAGCTTGCTCCAGTGCAAACCCTCTTTTGGCATTAAAAAACTACTGTCAGGATTTACTAAAAGACACGCAGTGAAAAATTAGCGCTGAAAAGGCGTGGACAGGGTTATTTTTGAGGCTGACTTTATTGCATATGCATTTGTAGACATTTGTTCCATTTGAGACACAAATTTTATGGAAAGAGGGTACTTAAATGAATCGAGCAAGTGTGACCGGTCCTACTCAACCTGCTCCGAGCGGGATTCGAAACAGGGTCTCCGACGTGGGAGGCGGCGTGCTAACAAGTACGCTACAGATTGCGCCTATTGAGGCCAGTGGAGTGAGGTTTACTCACACAGCTCTTCTGGCCTGTGTCCGTTACACTCACCCTCCTAAACCTCACTCCCATCCGGGTCCTATTTGACCCGCTCCGAGCGGGATTCGAACTGGAGTCTCTGGCGTGGGAGGTGAGCGCGCTAACATGGACGCTAATGTCCGCAGCCGCTAGAATCAGCCGCCTGGCTCCTCTTGAAGCCAGGGGAGTGAAGTTTACTCACACAGCTCTTACTGGCCTGCGTCCATACCTCACTCCCATCTGGGTCACGGCTCAAATTTAACCAGTCCTATTCAAACCACTCCGAGGCGGGACTCGAACCGGGGTCTCCGGTGTGGGAGGTGGGCATGCTAACACGGGCGCTAATGAGCCATTAGACTGACTGACGCAATTTTGTGCCAGTCGCTAACGTTCCTCTTGAAATCAGGGGAGTGAGATTTACTCACACAGCTCTTACTGGCCTGCGTCCATTACACTCAGCCCCCTAAGCCTCACTCCCATCCGGGTCACGGCACCAAATGTCCTACTCAACCCACTCCGAGCGGGATTAGAACCAGGGGTCTCTGGCGTGGGAGGCGGGCGCACCAACACAGGCGCTAATGACCGCAGCCGCTTGCATCAGTCATTACACAAGATGATTTACTAAGGTTTACGCTAGTCAGTTTACTGGTATTTGTGCCATTATTTACCGCCGAAAAAAGCATGTGCACCATTGTGCTGCTCTTGGTAGATTGCGTTTGTCATTATGGAAATGATCCACCTCATCTGTGTTCTTTCATTTGCGTGTTATCAGTAGATCACAAGCAAAACTTTCCACTCCCATCACCGCTTTTTTTGGAATTGCGCTCTCACGCTAATTTGCCCTGTTTAGTAAATCTGGCCCTTAGTGTATAAAACTATATCATAGACAGTATGGTATAAATACAGCAAGGATGGGTTATCAGTTGGCTTAATTATGTTAACAAAAAACCTTCAAAATACTGTGTGTGTGTGTGTGAGAGACAGAGACAGCTCAATCTCATTGCTCTCATTAGGATTTCAGGATTTCACGCTTCGTTATACTTTGACTTTGTCTTTAATTATGTCACTTAAGAGCAGTAGAATTCAAACCTTTCTTCCACTGCAATCTGACATTAACATGCGCCTCCACAGACGCCACTCTCACAAGCAAATCAGCAGCTAAAAGCAGCACAAAACCAAAGGATAATGTCATTTTCTAGGTCTCTCGCCGTCCTTTACCGTCTATAGCCAGCTGCGTCTCGCGGCCATTAGCGTTCTGTCCTCCCCCCATTTTCCATGCCAGCAATTCCCAGAGCCAAGATTGAACCCCACCTCCACTCATTCACACGCTGTTTTTATCTATCCATCCTCCTCCCACCTTGATCAATCCAGTCTCCATGCCGCTAAGAGACCAATGTCACAGGACCCATCACTGTTTTTCTTCTAGCTTGCCACAAAATTGGGCACAAAATCAATTATTTTGCTCATGAGATGTGTGATATATCTGTATGGTGGGGTATTATGGTAAATTGTTGTACATATGCACCATATGTACGTTTAATGAATTTGTTGTATCTTCCATTTACTGTTTTATGTGAGCAGAGATGTACTGTTGTACATGTAAGTGAGCGTAAACACTGTAAGTGTGTGATGTATGTGCAATATCTTGCTCAATGTGAGGTTAAGTCGCTTCAGTTAAGTATCTACGCTAGTATCTTGATGACATTTGTGTGAGGCAGTATGTGTAGGTAGGTTGTCTGTGAGAGTTATTGCACACAGATTAACACTCAAGCAGCCTCAGGTGGAGCAGTGTATGTGTGTGAGAGTGTGACAGAAGTATATGTAATTGTAGGGTGTGTGTGTGTGAGAGAGAGTAGCCTAGTTTCACAATATAACCACTGGTCTAGTGAAGTTTTACTATGCACCACAAGAGAGGTTGTTTTTTGGTGGGATTTCAGAACGATATTGGTTTTGAGAGGTTGTTTCAAAAGATATGCACAATATGGAAGTAGATAGAGCAACAAGATTTGAATGAATTACATTAGTTATTACACACACAGCCAAATTACATGGAAAAACCAAAGCAAACAAAGGCTTCCGAAGCTAATCAAGGTCATATGGAATCATCTAAATCAAGTTTAAAAGGGGCTCTATAGAATTCACAAAATCTTGTTATTAGCGACACCGGTGGCCGATAAGTTAACTGCAGTCATAAACATATTGTTCATTTGCGCTCTCATGCACACGTAACGGACAACAGACTGAACGTGAGGCCCCGATATTCTCACGTTCTTTGCTTAGAAGTAAAAGAAGTTGTAAATAGCTTTGCAGCGATATACTGTTAACAAACATCCAGACGCCGCCCACGCTGCTGAAAGCGATGTTTAGATGAATATGTAAATACATGCTGCACGCTTTCCTCTCAATAACAAAATAAACACAACAAAAATGACAGAGGTGAGAAAGCAGCAGATAAGAAAGATCAAAGCAATGTGTTTGCAATTCACCGCCATCATGTCGACAGATGAGGTCATAAAAATTACACTGTTATGACATTTTAAATATAAATTATATTTCAGACTATTTATCTGGCTATGTGAGACGATAGTTTAAATTATAATCCCTTTTCTTGTCATTGCAGTACAGAATGGCTCTTTCAGCATTATCCTCCTGAACATTGTATAAGCATTTGTTTAATGGAAGAGAGGCTCTCGAGAGCGTGTGTAACCATCACATCTTTTGTATTTTCCTGGCAAAAGAAAAAAAGTCCTTTACTTACAAATCAGTCTACAGGCTTTCATAGACAACATGGGAAGTCGGGGAAGGTTTCGTTTTTTAAGATTTGTTACAAGCTGTTCAAACTTTGGCAATAAAAAGGCAATTAATACATGAAAATTCTTACCTGTAGCCCCATATAGACCTCATTTACTCTCAACTCTTTCCCATTGATGGAAATTTATGGCTTTCCGTGTTTCCACTGTTATCCGGTAGGGGGCGCTATTACACATCTTCTGAAAGAAAACTGAATCTCCTGATCAAAACACAGATGAAGAAGATGCAGAAACAAGAGATAGCATATGTAAGCAGATTCATGTGTAAAACAATCATCAACATTAAACAACATATAAATCAAAACTGCCTAATGTTACTGAATGAAATGTAGACCCAGGACGAGCTATAGGACTGTGAAGCTTTGGGGGTGTTGATGGACTCGATCTACTCCATCTGTGTTTGATCATCGTTCTGAATCCGATCCAGATGTAGTCTTTGACAAAAACGTGATTTTCTCAGCTTTGAAGCTAGAATAAAACAAGGTTTTTTGTTTAAAAGTGCATGTTCAGATATTCATACAACAAAATATTATGGGGGCCATGAAACTTTTGTGAAAATGATCAAAAATGCTGGTGGTGGCTGGCAACTGTTTTCAAAAACGCTGGCGGGGAAAGAGTTAATACATTCCTGGTCTTATTTTTTCATAGATATTCCAAGGGGAAAATGTCTTTGTAGTGTTTCATCAAAATATAATTTGACTTTCCTTTTCGGGATGACATCATCGAGGACTCTTATTTTGAAACCCCAACCATAGAGACTGCTTTCATGACCTAAATCAAATCAAAGATAAAATCAAGTCCCACCCTGCATTATTTTCTCATTGAACATCCTTTTCACTCAGAAATACATCACGTTGTAGATATAAAATGGGTGGTCATTCGTTTACAAACAGCCATAAAGGTGTTTTGTTGAGTGAGATTAAGAGTTTTCTTGTGAGATTGTGAAACGAGACCACCTTGCGCATCTTAAGATGACCCTGTTTTTTAGTTGACTCCCACCTCCCTCTCTTCCAGCGACAGTCTAAAGGTGTTGTCACTTGGACTTCTAGCGGCTGACTGCATTCCAAGTGTGAAACACATGGTTTGCAGCTTCATGCTCATCTTCTCTTTTCTCTTGACCTGTTCACCTGCTTTCCTTGAATAGAGGGGTGTAGAGAAAAGGGATGGGCGGTGCACTATACTATTGTGTGCGGGGTGCATTACATCACTTACATCTGTACAATGATCTAATCTCTGTCCGTTTCTACCTCTCTGTCTCCTCCATCCCATTGATTAAATCACTCGATTTTCCTGGCACTACACAATGACACTGGCACTTTTAAATATGGAGATGAGGTAAAGAGGTGGACCACTGTGGGAACGAGCCAAGACTGAGAAAGAAAGCGAGAGAGAGAGTGAGATGGGATAAGGTTGGGGGTTTGTTGTTGTGTATGCATGCATCAGACGTTGGGAAACATAGGAAAATACGCTTCCCTGCCTCTGTGGAACAAGAGTCGAGGTGACATCACTTTCCTCACAGTCGAGAGTGAGACAGATCGAGAGGTACGGGAGGGAACAAAACCACTTTAAGTACGTCTTCTCTCTCCACACCCTCTGCTCCTTGCATCAGTAATGGAGATGATATTCATGACAGGATTCTGGCTTACAGACCATCGGTTCAACCTTTGAATTTTTACGCAGTCCTACCTCAATATCCATCTCTGACAGACCCAAGGTCACGGTCGAAATGTGTCTCTCTAACACACACTTTCATTGTAGAGTTTCTGAGCTAAGTCCATCCTAGTCTTAGCCTCAGATGGCACCCAAGGATTCTTACACATAAATAGCAAGAGCATTCTCAAAACCGCACAATCCAATCAATTACATGCACATGACTTGTTTACCATTCTGCTAAATACATCTCTGAGGAAGAACTTAAGTTTGATCAAAATTGGTGATGTTGATGTCAAATCTGACATTTTTATAATTGCAAGTAGATGTCTTTGAGCACACCTATTCATCTTTTTTTTTACTTACTCTTACACGTCACATAAAAACCATAGACTGTAATAAAAAATATGGACGTAGTGTCCGTTGCGTCACCCGTAGGTTTCTGAAGAGCATTTTTGAAGCCTAAAGTGGGCGGGGCCGGCTGTCGCCATCTTGGCAGAGCGTCACCACGCGTCACTCACGGATAACTGAAAATGGGCAAAGAGGCGGGATGTGGGTGGAGCTGAGGTGTCTGGTTGCTGAAACCACGCCCATCTAGCTCAACCATAGTGGCAATCCACCTGTCACTCAAGTGGCCACGCCCTTAATTATGCAGAACTTTAAGGCTTAATATAATTTAAACGGATGAGTTATAAAAAAAAATTCACCCCCCTCACAGTTGTCATGAAGGGCAAAATTAGCTGTATAGACCAAAACAGTCGATGGATTGCAGTTTAAGTCACTTGCAAAATAAGTTGCAAAGAGGACCAGATTTTATTCCCATATTCAAATTGCGAGTTTACATCTCGCAATTCTGATTTTTTTCTCTCAGAATTGCGTGATATAATCTCGCAAGTACGAGTTCTAAAGTATGAAGTCGCAATTGCCAGAAAAAGTCAGAATTATGAGATAAAAATTACCTTTTTTATTTTTTATTCAGTGGCAGAAACCAGTTTCCATAGAGTACGCTTTCATTACTATGTTTCTTAACACACTTAAGTAGACTTTTAAAAAGTGCACTTTGTAAAAATGTCAAATTAAAAGTTTTACTTTACTATTTGTTTTAATATTTTGTCATGTTTTAAAAAAGTAAACAATATACAATATGTTTTATATATATATATATATGTTAAAGTACAATATGCTATATTTTAATTTGTTGACTCAGATACTAAAGCACATGTAAAGTACTTAATAGAGATGCACTTTTAACCATTAAAAGATCACGATCTTGATTCAAACACCCACGCGATCTTATTCCTAAATGACAACAATTCTTCTGTGTCTATTAAACCTGGAACATTCAGATCTATGTTGGCACTGCCGCTGAGCCAGAGAGAGCAGTTGTCATGTACAGTACAGGTATGAAACAGCTTCACAAACAGTCTTTTCAACCACACAGTATCATTATTTCTGTGTTACAAATATTAAAATTATCACAGAACATGACTTTACTTGTATACCTAAATACAGTTGAACATAACAGAACAATGAATTAATACAATAACTATTTACATACACGCCAAATGTAGCCTACATGTAGATGTACATGTTTATTTATATTCCATTGCAACTTTAAGTTCAGTTCTAATGAGTTTGTTGTTTTCATGTAGCCTTGGCAACTAGCCGGCCTGAAAAATATGCACATGAAATGAAACTTGTTGAACTCACCTCAACATGTCTTTTACAATCATTTAACCCGCCATGGGCAATGCTGAAGTCACTGTTACAAACTGTACAGCGTGCAAGATTGTAATTATGTTTAACGCTTATAAGACAGGGGTACACTTTCGTGTAGTCTGGCGTAAAATGTTTCTTTCGTTTTTTGGGGCACTCTCCCTCTGCCATCGCGCTCCTGTTTCTAGATACACTTAACGGTTTAATTCGGTTCGGGAGAAGAGATAAAAGCCCGCCCACACTGACAATTGATTGGTTGACTTACCGAAACAGGCCAATCAGGATGCTCTCTGTCTTACATGCGCTTCATGAGGCACACACGCAAGGTCTCTCGCTCCCCCTCCCTCTCTGCCGTGCGCGCGCTACACGGTTTGGAGCGCAGTCTCTGTCTCGCATGCGCGCTCTTGCTCGCTCTCTCTAGATTCCGGGAGATATTAACTAATTTGCGGGCATCAGGGAGCCGCTATCAATATGCGGAAGACTCCCGGAACTTCCGGGAGACTTGGGGTTTCTGTTATAGTTTGGATATAACCTCTGATGTGTATGGTAGCAGTCAAAATAGAGTGAATCAGCTTTTGAAAGTA
This sequence comes from Coreius guichenoti, assembly GCA_039654105.1. Taxonomy (NCBI): domain Eukaryota; kingdom Metazoa; phylum Chordata; class Actinopteri; order Cypriniformes; family Gobionidae; genus Coreius; species Coreius guichenoti. Next base: position 12,154,682 of record CM077171.1, on the reverse strand, counting down.
ACTTGACTCTTTAAATAAAGATTGTATCCATTACACCGTTACACCAGTAGGTGGCGACAAGTGACGGTTAAAAAATGTAGTTGTCATTGAATCATTTATTCAAGAGATTCGTTCAAAAATGCTGATTCGTCCAGTAATAAAAACAAGTGTATTTATGATTAAGTCATTGATTCATTCATTCAAAACCGATTTTTTTTTTAAATAATTAATTCAAATTAATTAAACACTTTTAAAATAGACTGCAGCAATTAACATGTTAGAACCTTTAGTGTTATTTTGTTTAGTTGTCTATTCAGAATCGTGGGACAATCGTGATCTCTGTTTGAAACATACTAAAAAAATTGTGATTCTCAATTTATCCATAATCGTGCAGCTCTACTTGATAATAATTTAACTGTAGTGTGAGATTTAATATTACATTTAATGCTGATATATTTTAAATGTACTGTTGCAACTTCACTACAAATGTGTTATTACAACTGTGCATTTCAATAGAAATTAAATACATTTTAGCATATCATAAATGCTTGTCAGTACATTCAGCAGTTCACTTTAACCATATTTCAAAGACAAAAGAATTATGAAATGACATAAAAATCTACTTAACTCTATAATATATTTTAATTTATGTGCAAATAACATGCAGTTAAGAGTTTGAAAACATTACATTTTTTAGTGGATGAACATTCCCTTTGAGTTTGGTATTTCTGCATAGTAGCACTACATTTATTTAACATAACCTTTTACCAAGGAGACAGGTCACCCATTATATTTAGTATTCAGGAGGCGTTGATGGGAGACGACAGTGTGATGGCGGTGATATGAGACTTATTAGTGGGAGTGTTTGTGTTTAAACTTCCTGCTCCTCTGCTGGAAGCAAAAGGTAATTACTACAACCCTACTGCACTGCACACTTCACACACACATAACCAGTGCATGTCTATGTGTGATTCAGTTTTAGACACACTGTCAACATGACACCAGCCAGTATGCTTACCCAACATGAATAAACACCCCCAATCTAGATCGATTGTCAAAACTAAAAACAGAAGAAAAAAAACTGATAGTGTCCAGCTGAAGATAGGAAAAAATTAATAAATAAAAGGTGGTTTGCTAGTCTGGTTTAAGCCGGTCTAGATGGTCTCCCAGCCTGGCCAAGCTGGTGTTCAGCCTGTTTTAGTTGGTGGACCAGCTGGTCAACCAGACTGACCAGCTGACAAGTGCCTAAAAGCAGTCTAAAACCTCAAAACACACCATGCAAATGAGCTTACCCATGTGAAAAAGGAGTGTGCTTAATTGTATTGAATGTGCACTTGTAGTAAAAAAAAAACAACAACTGTACTTTCAGATAATGTATTATTAAGTGTAAGCGTACTTAAAGAGAGTACATTTTCATGACTGTTTCGTAACACACTTAAAGGTGCTATATGTACATTTTTCACTTTACTAAAACATAAAAATACCACAATATGTTTGCAGATATTTAGGAAACATGCTAAATTCACCTGCTTCTGAGAAAACAATGCTACAGCCAGTCTGAATGTCTGTTTTTGTTTTGGTCTGTGCAATACCGTACACTGCCAGTTTACCCAATAGTATTTCGACAGCACAGGTTGCCAGTTGATGGAAAACACAGCATATTGCAGCCATGGAAGCCAGCAAACAAACTGGGTCAGAGATCGCAGATTCTACCCGACCTAAAAAGCCTCACCATCCATCTAAAAATCTCTATGAACAGGAGCATTTTAAAACGCAGATAAATCAACTCATCAACTTACAGTGTGGCTTTCATTCTCAATTGCGCCCGCTCCTGTCGCGTGTCCTCAAGCTGGCAACCCGCGTGAGCGTCGAGTCTGAGGAGGAGGGGGCGGGGGACGATCTCCAATATTTTGAATTTGGACTGCAATACCTATTTCGACCACCAGCTGTCAATCCTACATACCGCACCTTTAAGTGCACTTTCTAATAATGTCAAATCCAAATCTGCATACATTTTAAATCATTATGTTTAATAATCTTTTGTCATGCTTTAAAGAAGTGCACTTATTTTGATGTGTTGACTAACATACTAAAGCACATGTAAAATACTTGATTATTATTTTAATTGTAGTGAGTTATTAATATATTTTAAATGTACTAAATTACAACTTAATCATTACAAATGTGTAATTACAATTATATTTAATGAAATACAAGTTTCAGTAGAAATGACATTAAAGTATACTTTAACCATATAAAATCCTAATTAAGTGGCTAAAATAAACACTCTTAAGTTCAGCTATTTGCATTTATTCTAAATTTAAACAACAATACATTTTTATTTAATTGTAAATAACATGCAATTAAGTGCCTGAAAATATTTAGTTTGCACTTAAGTATATATTAAGTATATTATTTCGGTAAAAAGTACTACCCTCATCCCTCACTTGCACTTTGTAACAAATTCTTCCCTCGCAGGTCAAAATGACCCAAAGCCCTAAAATTTACATTTTTTTTTCTCTCTCTTTTTTTGTCCAGAAAGCTTATTTCATTTCATTTTGATAATATTTTTTTTCTAATTTTTAATGCATTTTTTTGGGAGATTTTTTGTTATTTTTTTATTTTATTTACTTTTAAATTACTAGATTTTATCAATAAATAATAAATAAATAATAATTTAAGCACATTCTTCACATTATTTCAACTTAAATTCTAAATAACTCACAATTTCACGCATAACCCTTTTAATTCAGCTCAAAATATCTTACATTGGGTGTCTTTGCCGACCTCTTGTGGAAAAAAAGTAATATAACATGATATTTCATGACTCTTGCCACTAGATGGCCTTATAGCTCTATATGGAGCAAATTAGCTGTTCCGCTGGGTCCTAAAGTCATTTCTCTTCAGTATGCATTCAGATACACATGTAGACATTTAAAATAATTTGTAGGTTTTTTCTATGTGTACTGAAGCATTCCTCGCATTACATTCATTTCTATGGGGGTCAAATTGACCCGTGAGGGAAGGATTTGTTACTTTTTTAAATTTCAACCACAAAACTCTTCGAATCCAGTCCATTTTTTGGTGTATTGGTGGTTACACTCCGATGAATACTCAATTTTTTTTTTAAAAATTCTAAATGAGTTTCGGGTCAAAATGACCCGAGGGAAAGATGAGGGTTAAAAGTATGCTAAAGTGTACTTTGTTTTCACAAGGTTTTATTTTAAGTTGCTTTTTATGCAGTGTTGTTTGGCACACAAAGCAAATTAGCATGCACAGATCTGAAGCTGTATCAAATGCACAAAGTTGCAAATGCGCTGTGACCTCTGTCGACCTTTTGAGAGTGGCTAATAATTAAAAATATTAATAATATTAATGAGGCTCGCCTTGCCACGGGGCTCGTAGAGGAGGCTGAGAATATATCCTAAATCATAAGAGCAATGTGCCAGCTTATTGACTTATGCCTGATCCAGCCTGCCTCAGAGCTGCGGCTGCTGTCTGCTTTATTGCTGTTCACCCCTCCTTCCCCTCTTTCAGATATTACACACAGAGAAAAAGAGAGAGAGAGAGAGAGAGAGAGAGAGAGAGAGAGAGAGATCACAGGGGAGATGAGGCTGTGCGGCTCGGATGGATGGACAGATGCATTGATAAGGATTGCAAGCGCTACAGCACTAGCGCTGAATGTCCAATCACTTCTCCCTCCCTCTGTCGAGTTTCCTCTCATCTCAGTGGTCCCATTCCCCTCTCACCTCCTTTGTCCTTGTGTGCGGCATAAAAAGTATTTTTCTTAATCTGTATTTTTGAATCATTTTAGCGTCTAATATTATCTGTTGAATAGGTCTAGCAAAGCAAAATCTAAATCTTTCCAGGCGGCTGCAAGTACTGTGAGAGTCGGTGAACTAAACCAGCTAAAAATGGCAAACCACCTTATGCCGAGTTCACAGTGCCCAATTTTAGCCCTGATTTTGACTCGCCGACAGGTTTTGCGAAATTACCGACAAATGCCCGAAATCACAGGCAAATCGATGCTCGTTCACACAAGTGACAATCACGCAGTGTGAATTATCAAAGACGCGATCTGAGAGAATCGCAGACGCCGTGAGATATTTGGCATGCTAAATATCTGGACCTGTCCAATTCAAAATCCTGCTGTGTGAAATGTGTTTTGACTGAAAATGACATCGGCGATGACCTACAGCCAATGAGAGAGCAAGATACAGGGCAGCGGGAAGTTCGGGGAGGAGTTATAGACCAGAATATCAGTATTTTAATTGTAAATATATCTATTATAAATTTCAAACAGAAACAAAGCACAAACAATTGCTTTGTCCAGCCGCAACAGCAGCACATTGTAAAATGATTTATTTACCTCAAACTCTATTTGCAGAACACTATCCTTGATCCCCGCATCTCCCCAACCATTTCCTCCTCCATAATCTTATTTTCTTTTTCTCCTTTTCGCTGCAAATCAGCGCACAGACAATCTGGATCGCAAGCTTTCTGCAGTTTATATTTTTAATAACAATTCCAGTCTCGCGCGAGAACTCCAGTCTGATGCACGCGTGATCTCGCGTTGCTTCCTTGTCACTTCTCGCTTGTGTTTGGTTGTGAAAGGTAGTTTGCTGACGGTACAGAGTTGTCGGCGATTCTTCCTCTTGTACAGTCATACGATGTGAAACCCCCTGTGGCCGATCCGTCAGTGTGAACACAGCAGCGACTGAATGCTACCCCAGATAGTCATGCAGTGTGAAAAGAGCAGTGATCCGACGAGTTTGAAAATTAGGCTAGTTTTATTCAGCAGGGTTGTTCACTTTGAATTTAGTCAGGTTAATCCTAAAAAAGATGGAAGAAACATAATAAACTTAATTCAAGATAAATTCTCTGAAAACAAGACTTTGCAAGCACAAAGAACTGACCATCTCTTCCACTAGTTACAACGCGAAATAAACATGAATAAACACCAGGTTTGTTGAAAGATACAGTACAACTTACCGAAATCCTTATCATGTCACATAATCGCTCAATCAGTGTTTCAACCGTGGAAAGACGTTAATAAAACAGCTTGTAAACAATGTCATATTAAGTCACATTTACCTCAGAAAAGCCATTCAATGTCCAAAAACTCGTTAGTCAGCTAGAAAAATTAACTTAGAGACGAGATGTTTAGGCTAGGGCCTCTATAAAAAACAAGTATCAATTAGTGTCAATATAACGTTGTTATAAAAAACTTTGTGTAATTTATATGTACAAATCAATTAATTTTAACCTTTAATATTAAAATGATGTTCCAACTGGGGCTCTTTGTATAGTTTACAGCAGGGATTTTCAATCTTTTAGATGCCATGGACCCTCAAATATGATCATCTTGGTGCATCCTAAAATTTAAAAGGCAGCTATATATTTTCATGTATAAAGTAATACTTTGAACATTAATATTATAAATGTGTGTAAAATTGTATTTAGAATTTTTCCTACTCACTATAGCCTATTACTGTGTAGATGTAGATGACTGTAGATGTATTATTAATTTATTTAACTTATTTTAATCAATGTTTTATTTTAATTCAGTTTATTTATTTATTTAGTTTACTCCTATTATTTATTGATTTTTTTTACACAGTTTTTTTTTTTTAGACTTTTCAACAGACCCCCTAGCACTCCATTAAGACCCCATGACCCCAGGGCCCATTTTGAAAACCCCTGGTTTACAGCATTAGTTGAGCATTTACAGCATTATTTTTATTTATTTGAGGAAAGTACTGTCCCTGATAGGCCCCAAATTAACCAATACTAAATCAAAGTTACTCACAATGTTAAAATCACAAACATTTTCTCCTGCGGGGGACGATGCCCCAGACCCCCCTACAACAATTTAATTCGTAAACACGTCACCTTTTTCACCAGTTGTGAGTTTGCAGGCCTGTACTGGAAAACGAGCCAGAACTACTAATTAGGACAATGATTTTTGTAGTGTATATACCTCTTTCCCGTCTCTGTTCTCCCCTCTGATGTCTGAGTGCTCTCTAATGTCTTCATGTCCATTAGAAGATAGGTCGAGGCATCGTATACTTACAGCTCTTTCGCTTTTGTGCACCCGATCAAAACTGCCTCCATGAGAATGTGGCAGGAGAGAATTAGAGGCAGTTTCGGAAAGTGATGTTCAGATCTGGACATATTAAACCATAAAGCACTCAGTAGGTGTGCAGAAGTAGGCAGTCATGGCTAGCAGCCACCGTTGGGACTAAAATGTTTAGTGTCACACCTTCGGTCTGTTTTGTTTAGTAAGTTTTATCCGTGATATCAATTTTATCAGTCGGCGACATTTGTTTGGTTTGCAATATTTTTCCATTGCTTTCCCTTTGAAAAATCAGTGGCATTGGCCTTGAAACCTGTTATTGTCTTGCCTCTAGGACAGGCAGCTCAAAATGAGCTCGCCGGTTGCCATGGTTACCTCCCCGGAGATGCGAGCGCGCTTGTTTATCTCTGGCCAGTGTGCGCGCTCAAGCCGCTCGGCGCGGGGGCAGGCGATCGCGAGCAGATGTGAGCGCTCGGCTAGAGGGAGCGATTAAAGAACACAAATCAGCGAGGCACGTCAATATGCGGCGCTTTCACCTGCTTTCAAGCGCCGCGTTTCAGTGAAGAGTCAAAATAGCTCGAATTAAAAGATAACGAGGGCGGCGAGCTCCTGTGTGTTAAGACGCGCTCTGTCAACACCGCGTGATTCAGCTACCGAGCGGGCGCGCACGTGAGCGCTGACGTACGCAGCCCAAAATAAGCGGCGTATAAAAGGAGGATATGAAATGACCACAGTCAGCTCCGGCTGCCATTGAGCGCGGGGCTGCGCCGCTGTCTGGAGGCGATATATGTCAGATGTCAGAGTGTGTAAGTCACAGGGTTGACCAAGCACAAACCCAGAATTTTCTGCACGTCTGGAGCCTCTAGTGCTTTCAAAGACGCGCAGACTTTTGCACGGCAGAGAGATAATCATGATGAGATGAAAGAATTTCATTTTGCCACAGATGGTAAGGAAAATGCCTTTGATTTAAATGTTTTATGTATGAGCTCTCCCGCTGTTTAGCCTGGATTTCAATAAGTACTGTGGTACTATGTGCTGCAAAATAAGAAGGCATTTTTATATAATGGCAGGAAAGTACCTGTTTTAGGCCTAAAACAGCAGAAAGAAATGCCCTTCTATTTCCTTCTGTCCCCCCAGTTTTTTTAGACAAGTACCTGTGAGGTTAGCATCAGAGTCACCCTCCTAAAAATAACTGGCTTGCCGCACGGCAGGTCCTCCCTCAGGAACAACAGAGCTGTCCTGCTGTGGCCCAGCTCTTCACCGCTGCCCTAATTCATACACACACACACACACATCATTCCGTACTGTAACCCCTCACACACACACACACACGCATCATTATGTACTGTAACCCCTCTCACACACACTCTCTCTATCCACAGGAGGGACTCATAAAAAAAATTCTGTCATCATTTACTCACCCTCATGTTGCACCAAACCCGTACGATACCCCTTGTGAAAAAGAAGTACAGTTTAGCACAATTTAAAAAAGAGAGTACTTAGTACGGAAATAATATAGGCCTGCTTTTGAAAAAAATATACTTAAGTGCAAACCGAATGTAATATTTTACTTTAATATTTGTAGTATTTTACTGCATGTTATTTACAGTTAAATGAAAATTGCATTTAGCTGAATTAACAAAAGTCCAACTCTTGTAAGACTTAAGAACATCTTTACATGTCTTTTAATTATTACTTCTAATGAAATATGGTTAAAGCGTACTGCCGAATGTACTGGCAAGCATTTACGGTAAGCTAAAATACAATACAACATTTTAAATTTGTAATTATTTTGAAGTTTAGTCTACTTTTTAAAAGTAAAAGTCTTTAAATCCACTTAAGTGGCCTTTTATTGTGTACTCACACTAGGCACGGTCGCCTCATACCGTGCCCGAGCGCGATTGTCCCCCCTCCCCACCCCCCGCTGGCCTGCACTCACATTGCACTTAACGTACCGGGCCGGAGCACGCTTACGTCATTCTCGATGCAACTTTTTGTTTTGAAGAATACAGGAAGAAAAGCGCTTTCGCTAAAAGACTGCCTAATAGATTTATCATTTATGCCGCGCAGCGATTTTCACTTGATTGCACTGCACGTATGAGAAGATTATTACGGAGGCAGCTGACTTTGATGGAGGAATTTACACCTTTAATCGCAAACTACAATTCATGTTCATCAATAAGGTGAGAACCAGGACCGTTATAAACCTAAATACACTTTAATTAATTGAAAAGTGTATCCAAGTAGTAATAGTTTGGTGTTTTCTGTCGTAATGATTCCAGTAGTGCACAGCTGTTCCGTGCTCCGGCACGGTTAGCGATCACACTACCTGCGTACCGCGCCCGAGCCCAACCGAACCGCGCTCTGGCCCACCTCTTCCAAGCGGGCCAGGGCCAGCTAAACGATCCGCGCCCTGGCACGGTACGGAGCACTCACACTAGTCGACTGCACCAGACTTTGGGGGTCAAACGAGCCCGGACACGGTTCAGATTGCCTAGTGTGAATACACCCTTAAAGGCACAATATGTAAGATTTTTGGATTAAATTATCCAAAAGCCACTAGAACAATGTTATATATTTTGTTGACTTGCGTACTTACATTATCCCAAATGTTTCCAAGAATGTTTAATTCCAGAGAAATAAGCAATTTTAACCAGGACACAGATGTGCTTCGCCTATCAATGACATCATACCCGTGTTACCCTCGATTTCCGGTTTTATTTCGTAGAAACCATGGAAACACCAAAGACGCTTTAATATATTATGTGTTTTATTAGGCAGGTGAGCAACTGTTTGGATACATTCATCGACAGAAAACGAATCATTGTTATATAGCTCAACACAGTCTTATTGTTTAAATCTCGTTTTGTTGATTTACCGTGAGTACCATGTTTTACCATGCCTAATATCAATCTAGTTTACTTCAGTGTGAACAAGTGTCTCATAGTAGCCGCCGAGCGAACGCACAGAGTAGCATTATAACATAACTTTCAACACACTCAAATAATGTATCTAATATGATAAAACAGAGCTGCGTTACCCCACATACGCATGAGCGGAAGAAGCAGAAGCCTCATCTGCAGTATAATAAAAGCTCCACGAAATCAAGCCATCATCAAGCTACGCCTTTGTTTTGAAAAAGCGACCTCTAGTGGTGAAAAATTACATATTGTGGCTTTAAGCAAATATATTCTTTTAAGATTTGAAGTACACTACAAGTGCACATTCAGTAAGTGTACTTCTTTTTCACAAGGGACTTTGTTTCATGGAACACAAAATTTGCATTTTTAAAGAGTATTATGACTGCTCTTTTTCTACAGTGAAAGTAATTGGAGAGTGAATCTGATGTATGGTTACAGTACAAGTGTGAACTAGCAGCATTGGCATCAAACAGCATTTCTGTAGTCCATACAACTTTTAAAGTCTTTTTCAGAGCTCCACAGAGGGTAAAATGATCAGTGATCAACTTTACTTTCAGAACACTTGGAATATAGTCACATAATCATATAAAAACTTTTATGATACTGTTTTTTTGGAGCTTGATAGACGGTCCCCATCAACTTTCATTTTATGGAAAAGAGCCGCCAAGATATTTGAGAATTCCATGGTGGAAATGAAGTCATACAGGCAATAACATTAAGAGGGAGTAAACAAGGATAGAATTGACTATAGAATAGAATTTTGGTGAATTGCTTCTTTAACAATTGTACCATTTTCTACACCCTTTCTCCTTACCCTCTGATCTTGGCATCACATACTCACATAACCACTCTACCTCTCCAAAACTCTCTAACAAACGTCCATCAGCCCCTCCGAGGTGTTATGGTAGCTGTCAGCCCAGTTACCACCTCACCTCACAGACCCGTTTAAAAGCGTCCAGCACAATGGTCAGCTTGTGGCTCACTGCAGATGCCACATGATGTAGCAGCCGAGCTAAAGTAGGCAAGGTTGGCACCAGCTCCAGCCTCTGTGCCCAGGCGGTGTCGTTGTGGAGCCAGAGAGGCATCAGTATTACACGCTTCCTTGGTTCATCCCCACGGACGCGGGCGACTAATTGCACAAACTGTGCCAGCGCAGATGAGGAGTGATTTGGCGCTGATGGGATGGGCTAATACAGGCAGGCTGGAGGTAAGGAAGAAAATCAATGAGCTTGATGCCGAGAGAGAGAGAGAGAGAGAGAGAGAGAGAGAGAGACAGCCACTCACAGACAAAGTCTGAACCCCTGTATGCCTGATGGAGTGAACACACACATATGAAACTCTCAGAGCTACTGACCTCACAGGCACGAGTGCATGTGTCACACATATCTGCATTTGCATATTATTTATGAGATTACAGTTCATTCAGTGTATATAGTTTATTATTATGTGTGCTCCTGGAAATCAAACTCACGACTTCGCAGTTTCTAGAACCTGCAGCATTGAGTTTTCAAATATTTTTTATACTTTCTTTTTTATCTTCTTGGCCTTGGAGGACTTCAATATTAATGTTAAAGGTAGGGTAGGCAATTTTCGGAGAGGCTAACAATAGCAAGCTAGCTTTGAAAGCATGAGATCCCAGCCTCACTTCAGAGTGTCTCTAAAGCTACGCCTCTTTCAAAACACATGAATGCGTACAGCAGGGAGCAAAAAAAAAAGTGCCACGAGAGATGGCGTTAAACTGCTTCATGTCTCAAAGCACATAACATTACAATAATAATGAACGTAACTTAAAGAGCACTGACCTGCTGCAGATTCATTTCGGCGTTGATAGTGTTGCCATTGAAGCACATAAATTTGAGTCACGAACCACTCCGAGTATAACGTCACGGGTTTCAATCTCTTTCAAATTACAGTAGTTATGGTCTGAATGCAGCATAAGCTGGTTGTTTTGGTTCTGGAGGAACTGTAAAAGTGGCTGCTGTTTCTTAGCGCCGCTCTGTGACTGACGTCTGTCTAACTCTGCATAGCATGAAACGCACTGATGATGTGTGATGTCTGCGCAAAGTATGGAAATACATACGTTGACAGGCAGGTAGGACATTTTATGGTCCTACGCCTTCCACAGACGATATATACATACACTATATTGCCAAAAGTATTGGGACACCCCTCTAAATCATTGAATTCAGGTGTTCCAATCACTTCCATGGCCAAAGGTGTATAAAATCAAGCACCTGGGCATGCAGACGCTTCTACAAACATTTGTGAAAGAATGGGTCGCTCTCAGGAGCTCAGTGAATTTAAGCGTGGTACCGTGATAAGTTGCCACCTGCGCAATAAGTCCATTCGTGAAATTTCCTCACTCCTAAATACTCCACGGTCAACTGTTAGTGGTATTATAACAAAGTGGAAGCAATTGGGAACAACAGCAACTCCGCCACGAAGTGGTAGGCCATGTAAAAATCACAGAGTGGGGTCAGCGCATGCTGAGGTGCACAGTGCGCAGAAGTCGCCAACTTTCTGCAGAGTCAATAGCTACAGACCTCCAAACTTCGTGTGGCCTTCAGATTAGCTCAAGAACAGTGTGTAGAGAGCTTCATGGAATGGGTTTCCATGGCCGAGCAGCTGCATCCAAGCCTTACATCACCAAAGTGCAATGCAAAGCGTCGGATGCAGTGGTGTAAAGCACGCCGCCACTGGACTCCAGAGCAGTAGAGACGTGTTCTCTGGAGTGACCAATCACGCTTCTCTGTCTGGCAATCCGACGGACGAATCTGGGTTTGGCGGTTGCCAGGAGAACGGTACTTGCCTGACTGCATTGTGCCAAGTGTAAAGTTTGGTGGAGGGAGGATTATGGTGTGGGGTTGTTTTTCAGGGGTTGGGCTTGGCCCCTTAGTTCCAGTGAAAGGAACTCTTAATGCTTCAGCATGCCAAGACATTTTGGACAATTTCATGCTCACAACTTTGTGGGAACAGTTTGGGCCCCTTCCTGTTCCAACATGACTGCGCACCAGTGCACAAAGAAAGGTCCATAAAGACATGGATGAGGGAGTTTGGTGTGGATGAACTTGACTGGCCTGCACAGAGTCCTGACCTCAACCCAATAGAACACCTTTGGGATGAATTAGAGCGGAGACTGCGAGCCAGGCCTTCTTGTCCAACATCAGTACCTAACCTCACAAATGGGCTTCTAGAAGAATGGTCAAAAATTCCCATAAACACACTTCTAAACCTTGTGGAAAGCCTTCCCAGAAGAGTTGAAGCTGTTATAGCTGCAAATGGTGGGCCAACTCCATATTAAACCGCATGGATTAAGAATGGGATGTCATTAAATTCATGTACATGTAAAGGCAGGCGCCCCAAAACTTTTGGCAATATAGTGTATTAATTAATTTAGACCACTTAACTTAGCATTTGTTATCAGGATGTAAAGAGACTTTCAACCAGCATAACAAAAAATGTTTCTGGAACAAATCACCTACCCTGCCTTTAATATATATGGTATCCATAAAAGTTAAAAGTTAATAGAAGCTAATAGTTTCAGACATGGCTTCTGATTGGTAATTTTAGACATGCTAAATATATGATATAGTAACAGTTAATAATGCAAAACATCCATTCACTGTTATTGTTTACCTAGCTATGTATTCTAGCAAATGAATGGCACTTTATTAAATAAGACAGTAAGGCACTCAAGACTGTATTGTATTGTACAATACACTGTATTGTGTATTATGCCCAGTGCTTAATTTGTAAATACTGAAACCAGAACAAGGACTGGTTAATGAATCAAGCAGGTTTGAGGGGGTGATAAATCCAGCAGGTGGGGTTGGGAGATGAGGAAGTGTGTTTACTTCTAATCAACACTAAAAGCAAGCATCCTAATATTCCCACCTATCCCACTATAATTATAAAAGCTGATAGAACTCTAGCTGATACACTGCAAGCAGTGCGACGTCAGGCTCTTGTACACAGCTTTATTCATTACGATGGAAAGGATTACGTTTGCATTGCAATGCCTGCTTGTTGTAGATTGGGTATAAAAGGGGCTTTGATTGCATTGCCACAGTAGTGGCCAGTGTCCTAATTACTTGCATTAGCGTAAATGAATATTTAAATAAAACGATTCTGCAAGCAAGGATCATTATTTTCTCCTCTGTGGATTTATATACACTAGTGAAAAATACTCTTAAGCGTTCGTATGCATATGCCAAGATGTGAGACAGACAACACATTTGACATAAGTAGCGATATAACGGAAATTGCAACAGATGTTTTCTTCATACTGTGACGTACATACGATCTGCAATGGATTATTGAAAGGAAAAAAAATGTAGGGTGAGGTCTTGGTTCAATCAATAGAAGTCCGGCATACATCACCCCACAGAAGTCTGTTGTTTTGCTGATGTTATTTTTTAATTAAAATTACAAGTTGGAAAAAATAAATAAACATGCATGGATGAATCGTGCACAGTAAGATCAATATTATGCATGTAAAAAATATGCTGACTGCATCGCTGCTTTTTGATTTACATGTTTAAGGAGATATTATATTGACAATACAGGTCTTAGCATCAATTTATGAGGGCATATGAGGGTGGGGATCCGCTAGAACATGTATCTGACTTGTTCTGGCACAAATGAAAGCCTTGGTTGTGCCTAACAACACCCTTTAGTTGTGACTATGCACAATATCGCACAGCCTCTCATGGTGTAATTTTCATCTGAATTAAATCCAAATTGTGCACAATATATCAAAGCACCTTTATGTGTGATTGTAAGGGTGCTGTGTTTATATCCATGGTTTTTCGTACAGACCAGCGTGTATATCTGAGCTGGGGGAGGGGACACATCCATGCTGTAGGTATTGTGGCCGTGTCTGTAGGGGGGACTTGAGGCTTCAGAGCGAATCAATGCGTTTGAACTGAGGGATTGCAGCGGAGAGCCGCCACGGCAACGCATAGCCAGCTGGAGCACGCACACCCACGCACACATGCATGCTGTCAGCCCGCCGCTCCCTCTCTCCCTTCACTGTCACCACCTTTCTTTCATGCAGACAGGACTGAGAAAGAGAGAATTTTAATGGAGGTCTCATCTGAGCTCTCTGAGGTGTTAGCTATGGTCAGGGAGATAGACAGAGAGAGGAGGCTCCTATGACAATTGATGAAAAGGCTTCTCTTTTTCGATCTATTCTCAATGGAGGAATGCATATCTCTTGCACACAAGTCCTTTCTTTCACCTCATATGTATGCAAATCAAGCATCCTATGCAAATGGGACAGGCAGGCGGGGAGGGGGGGCTTTCAAACCTGCTGTGCCTCCAGCTTCCAATCAGTTATTCATGACGCACACGGCAGTGTGCACCTGAATCCACGGGTGAATGGAAACCCTGCTGCAGTTCCGCAGTCGGCGCCACGCCGTTCACCTCGTCGCACCGGCGATGATCGGCGTAGCTGCTGCCAGTCTTTGCATTAGTTGCTGGCATCTGCATCTGCTCCACGCCCCACAACGGCACCATTGTCGCACCGCGGCCCTGAACTTCCTGTGTGTGATGTTAAGCTGCTTTCTCAGGCACGGCTGTTTGCGCCTTCTGGTGAGAGACTTAGCAGGCCGACGGCATCATTTGCTTTCACGCTTCAGAGCCACAACTCCCCCCCACCCACCACCTCCACCTCTCTGTGTCTCTCTCTCTCTCTTTCTCTCTCTCTCTCGCATATATGAGGATGGGGATCTTGTGAGGGAGAGACAGTGTTCTCCAGCCTCAAAGCTCTAAGCTGTCAGAGAATGTGTGTGCAGACACGACTCCTGCGTGGCGCTGTGTCAAAGCACCCAACACAGGCGAATGCCAATGCCGTTAAGAGACCTTCATCTGAGCTTTATTCACAAGACCAGATTTGCATGGACTACTGGATCTGAACACACATACACTCACCTAAAGGATTATTAGGAACACCTGTTCAATTTCTCATTAATGCAATTATCTAATCAACCAATCACATGGCAGTTGCTTCAATGCATTTAGGGGTGTGGTCCTGGTCAAGACAATCTCCTGAACTCCAAACTGAATGTCAGAATGGGAAAGAAAGGTGATTTAAGCAATTTTGAGCGTGGCATGGTTGTTGGTGCCAGACGGGCCGGTCTGAGTATTTCACAATCTGCTCAGTTACTGGGATTTTCACGCACAACCATTTCTAGAGTTTACAAAGAATGGTGTGAAAAGGGAAAAACATCCAGTATGCGGCAGTCCTGTGGGCGAAAATGCCTTGTTGATGCTAGAGGTCAGAGGAGAATGGGCCGACTGATTCAAGCTGATAGAAGAGCAACTTTGACTGAAATAACCACTCGTTACAACCGAGGTATGCAGCAAAGCATTTGTGAAGCCACAACACGCACAACCTTGAGGCGGATGGGCTACAACAGCAGAAGACCCCACCGGGTACCACTCATCTCCACTACAAATAGGAAAAAGAGGCTACAATTTGCACAAGCTCACCAAAATTGGACAGTTGAAGACTGGAAAAATGTTGCCTGGTCTGATGAGTCTCGATTTCTGTTGAGACATTCAGATGGTAGAGTCAGAATTTGGCGTAAACAGAATGAGAACATGGATCCATCATGCCTTGTTACCACTGTGCAGGCTGGTGGTGGTGGTGTAATGGTGTGGGGGATGTTTTCTTGGCCCCTTAGTGCCAATTGGGCATCGTTTAAATGCCACCGCCTACCTGAGCATTGTTTCTGACCATGTCCATCCCTTTATGACCACCATGTACCCATCCTCTGATGGCTACTTCCAGCAGGATAATGCACCATGTCACAAAGCTCGAATCATTTCAAATTGGTTTCTTGAACATGACAATGAGTTCACTGTACTAAAATGGCCCCCACAGTCACCAGATCTCAACCCAATAGAGCATCTTTGGGATGTGGTGGAACGGGAGCTTCGTGCCCTGGATGTGCATCCCACAAATCTCCATCAACTGCAAGATGCTATCCTATCAATATGGGCCAACATTTCTAAAGAATGCTTTCAGCACCTTGTTGAATCAATGCCACGTAGAATTAAGGCAGTTCTGAAGGCGAAAGGGGGTCAAACACAGTATTAGTATGGTGTTCCTAATAATCCTTTAGGTGAGTGTATTTGTGTTGAGAATTAAAAGCCTAGTTCACCCCCCCCCCCCCAAAAAAATGGAAAATCTGTCATCATTTCCTCATGTCATTCCAAACCTGTAAGACTTTATCGCAAAAGGAGATAATTTAAAGAATGTTCACGCTGCTCTTTTCCAATGAAAGCATACAATAACGGAATGTGCCATGTTTGAATATGCAGGAACACAAATGAAATTTGACATCAGAAAGTAAGGTTATCAGTTATAACAAATTAATTGTTGGTATTTCCCACATGTAAAGCTATTAAATGGCTTCAGAAGAACTTCATAGTCCCTAGTCATACTATGCCTTTGTTTTATGGAAAAGAGCAACATTTTAACCCTCCTTTTGTCTTCTTTTCTAACCTGTCTCGGTTTTGTTTCAAGGAAAAACGAATGTCGTACTGTGTGGGTTTTGAATGAAATGAGGGTAAATGATTCTTGTAACCATGCAAGGTGCCAAAACGTGCATCACGAAAGTCGCACATAAATAATACTGTGAAGAGCGTTACTAAATGTTTCTTGGGGTAAAAATACTTTCAAATTGATGGTACTTCTCCAAGGAGACAGCTGTGCTGATCTACTGGTTAAAACACCCAAACAGCAGTGAGTCAGGAGCCTGTAAGGCGTACACTGAGCCGCTGAGTTAATATCCTAAAACAACCTGTCATGCACCACACACACACATTTATCACCCAGAGCTCATGTATGTGCAGAGATAGCCCTAGAACAAACCCCTCCCCTGAACACAAACATGCACGCAAACACACTTCATCTCAGCCACAAACCCTCATAGCCGCTATTCGTATTTGGTCCGGTTCACAAAAATTACTGTGGAATCTCCAAAGCAGCTAGACTAAGGCCTGAAACATACTTCACGCAAGTATGCAAATTCGATTTCATACTTTGTTGCATTCCAGCACTTCCATAAGGGGCACTGTAGCAACCGTTTGAAGAGAATCTTGGAGTAAATGTTAACGTTATTGCTAGGTACCTGAATAATGCCCCCAGCAATAAACATTGACCAAACATTTGCGTTTGCGCAATTTGCATAGAATATGTTTCTTGGCTAATGCAATTTATGTTTTCCTGTTAGTTATGCTCACATGCTCTTGATGTGTCTGTTTTCACGTTATATTCATCTCCTTTTCTTTCAAAGCTCAAATCTGTGAAAACACACTTTTTGGTGATGATGTAAGGGCAGGGCTGTACGTTAACTTTTTTTTGTACGTAGCACTGGTGCTACAGAGGTTGAACGTTTTGAAGCACAGATCAACACAATTGTAGCACAAATATAAAACGTGTGTTAAACCTCATTAAACAACCACAAGTAGCACCGTTTGTCGCTTAAACGGGCAGGTGACTGGCAAAAGGACTGATAATGTCTCATACAGGGCACGCAAAAGCCAACCCTTAACAAGAAAACTTTTCAGACAAACATTTTCTTTCTCTGCCCAAAATGACAAACTGCAGGAACATAACACTTATTGCTTAACATTGTCAGTTTTGTTTATATAGCCCAATATCTATGACTACAGTCAAAACAACATCCACTTACAATTCAACCTCACAATAACATTAAACTTAAGTAAAAATTCAATTTAAAGAAGGTCTACATTTCTCATTTTCATTCATGGAGATAACATGGACAATGTGCCAGGCAGAGTAGACGATTTCTGCCACCTGTTGGTAAACAAGCACTTTTAAAATGAAAATGGCATTAAATTACCAATGGCTGCAGAGGACCACTCAATAGCTCATTAGCCATAGTTATTTTCACAGATTATTAAATGACTATTATAACAAACTTTAGTACTTTTATTGTTCTGAAGTATGATGGCAAGTACAGGAAAAGTCACAAACTCTCATGCCATTTAGATTTCATTAAGCCCAGACCCCAACAGCCTAGAAGGGTTAACTACTGTGATTACTTGAAAATACAAAATAAATAAACTATTTAATTATTAACACCAATAATGTAATGAATTATTTGAATAACGTATTGAATAGCTTGTTTTTTTTTATATTTTATATTTTTTCCTTTAACAGTAGAAGCTGCTGAACGTATTCAGTCAATACGGACTCGTTTTTGTGCACTGAGCTATTTTGATATAGGCTTGTCAGATGTTTTGTCCAGTCCGTTGCAATGGTTATCGCTGTCAATCACAGCAATTTCAGGAGGGACTCTCGGAAGAATTTAGCGGATTCACTCCCGTAATTAAATGTGTCTGTCAGTAGCTGGTCGTCTGCATGACAAACAGAAGTTTTCTTTAAATTATGAATGGATTATATATAGAAAGCGAGAAAAGAGAGCCCGTTTATAGCACGCCTGAACTCACGCGAAACTTTAAACTACACACCGCACAATGAATCTCATTTACATCATACCTAATCTTTGGTTTTATGATGGGCAGATTTTCCAGTGTGTAGGTCTCAGCCAGTTAACCCGCACTAAACAAATACTCTTGTTTTTGAAGGCAGCATCGACTAACATCACACACGAACAAGCGGCTGTGTTTTACACACATGGAAAACTATATCGCACGCATGCTACTGCAGCAAATTTATTCATCGCACAGAAGGGTGAAAAAAACTAGCATGCTCCTATCAAAGACCTACTCTTTGAATAGGTTTTAAAATGTTTGAGGAAGTTTTCATACACCTGCTGTCCTAATGTCAAATCAATGACATCAATTCTTAATACAGATCACCGTGCGCGTGCACACACACACACACATTTATGCACAGGAAATTTGAAGATGTTTATGAGATCTGTTGGTGAAAGAGAAAGAATACTGACACAAGGACTGCGTTAAAGGGGGATAGAGGGCGGCAGAATTAGACAGGCAGATGAGAGACAGAGAACTGGAGTGCTATTGTGTAGACTTCACCCAGGTGCAGGGCACATTGAGTCAGACAGGAGCCACAGCTGACTGCTCCATTTTCCAAGCAGCACGGACACCACTGTCCTCTATCCACTTAAAAAAGGAGAGAGAGAAAGAGACATTTTCCCAGTAGGAGGACATGACCTTCAGTCTATCCCCTGCATCCAGCGCCTTTAGCTCGCAGTCAAAAAAACACAGCCCCCTTTAAACCATGGCTCTTCGCTCAATTACGTTGCAGGTAATTTGTGTGGTATTGGGAATTAAAGTTTAATTAGGGCGACTGGAGTAATTTGGGCCTGGGTTTAATATAATCACGGTGAACTGGCTGCTTGTGAAGTGCCCTGATGTCAGGCTGAGGTAGATGGGATCCAATGCCGCTTTTCATCAACAAAGAACAAAGAATCCCGTCTCCCCCAGCCCTCTGCTGGCTTGGCTGAGATCCACCGGCACATTTTCACTCACCCATCCTTGTCCACACTCCCCCACCACACATACACACTCACAGCCCCCTAGCAAACAGCGGCGCAGAAGGTTTAGACAGACAGGGACGGCAAGAGAAAAGGAAAACAAGAGAATGAAAAAGAGTGTGAAATAAATATGCCAAAGCCAGCACGTCCCTTTGTCTTAGACCTCATTCGCAAAGCCATGGACTCTGAGCATCAGAGAAAGCATTTCTGACAGAGCAATCGAATCTGTGGACACTTTTCAAAGAGCAAATCCTCTCCTCCACCACCCACCCCAGGCTCGGCAGGATAGAACGGCTTGTACGCGCTGTCAAAGAGCATGTTGTTGCGTGGATGTGTGCATTTGCGTTCGGAAGGAAGTAAACAAAGAGGCGTGTGGAGGCGGTCAGCATTAGGGTCTAAAAGAAGCCAAACAATAGATCCCAAACAGGATTCTATAAGACATTGTGAGCCTCGTCCCAGAGTCAATTTGATTCCACTAGATGAGGATGCCAAAAAGAAAAGAGGGGGGAGGGAAATCAATGACAAAACCGCCTGGCAATAACGATCTCCATTCCATCTTCAACCATCCATCCATTCCTTCCTTCCTTGTCTTCTATCTCATTCCCGCTTTGCCTGCAGTCTACCCCTTCACCCTGCTCTGATTTCATCCATACTGTCAGTGGATTGCTGAATGAGAGGCTTTTAGTGTCAGCCCATCTGGATTTTCAGAGCTAGAAAATTCCCCTGCTCATTCCTCAGGTAACAGGATGGTGGTTGATAAGGCAGAGAGTTGGGATGACATACATGGAGCATCAACATCAAGGGCACCTTCCAAGAATCGCCCGAGGATCTGTCGCAAAATAAAAAAGACCCCAGCATGCACACCTCCGCTACCCTCAAACTTTGCCACGTATACTTCAATTTGTTTTTCACCTATTTTCTCCTTTAATTGTATTATAACGTCCTTTATTTTACACCCTCTACGTGGCAACCTTGAATTCCAGCCAGTTCCATCACTCATCCTGCATTTACAACAACCTAAGAGCCAGAGCCAAGTGAGAGTCCATGTCAGCTGTCATTGCTGGAGCAGTGAGCGACTCTCTCTGATGGTTCTCTCTCTCCGAGGGGTGTGAGACGAAATGACGATGTGCTATGCAAAATAGATCAAATTTGCACAATCTTGTGGCCAAGCTTCAGAGAAGTGCAGATTTGTTGCTCAGACAGAGTACCATGACTATTATGTGTCCTTACACTAAAACCGCCCGTCTGACGATTATGGCAGGGAGGTAAACAGGGTGCTGATAGCAAAAGTGTAGAAAGCTGCCCCATGGAAAATGCGATGGAGTAACGCATAAAAAGGACTTATCCCTAAAACTAGAGGGAAATGATAGGTGAATAACACTGATGTAGAAGCACCTAACCCTGGTTGTAAGCCTAAACTAAACATAAACTTGTCCCTCAAATCTGATTGGTCGATTGGAATGTTATTCCAGGATTAGTCTCAGCCTCAGACGTCACAATGGCTGAACGTCTGATGCATATGGCACACTCAACTGGAAACACTTCAGGATTTTCGAAGTCGCCATCTGGTTGGTTGAATTCTACAGGATGTCCGGGAGACGTGTGGGTTGCGTTCTTTAATGGTCCGCCTAGAAACAAATGCCGCGACTCCAACTCCCTCGTGGAAGAAGAACGCTGTTTTGTTTACAACATTGACAATGAGTGCTTACCAAGATCGACTAAACGCTGGATTTTCAAAAGTGTGAAGTTCGCGGCTCCATTGTTGCAGTAAACTTGAACAACATTCCTGAATGAATAATTTATAGATGCACACCGGTCTGTTATTGTAGAGACATCAACTTTACATTTTCACTCCCCTAAACATGACGCGGAACAAACCAAACTGTAACTGGTTGCGTTACATGTCAGTCAAACGTCCTCTTGGGCAGTCCTTGGCCAATGAAAGCTGTGAAAGAGTCCAGACCTTCTGCCATCAGTCTGAAGGTCTGGCTACACGAGACTATTCCAGGATTAACAATCCTGTCGCACTTGGTGAAATCACATTCATCTTGTAGGTCCAGAGAAAGTTCTATACCAAAATGGCATTTTTCGTCATAAAATTTGCACTTTCGGTCAGCAGAGGTAGTGAGTTGTCTATGGTCATCATTGCCTCATGCAGAATATTTTAGCATCAAAATGTGCACGTAGTGAGCTGCGTTAAGTAGCAGCCTTCTGGACATCATTTTTGGGAATCACAGAAACACACGCTGCCAAGATGGCAACGGCCGACTTTACGCTTCAAAAACTCTTTTCAGAAACCTATGGGTGACGTCACAGACACTACGTCCATAATTTTTTTACAGTCTATGGTTTTGAACCATGGTCTTTGTCTGTCACCTGAATGCTACAACACACAGCGTCGTCTCAAGGTCACTGCCAGCGTGTCCTCCGTTTCAGGGTAGAAAGGTTAATCTGTAGCTGAGGTGGAGCCAAAATTGGACCGAGCAGGGGTGTGGTGCAGAGATATGAAACAGAAAGAAAAGATATGTGAAAGAGAGAGAGATATCGGTAGCGTGAGTGACACTGCGACCGCTTCGCATCATCAATTAGCTGAGCTGAAGAGGCACAGAGCAGGAACAAGCGCAAAGTGGCGTGCCTCACAGGGAGAAATAAATGACTGTGCCCTTATTGAGCGCAGCAAGGCATATAGCATTTCAGGCCAGTAATGTCATTGTGCCTTTGTACCAGCATTATTGATGAAGTCTGTCTCAAAGAAAATAATCCCTCGGCACGCCAGCATTTGAGACTTCTCATTCCGTCTGAAAGATCAATGTAAGCGATCTTCGGGATGGAAAATGCACTGGGAGAACGAAACGCAGCGAGCGTGAGTGCGGGCCGGGGTGTTGAGAGTGTGGCCACAGCGGAGCGCTGCAGCAGAGAGAGGCTGAGATCAAAGCCAAGCGCTGCTTCACTGAAGCGCAGCACAGGGAGACTAGAGCACAGCGGTCTCACCTTCCGCAAAGCCTCCCTCTCTCTACATCTGCTGCATCTCACCCCTCTGCTCTGCTAATGCCCTCTCCTGCACACGCAGACCTGCCGAAGAATATCAATCAGCCCCGCACCCCAATTTATAGCAGCTCTATCTTTTAAATGTAGAGTCGCAATTCCCTAGATACTATGTGCTGGTTATAAGCTGTATCTGTCGTTCTCTTCATCTGAGAATTTGTGCACCATCAGCAGTCGGCATTTATGTTCCTTTGGTCTGCCACAAAGCAGCTTAAAGCCTATCGTGCTGGTGCAAACATGCACTTCAATCTTATTTAGGTTTTATGTGGGCATTAGGGCTCTCGGAGAGTGGCTTTAGACCTGATTTACCTGTGCACACAAACACACACATCTTTCGCTTAGTATCACACACTCTAATGCATGGACTAAAAATCGATCACATGCCTTACCCAGCACCCAGCTCTCATTTCAGACCCCTGAGGTGTGATGCCTTGGGCACTGCTGGCACAGATGAAATTGGCACCAGGCACCTCACTGCAGGGAGGGCAGGTTTGCTTTTTCACTCCTCTTAGCGTCGCCATGCCAACGGCGGCAGGTTTCAGCATTTAAAGGGCACTCTCTGCAGCCTCCTAATAGAAGAAGCAGCAAAGAGTATTCTGGGGGGGAAAAAGTGTTGAGTGCAATTCTAAGCTAATTGGGGGATTTGTGTCTTCTGCACAAGTCATTCAAAAGCATCGCCTGCTCCTGCTGCCAGACGCAGTCATTATCACATTGTTGATATTATGACTCATGATTTTTGAATGATGAGGCTGTCAGTAAAAAGGCATTTGAATTATGTGGGACAACGCCACATCTGAGAAGATCTCACGTAATCATTTTATCACATAAGGTTTATAAGCAGTCATATCTTTTTCTTCAATGTCTACTGACACAAATAGAGTATAGAGTAAATGCTATGCAGCCCCATTCGCAACAAACTGCGATGCACTGTGTATTCTGACACCTTTCTATCAGAACCAGCATTAACTTCTTGAGCAATCTGAGCTACAGTGGCTCGTCTGTTTGATCGAGCCACTGCCTGTTCGGCGACAGGGTCATGGGCGGCCAAGGCTCATTGATGCACGTGGGGTGCGAAGGCTGGCCCCTAGCCTTCGCTCCCCACGTGCATAAATGAGCCTTGGCCGCCCATGACCCTGTCGCCGGTTTACCACTGTTCCTTCCTTGGACCACTTTTGATAGATACTGAACACTGCAGACCGGGAACACCCCACAAGAGCTGCAGTTTTGGAGATGCTCTGACCCAGTCGTCTAGCCATCAGATAATCAGTGTTATTCACTTCACCTGTCAGTGGTCATAATGTTATGCCTGATCGGTGTATATATACTGGTAAAAAGTTTGGAAAGTCTCTTATGCTCATCAAGCCTCCATTTATTTGATCAAAAATACAGTAATATTGTAAAATATTATAACAATTTAAAATAATAGTTTTCTATTTTAATATATGTTAATATGTAATTTATTTCTGTGATCAAAGCTGAATTTCAGCATCATTACTCCAGTCTTCAGTCACATGATCCTTCAGAAATCATTCTGATATGATGATTTGATACACAGTTATTATCAATGTTGGAAACAGTTGTGCTGCTTTATAATTTTTTGGAACCTGTGATACTTTTTTCAGGATTCATTGATGAATAAAAGGTTAAAAAAAAACAGCATTTATTCACAATATAAATCTTTTCTAACAATATAAATCTTTACTATAACTTTTTATCAATTTAACACATCCTTGCTGAATAAAAGTATTAATTTCTTTCAAAAAAAGAAAGAAACAAAAATACAGACCTCAAACTTTTGAACGGTAGTGTATATTGTTACAAAAGATTTCTATTTTAAATAAATGCTGTTCTTTTTTTCTTTTTTTTTACTTTTTATTCATCAAAAAATATCATAGGTTATAAAAAAAAATGTATTAAGCAGCACAACTGTTTCCAACATTGATAATAAATCAGCATATCAGAATGATTTCTGAAGGATCATGTGACACTGAAGACTGAAGTAATGATGCTGAAAATTCAGCTTTGATCACAGGAATAAATCATATTTTAAAGTATATTAAAATAGAAATCCATTATGTTAATTTGTAATAATATTTCACAATATTAATCTGCAATTTTGATTAAATAAATGCAGGCTTGAGCATAAGAGGCTTCTTTCAAAAACATTAAAAATATAAATGGTTTCCAAACTTTTGGGCTATCAGTTAAAGATTCATTTTGCCAAAATTATGACATTGTTGTATGATTTTAATTGTTGAATGCAGTTGAGAAGGTTAAGACCTCTGAGGTGGGACAGGCCAAAAATCACCATTTTAAGGGGATAAAGACTTTCGATGCATTTAAAATTAGCTATTTTTATCCTGTGTTCACGTTATGACATTTTCATAGTTTTTAAAACAAAAAAGTAATGCAACACCAAAGTGTACCATATGGTGGAGATGGAAATGCTTACAGCAAAATATACATGGGACATTTTAACTAAATTGGAAAAT
Source organism: Coreius guichenoti (assembly GCA_039654105.1). Classification (NCBI taxonomy): domain Eukaryota; kingdom Metazoa; phylum Chordata; class Actinopteri; order Cypriniformes; family Gobionidae; genus Coreius; species Coreius guichenoti. Next base: position 12,129,673 of record CM077171.1, on the reverse strand, counting down.
ACATTTGTAATTAAGAACTATAATAATGTAGTCTTTACTGACCTCTGCTTTTGTCTTATAATAGATATGCTTAGTTACCCCATGTTTTGGAGGTAAATTGGTGAGCAAATCAACAACACTTGAAATACTGTGAAGAAGAACAGAATGTTCTGGACACTTCAGGTGTCCATTGCGGACAATGCCTTTAACCCTTTATTTTCCGGAGACTGCTGTTTCTCAGTATGGCTCTATTCTTTTAAAGGTCAGTAAAAAGCTGCAGTGATGTCAATCAAAATGACATCTCAGAGAGATAGGCCTCACGCCTGGCCAGGACAGACAGTCCAGTTGAAAGCCTCCGATCTGATTAGCATCTTTCAGTCCAGTGTGAACCATTCAAAGCAATATGAGCCATCTCTGGAAAACCAACACTCCTATATAAGACATTTTTAACCCTAAATTATCATGATATTTGCCTGTGATGCAGTTTGGATCCAGGTTGTGAATTACGTTTTTACTAAACAAACGCATCTAACTTGCATATCTGTGTGCGGTTCTTGCAGGAAACTGATTAAATTTGGTCCTCAAATTCAGTTCATGTCCTTAACGGACTGCGCTGAAATTGAATCAACCCCCTACCCTGACCTTCACTCCCACCTCCTTTCCTTCTTCCTTGGCATCTTCTTTCCTGACTCAATGTTTGCTTTGGTTGAAAGCTCCTTATGTGCAGATTGTCTTTCTTGCGCCTTGTGCCCCTCAATCTCAGAACTAAGCTGTCTTATGAAGGATTCACAAAATGCCAAAGAGAGGGTTTCTTGGTTTATTATTTCTCAAATCCATCAGTGTGAGAGTATTCCTTCACCCTTTCCTAAAACAGGGAAACATTTATACAAAATTTGTATAAATATAGCTCTTGACTGTGCTCCAAATGATACTGCCTCACTGTCTACAACCTTCATAGGCAGCCTTCTAATCAAATAACAACATCATAAGTGACTTGAACAGTGAACATGTAGTTTGGACAAAGTTGCCTTAGATTTAATCCAAAATGCATTAAAACTGATATTTTTCAGAGACCTCTCCACATTCCCTATACAATCCATAGTATATGCATAATTGAGTCAGATGACTGCCCAATGCTCGATCTGAGCCAGAAAGTGAAACAGGCCTCCAGAGAAAGAAAGTGTATTGACTGCATTTGAGGTAAACACACATGCAGATAGAACAGAGAGTATACTCTGTTTATACATGCAGTCACTCTGCTGTTAATGAATGATTTTGTAGTGAAAGTCTCACTGGGAATTCTGCCTTAAAGTACGTAGAAGCTCATTGAGCTCACAGCTGGCTTAAACATACCCCTCTTCCCAGTCTCTCTTTCTGCTTCAACAAGCTTCAAAAATACAACACGGAGGAGAATGGCGACAAACAACGCCTACAATTCAAGTAACAGGAATAGAACTTTTACCTACGTATCTTTTAAAAGTTGTCATCAATTCACACCTATTTTGTAGCACTGTGAAAGTAAGTTTGAGACACACAGCCGTAGATTTTGAATCATTCTGGAAATGGGCCAGTCCATGCTGGTACACTCATGGTAAGTTCTACAGTAAGGGTATCTTTGTCATTATTTGGTACCCCAGGAGAAAAATTCTGCCCTCTCAGCAGACCTAGAAAACTTACTGTACCTTTTAGACCACGCTCTCAAAAGATCTCTAGCTGTGTCAGCAACATAACCACACACAAGTCTTTAATCAGCTGCACACAGTGGATCTGTCATGCAATATGTTCAAGCAGAATGATCTGAATGCCAATGATTCTACAAAAATTGGAACAAATTTAATGTGGGATAACATATTAATGCACCACATAATATTGTGTAGCTGCAATAATATGTGAAAGGGAAAGCAAGATCCATCATGTCACTTGCTCACTCTGGCCAGCTTGTACATTTCACCACATACTGTATGCATTTTTAAAGGCTTAAAGCATAGATCCCGAGTGGTCTTATTTGGGTCACTGTGTAAACAAGCAGAGCAGCAAACAAGCAAAACTGAAGCAGTAGTGGATGGTGGGGCCTCTTGGGAAGGTGCTAAGAGGGGAGCACGTTGCTCTTGGGCCTGATGGCTTCAGACAGTGCACTAGTGAGATGAATAATGTGTGTGTCTGATGGGACTGGGCGGCCATCCCTCGACAGGCCTATAGCACTGGAGTGGAGAAATAGAACAGCCTCCATCTATGCTTACAAAACACACTTGCTACTTTAAACTCACTGCTAAGAAAAGAATATTACCAGAATATCACATTGCCAATTGTATCAATGTACTGAGCAAGATATACGCAAATAGCACACATCGAAAACAAATTCTAACACTAAAAATAGAATCCTCTAATTGCACAATCACAATTTTGAATATAATTTATTTTAATAAAACAAATCATGAGCCAATAATAAAATGCTTGGTTTGTTTGTGTGCATGGTCCTCGTGAATACGTTTTAAAACCATCATGTGTATTTAAGAGAATTAAAAATAATAATAATAATAATAATAATAATAATAATGTAGCTGCACATATTATCACATAAGATGAAACCACCAAAATGTGGAATAGATAGGCTCAGATTCCTAGATTCAATATAATACAATAATGATTGATTGCAGCTACAGTAAGGGAGAGTAAAATTTTACAGTGCTCATTGAGAGATATGATTTAATTTTATGAATGATGTGTATATTCTAATATGATTTGTTTTAGGACAAATACAGCAATGAATTCAATTTAACTGAATGAGAGAATAATAAGAAAACAAAGCCACTAAGCACAGCCTCTCTCTTTCTATTTTTTTCTCTGTCTTTCCAAAGAGCCCCCTAGCCGAAGTCATGCAGTCCTTCAGAGAGCGGAGTGGTTTCCATGGCAACCAGCACTGCTACCAGCAGGAACCCCAAGAATTATCGCGCCTTGAGAGTTATAGACATCATCACAGCCAGTCCAGACAGGGCTATGAGCCACACTCACTAGCTGCTGCAGGGATGTCAACAGCGGGAGCAGGTTCTAAGGACTGTTATGGACAGCAGACCTATCCCGTCTACACCAGCGCTACTCAGACTAAAAAACCTTATAGAGGAGCCAAAACTCCAAACCAGCATCTGCAGGCTGGCTACAGCAATCACATGGGCCCTGGATACACAGCCCAGTATATTAGTGAAGGTCACTTGCAGCAAAAATGGGATGAGTCAGCTCAGATGACCCAATTTGAACAGGACATGGTGGGACGGCTAGAGTCTGGGGTCAGTGGGTCATCCCAGTACCTAGAGCAGAACATGCTAGCTATCTCTCAAAGTCAGTGCCATCTCCCCTCCCAGTCCTCTGCCTCAACCTATACAAGTTCCCATCAACAGGGCCTCCCACCCAATCCAACACCATCTCCTTTAATGTATCCACAGGGCCACCTCCATTTCCCTCAGCACTCGCAGCCCCCTTCTTCATCTTCGTCATCTTACATGGAGAAATGTAATACAATGCCACATGGTTACAAAGGCTATGGTATACCAACTAATGCACAGTATGGAAGACAACTCAGCAATCACAGCAGTCTAAAGCAGAGTGGATACAGGCCTCAGAATAATTATGGTTATCAACAAACTCCCTCAAGATCTGGATTTGAACAAGGCTCCCTGCAAGGAATGTCTGGTACACAGGAGAACCTTCAGAAATTCCAGCACTACAATCAGCCCCAGCAAAACTACTGCATAACAGATATTTCTGTAAGGTCACCAGAACAATACTACCAGACCTGCAGTCCAAGTTCCAGTCATTCCCCTGCAAGGTCTGTGGGAAGATCTCCCTCATATAACTCTACACCATCCCCCTTAATGCCAAATCCTGACTCATTCCAATATGGCCAACCTCCTATCAACCCTGCAGCTTCCTCGTCCACAAGTTTGCAAGACCAAAATATGCTGATGCCCCCTAATACCCATTCATCACCCAGTGTGAACCACCAGTCCCAGAGCTATTCTGGCTCCATGAAAGAACGATTCTCGGAAAAGCTCCTGTCCAATCCCAGTTTGTGGAGCCTCAATGCCCTGACATCTCAGGTTGAAAACATTTCCAACAATGTTCAGCAGCTGCTGCTGTCAGAGGCTCTTATGGCTAACAAAAAGACCGGCAAGCGAAACAATCCAAAAAAGGGAGAGGACTATAGAGGTCAGTTAAAAGGTATGGAAGAGTCATCTTGTTCTGATAACCAACATGGTCCTCCTCCATCTGATGCTTATAGCACCCCGAGGTCCATGACAGCAGAACTACAGGAGGGAGGATACTCTAGCAGCACTGAGGACCAGATGGACAGGAGCTATTACTATTTTGGTCAAGAAAAAGGTCAAGCACACACCCAGACACACTCACGTCTCAGCCTTGACACAGCGTCCACTTGTTCCTTAAACTCAGCTGACGATGTATCTGTTAGGTCAGGTGACTCAGTTCGAAGTCTCCAGAGTGTAGCCTCTGAAGATAATCTCAACTGTGACCCCAGAGTACAGAGAGTATTGACTGGAGAGGAGCCCAACAGCTCTCTCCGTTGCATTAGAGATGAGAGGTCTCCCATCAGTGTAACAGCTCCAAGTCCTATGAAACAAGAGAGTAATTCACCACCAGACATAAAGTGTTCAGAGAGTACTCTAAAGGAGAACTTTGAGGAGTCAGCATGGACTGAGAGGATGGCTGATGAAGAAGAAATTGGACAAAGAAAGCTGTCTGCAGACCGTGAGTGCAAAGGAGAGGTCACTGAAAAGCAAGAGAAGTGGTTGGAGGATGAGAAAAGTCCTTCACTTTTTCATAAAATAAATAAAGCAGTATTAGAGGAAGGTTACTCGTATGAAACAGAAGCAAATATCTACCAAGGTCTGCAAAACAAATACAATTTAGATAAAGGAAACTCAGAAGAAATGGACTGTTTTTCTGAACTTAATCACAAATGTAATGAAGGTACAGAAATAAAGTCAGAACATTTCAAATCAGAGCCACAGACCAATGTTGAAATGCTTGTGAAAACATCACCTGGCAATTCAGCCACTGATCTGTATTTGCCAGAGAAAGAAGAAAATGCAAAGAGTGAGAATTCAGTAGATAGCCTCACATGCACTGAGGGACCAGTGGACACCCTTGAGGAGCAGCCGTCTGTCCTCTCCCATAATTCCACTGAGGTGAGAGATGAAAAGGAGAATCTGACAACCTCAGAGGAGGTCATTAATAATAGAGCAAGTACATTTGAGGAGATGGGAAACATGCCGCAAGTCAACACAGAACCAGCAGAAAGCTTTGCCCAGGACGCACCACACAGAGGCTGCGAAAGGAGGTCAGCCATATGTGACATTGCAATTCAGCCTCACACTGCCAAGAGTGGCTTCTCAGCTCTCAATGAGAAAACAACACCTTTGGCTCAGGCTAGGGATCATCACATCGATCGTAGTGATGCAAAGGTACTGGAGCCTGACTCTCCTCAGTTGCCAGGCAAGTCAATACTGCACTCTGCACCATCTTGGGCTGACACCCCACCCTCTCCCAAGAAAGGGGATGAGGATATGGAACCGGGGATAAGCTGTCCCAGTGCAGTGACTCCCTCAGCCAAACCAGAGCCTTTGGCCCCATCTGCACATACGAGAATGTTCGGTAAGAAACATGCACGGGGCAGGAGGAGAATAATGCATTCAAGTGTAGGAATCAGAAGGCAGCTAAGTGTAGAAGGAGACAGTGCCACACCTTCTGCCCAAAATCCCAGTATGCCCTCCAGCAAAAGCGCCCTTATTCCTGATCAGATGGAAACTGCTCACCAGAATATTAGCAGTCAAACACAGAAACTAGTCACAGAGAGTTTACCATCACGGATGTGCACTCGCTCCTATGGTTCACAAAGTAGCCCAAAGGTCTGCCCTCAAGAGAGAAGGAAACCAGGTTCAAAACCTGGTCCAAAACCAGGTTCAAAACTAGGTGTGAAGCCAGGTCCAAAACCAGGTCCAAAAGCTGGTCCAAAATCAAATATAAAACCTGGTCCAAAGCCTTGTCCAAAATCAATTTCAAAACCTGGTCTAAAATCAGGTCCTAAACATGAAGTTATGCCTAGTGTAAAACCTGGTCCCAAACAAAGTTTAAAATGCACAGGGTCCACAGAAAATGCAAAGCCTGGTCTAAAACCTGGTGTAAAGCCAGGTCCTAAAACTGGTCCAAAATCTGGTTCTAAACAAGGCTCAAAGCCTGGGGCTTTACCAGGAGACACACTTGTTCCAAATCCAACTCAAACCACCACAGAGTCAAAGCCAATTGAGGGGTCAGTACCTAAAGGTCCAGGTCGACCAAGAGGCATCGCCTCTAAGATAAAATCAATAAAACAAGATGAAAATATTCAGATTACAAAAGGCCATACCAAGGAAACACATGAACTTATTTTGCAAGATGTGAGCACAGCATTAACTATGGACACACTTGTTGGTGTGGTGGACACCACTAAGGATGAAACTGTGTGTTCCACTTTGGAGTCGAATCTAGAAAGCAGTTGTGTAAGGTCTTTAACAAGAGATCGAAAGTCCATGGTGCTTAGATCACGTAAACAAACAAAAGAAAAGCTGACTGAAGATAAAGAGCAAGAGAGTGACAAATCAACTGAGACACCTTCAGCAATGCTCATACACTCACAAATACAGAATGTTACTGTGGATCAGTCATGTAAGACAGAATCTTCAAATCTTGAATTACCTAAGCAGAAGGATGTCTCTACAGATTTACTTCAACAACCGAATGAAGAGATAGTTTCCATCAAAAGAAAATCCAGTTTACCATCATCAGACACCAAAAAGAGGAAGAAAGGTATCCAAGAGTGTCAGGTAAAGACACAGGAGCCTCCATTAGATACAGTCACAGGAGTCTGTATTGCAAAGGGAAAGCGAAAGAGAGGACAACATTTGCAAGCAGAATCTGTAAGCACCACTGTAACCACTGATAACCCTCCCACTGATGACATAAGTGACGTGCCTTCTGTACCTCCTCAGTGTCCCACTAAAACCAAATATTTGCCTCCTCGGAAAGGCAGGGGACTTAAATATGAGGCAATGGTTCAGAAAATCACATCCCCGGGGTCCAAAAAGCAACCTTTAAATGTTCAACCAGATATTGTACCAGACGAATCAACATCAAAACCAGTGCCACAGGTATCAGAGCCGAAGGAGACAATGAACGCCCCTGAGGTGACTCACGTGGAGGGCGAAAGCACAATAAGTACACAAGAGACCCAAAACACAGGAATTCAAACTCCAAGGAAGAAGAGGAGAAAGTGGGCCACCGTAGAGAGCAGTGATGCACCAGATGTAGCTCTGGAGGCCGGGAGCCTAGTTATCAACACACCAAGGCTAGCCAAACAGAGAGCCATTAAAAACAACCACGAGATGCATCTGAAGCAACGAAAGAGGAGAAGAAAAGGCACTGAACCACAAGAAAGCATCCCCATTGTAGAGCAACAGGACCCTAACCAGACTGATAAATTAGCCCCACCTCCACCCTCCTTCTCTTTACCAGAAACAGATGAACAGACACAGCATGAGGAGCCACCAACAGAATTATGCTTACCACTAATAAAACCCAAACGAGGCAGGCGGCCATCACTCAAAAGGAAACAGGAGGAACTCTCAAGTCAAACAGAAGATGACAAAGTAAAGGAGAAAAAAAAGGCTGGCCCGAAAAAAAAGGTTCTGAATGTCCTCAAAGTTGTAGTGAAGAGACCCAAGATCAAGACAAAATGCAGCAATGATCTCCCCCCAACAGTGAAGGGGACATTATCAGACTTGCATCCAGCACTAGGAGATAGCAAATGTTCTTTCAGACCATATGTACACATTGACAGCTCTTTGGAGGTAGCATCTCTTTGTACCATCATCAACAGGCCTGAGGAAGAGCAGATGCTCAGCCAGGCAAGAAAAAAGAGTGCAGCTAAAATGAAAAATCTAGTCACAGTTACCAAGGCAGTATCAAACTCCTCAGTAATGCTCCAGGGGCCCTTAGTTAACAAAAGCCTAATTGAAAGGTGTCTAACGTGCTGCCTATGTGGAAAGCCAGCAAATTACAGAGAGCTTGGGGACTTGTGCGGCCCCTATTATCCTGAGGACGGCATACCACGAAAAATGCTGTCTTCAACACACAGGAATGATTTCAGGCAAAACAGCAACTGTGCAAATGAGACAGAGGTCAGCTACATCGCAGAGCAAATCAACTCACAGAGTGCATGTGCGAAGGACTCCTATCAAGATAGTGCAAATGAAGGACACAGTAGTCATCCCAGGAGGGGGAAAAGGGCAATTAGGGAACCATTAAGAACCCGCCCCACCTTGCGGATGAGATTCAAAAGACTGCTGCTGTTGCAGAACAGACTTAGTGGAGCTTCTCCCCCTGCTGGCGAGGAGGGCAGTGGAACAGCTCTGCAGAGATTGCAGATGGAGGCTGAGGCGAAAGAGCACTGGGCTCATGAAGCTTGTGCTGTCTGGACCACAGGCATAATTCTGGTAGCAGGCAAACTCTTTGGGCTGAAGGAGGCTGTTCAGAAAGCTGCAAATGCAGTAAGTGTTTGATTTATATTACAAACCCGATTCCAAAAAAGTTGGGACACTGTACAAATTGTGAATAAAAACACAATGCAATGATGTGGAAGTTTCAAATTTCAATATTTTATTCAGAATACAACATAGATGACATATCAAATGTTTAAACTGAGAAAATGTATCATTTTAAGGGAAAAATAAGTTGATTTTAAATTTCATGGCATCAACACATCTCAAAAAAGTTGGGGCATCCCCTCTTCTTTTTATAACAGTCTGCAAACGTCTGGGGACTGAGGAGACAAGTTGCTCAAGTTTAGGAATAGGAATGTTGTCCCATTCTTGTCTAATACAGGCTTCTAGTTGCTCAACTTAGCACTTAGGTCTTCTTTGTCGCATCTTCCTCTTTATGATGCGCCAAATGTTTTCTATGGGTGAAAGATCTGGACTGCAGGCTGGCCATTTCAGTACCCGGATCCTTCTTCTACGCAGCCATGATGTTGTAATTGATGCAGTATGTGGTCTGGCATTGTCATGTTGGAAAATGCAAGGTCTTCCCTGAAAGAGATGACGTCTGGATGGGAGCATATGTTGTTCTAGAACTTGGATATACCTTTCAGCATTGATGGTGCCTTTCCAGATGTGTAAGCTGCCCATGCCACACGCACTCATGCAACCCCATACCATCAGAGATGCAGGCTTCTGAACTGAGCACTGATAACAACTTGGGTTGTCCTTGTCCTCTTTAGTCCGGATGACATGGCGTCCCCGTTTTCCAAAAAGAACTTCAAATTTTGATTCGTCTGAACACAGAACAGTTTTCCACTTTGCCACAGTCCATTTTAAATGAGCCTTGGCCCAGAGAAAACACCTGCGCTTCTGGATAATGGTTTAGATATGGCTTCTTTTTTGACCTATAGAGTTTTAGCCGGCAACGCCGAATGGCACGGTGGATTGTGTTCACCGACAATGTTTTCTGGAAGTATTACTGAGCCCATGGTGTGATTTCCATTACAGTAGCATTCCTGTATGTGATGCAGTGCCGTCTAAGGGCCCGAAGATCACGGGCATCCAGTATGGTTTTCCGGCCTTGACCCTTACGCAGAGATTGTTCCAGATTCTCTGAATCTTTGGATGATATTATGCACTGTAGATGATGATAACTTCAAACTCTTTGCAATTTTTCTCTGAAAAACTCCTTTCTGATATTGCTCCACTATTTTTCGCCGCAGCATTGAGGGAATTGGTGATCCTCTGCCCATCTTGACTTCTGAGAGACACTGCCACTCTGAGAGGCTCTTTTTATACCCAATCATGTTGCCAATTCACCTAATAAGTTGCAAATTGGTCCTCCAGCTGTTCCTTATATGTACATTTAACTTTTCCGGCCTCTTATTGCTACCTGTCCCAACGTTTTTGGAATGTGTAGCTCTCATGAAATCCAAAATGAGCCAATATTTGGCATGACATTTCAAAATGTCTCACTTTCAACATTTGATATGCTATCTATATTCTATTGTGAATAAAATATAGGTTTATGAGATTTGTAAATTATTGCATTCCTTTTTTATTCACAATTTGTACAGTGTCCCAACTTTTTTGGAATCGGGTTTGTAAACACTCTACATTAATGACTTCATGTACTGTTAAGAAGAGAGACAAGAGCACATCTCAGAACATGTTTGGAATAGCATATTCAGAAATAGCTATATACACCATATTGTATCCCACCATGACTCAACTGGAAACAAAATCAACTGTAATATCCATGACTTCTTTCTAGACACTGACAAATGTATTTAGTGATGTAACCGGTGTCGCGGCTGAATATCGTGTAACACCGGTAACACTGACTATCGTATCAAGACTAAATTATACTAATAATATACTTTGAGTCTAGAAGGTATAGAATTATATCAGTTATACTATATTATCTGCAACTTGTGGTGGCTCAGAGGGCTGTAAAGGAAAGAGTCGATATTTTAGAGAGAAGCTCCTCAGGCTTTCTGTTTCATCACAGAAATGCTCCAGGTGCCAAGGTGAAGGAGCTTCCATCTGCTGCAGCTGGAAGAGCTGCACTCAGAGCTACCATTATGTCTGCGCCAAAGAGATGGGTAAGAGTTCTGACATTTTGAAATGTGCTGTTTATTTGTCTACAATATGTACTGTCCATCCAATGATTCCACCCTCCACTCCACATGAAGCTCTGTCTAGAAGCAGGGTTTGCAAGCATATATAACTACTAGTCCTATTTGTCTCACAAACCATACTTTAAACTATCAACTTATGACATGACAGGAAGTTTCTGACCAACAGGTAAAAACAACCAATTATACTTTTTATGTTTTCTGTGACGATTAGCTGTAGGTAAATCTTATAATGGTGCTTACAGAATAATTTTTCTATGAAGTACTTCACTTAATTAACCTCTTTCACTTTAGGCAAACATTATGATATCTAGTTTACCTACTACAATTCTTGTGACTATTTATTCCTTGGAAGCACTCATTATAGCTTCCTGGGAACTGGCTTGACTGGCAATACCCTGTGTACTCTAACTCCCAGAAGTTGCATAGAATTGGAACTGGCAGTTATCATCAGCTCTGGACAATATGCACCAGATGGTCCGTGAATGCTCTATGGTGTGTCAACCAAGGCTGGGAGTAGATTCCCTCCATCATGCATTGCTCTCTGCCAACAGAAATTGTCATTATAGAAAGTGGTGGTTACACCACTGGAGATGGGTGAATTCAGAAACAAAAGGGCAAGCTGACCTTGCTTTGCATTTTCAATGGCATCTAATTTATACCTTCGATTCTTCCCTTTCTTTTCTCTCTATCTTTTTCCAGGCTGCACGTTTCAAGAAGAGACCTTCTCTATTAGGTGTTCGAAACACAAGGTAAGCAGGTGAATTGGTTTTGCACACAGTAAAGGACATCTCTGATCTAAAAGACACCCCCATTGTACCATGAACTTCAGTGTCCTTGTAACACTCTACCACCTCCATAACAACAGCAAGGAGTGAAACTAGACAGCAGAGCACACAGTTCCTCATCAGCACCATCTCTCAGGGCAACAGATGAGCCCTGAGCATATCTCACCCTTATCTGTCTGCTATTGACTGTGCAGCTCTCTACTGACAGCAGAAGTTAGTGAAGGGATGTTAATTAGACATTCTAGGCTCTCTCAGTCTCCTTGTTCCCCTTTAGAAGCCATAAACTTTAAAGAGAAGAAAAAAAGAAGACATTTAGAAGTGCTGCTTGGTGATTATTACTAGATGGGGAACATACACATTTTTCACTCAAGTACTTGGCTCATGCATGAAGCAGAAAGCCATCCAAAACCAGAAAATGTTTCATTGCTCAAATCAAATATCATACTGAATTTGCAAATTCCTAAACCTACAAATCAAATTTCTGCATTATTTACGCACCCTCCATGTCATTCCAAATCTGCATGTACTTGAACCCAGCAGGAACATTTTTGAAGAATCTTCGCACAGATCTTTTCCAAACAGCGACAGCTCATTATGACCACAGCTGTCAATCAGGCCTGGTCCTCTCATGTCTTTCACTGTCGTCACTCCTCCTTTTATCCTTCCGGAGCTCCTTAGTGAGACTCGAGAACGATGTGGCACGCAGGTGACGCTCATTAACACTCGTCCCACTGGCCTCGCTCTGTTCCCACAGCTCTCGGCCCTGCCCTGCAAAGAGTTGCTTGAAGATTTGTTCAAAATGTTTCCTTCTATGTTCTACTGAACAAGTTATATGGGCTTAAAACAACGTAATACAATTTAAGCTCATTTGACAACACTTGTGGCATAATGTTGATTGCTGTGAGCATTTTCTAGTAGTTGATTACCTGTGCAAAAAGTACACCATGATGCCAGAGTGTTGCAATGTCATTGCAAAGGTGTCCAGAAGGGCTTTTAGAATACTGATATACAGTTGCTTGGAGTTGTTACGACTTGGTTAATTAGATCACTAGACATGATTCATCTATGTCATTGTCCATCAGGCAAAAAGTATCTGAATTGATTGGAAAGTAATAACACTCCCCTCCTCAACAATCCACACCACTTGGAGTATCATTCATATTCGTAAAATGTGGCAGGTTACATGCCAAAGTTTAATACTTAGGGTTAGTATTAAGAAATGTAGGCCTGGTTTCACAAACAGGGCTTAGATTAAGCCAGGATTAGGCCTTAGTTCAATTAGGACATTTAAGTAGCTTTATAAATGTGCCCTAGAAAAAGAAAAAAAAACATTACTGGTGGGCATCTTGAGACAAAACAATGGCACTGACATATTTTAAGATATGTCAGTGCAAGTTGCTTTCAGTCAAGACAGCTCAAACATGCATTTTAGTCTGGGACTAGGCTTAAAGGGTTAGTTTACCCAAAAATGACAATTAGCCCATGATTTACTCACCCTCAAGTCATCCTAGGTGTATATGACATTCTTCTTTCAGACAAATACAATCAGAGTTATATTAAAAATGTCCTGGCTCTTTCAAGCTTTATAATGGCAGTGAATTGTTGCTCCGTTTTTGAAGTCCATAAAAGTGCATCTATCCATCATATAACTGCTCCAACATGGCTTCGGGGGGTTAATAAAGGCCTTCTGAAGCGAAGCGATGCGTTTCTGTAAGAAAAATATCCATATTTAAAACTATATAAAGTAAAATATCTAGCTTCCGCCAGATCGGAAAAAAACGTAACTGGTGTGCAATGTCATCAGACGTAGCGTAAGCATTTTGAACTGCGAGAGGCACTACACTTTTTCCGTAAGTTGAATACGGAAGGCGATCTGGTGGAAGCTAGATAATTTACTTTATACAGTTTTAAATATGGATATTTTTCTTACACAAACGCATCGCTTCGCTTCAGAAGGTCTTTATTAACCCCCCCGAAGCCGTGTGGAGCAGTTATATGATGGATAGATGCACTTTTATGGACTTCAAAAATGGAGCAACAATTCACTGCCATTATAAAGCTTGGAAGAGACAGGACATTTTTAATATAACCCTGATTTTATTCGTCTGAAAGAAGAATGTCATATACACCTAGGATGACTTGAGGGTGAGTAAATCATGGTCTAATTTTCATTTTTGAGTGAACTAACCTTTTAAACCTTGTATGTGAAACCGGGCAAATATTAGTAATGCTCACCCTTGCTTAGTTTCACATGCCTCTTTGGTCTTATACTGTTGCATTTGCTTATGCATTCGCCACCTACAGGCAATCTGTGAACTACAACTGAGGTAGGTCAGGGAGAGAGAAAGGAAACGATAGACTGAACAAGAAAGGCAGAGAAAATGGGCATAGCAGAAAGAGAGAAAGAGAAATGATATTCAGCAGTAGTACAGCTTCCTGTCGGAGACCGTGAAGCAAAACCTGGATGGAGATCAAAACACCCCACCCTCCTCTCTCCAGCTCTACCCCTCCCGTCCTCTTTCACCCTCCCACGACAAAGGAAGAGGAGAACAGAATGAGTGAGAAATAGACAGACAAACAGAGCAGAGGAGAAAGTTCAGAACAAGCAGAGCACACATCAGCAGGGGGATCTAAGGGCTTTGGGTCTCTGGGATGCCAATTTGCCGCTTTAATGAAAGCGAGCAGTAGAGATACCACCCCCGTCCAGGTCTCCTAGGAAATCTCCTCCTCCTCTTCATCTTCCTCTTCTCCTCTGTGCTCACATGCACTCAGTGGCGAGCTCTTTTTTAGGTTCACGTGGCTTGAGAACATGACAACAGCAAGGCACAGGCGAGCTTTAAGTCAGGTCGAAGGGGGCAGCACAGCAGGCAAGGCAAGAGAAGGCTGCTGTTCTTTCCCCTGTTCTTGCATGAGAAAAAATCCATTTGCATTTCCTCAAGCAAATACCAGTTCTAGCCAGGCAACAAAAGAATAGTGTTAAAGTTTTGGGTAAATTTAGGTTCTGCATCAGAGCCGTTTTGGCATTGTTACTGACACTCGGCAGAGTTGGCACGCATCTTATATTCATTTGGGTGCTCACTAAAATCAACACAGTCACTGTGCTAGGTGATGAAAAATGGTTAAATATATAAAAAAAGACTAGACCAATCACAATTCAAATGCAAATGTTGCAATGAAGTCATGGCAGACATTCCATCAATATACAGTGGGGAGAACAAGTATTTGATACACTGCCGATTTTGCAGGTTTGCCCACTTACAAAGCATGTAGAAGTCTGTAATTTTTATCATAGGTACTCTTCAACTGTGAGTGACGGAATCTAAAACAAAAATCCAGAAAATCACATTGTATGATTTTTAAGTAATTAATTTGCATTTTATTGCATGACATAAGTATTTGATACATCAGAAAAGCAGAACTTAATATTTGGTACAGAAACCTTTGTTTGCAATTACAGAGATCATATGTTTCCTGTAGTTCTTGACCAGGTTTGCACACACTGCAGCAGGGATTTTGGCCCACTCCTCCATACAGACCTTCTCCAGATCCTTCAGGTTTCGGGGCTGTCGCTGGGCAATACGGACTTTCAGCTCCCTCCAAAGATTTTCTATTGGGTTCAGGTCTGGAGACTGGCTAGGCCACTCCAGGACCTTGAGATGCTTCTTACGGAGCCACTCCTTAGTTGCCCTGGCTGTGTGTTTCGGGTCGTTGTCATGCAGGAAGACTCAGCCACGACCCACCTTACTGAGGGAAGGAGGCTGTTGGCCAAGATCTCGCGATACAAGGCCCCATTCATCCTCCCCTCAATACGGTGCAGTCGTCCTGTCCCCTTTGCAGAAAAGCATCCCCAAAGAATGATGTTTCCACCTCCATGCTTCACGGTTGGGATGGTGTTCTTGGGGTTGTACTCATCCTTCTTCTTCCTCCAAACACGGCGAGTGCAGTTTAGACCAAAAAGCTCTATTTTTGTCTCATCAGACCACATGACCTTCTCCCATTCCTCCTCTGGATCATCCAGATGGTCATTGGCAAACTTCAGACGGGCCTGGACATGTGCTGGCTTGAGCAGGGGGACCTTGCGTGTGCTGCAGGATTTTAATCCATGACGGCGTAGTGTGTTACTAATGGTTTTCTTTGAGACTGTGGTCCCAGCTCTCTTCAGGTCATTGACCAGGTCCTGCCGTGTAGTTCTGGGCTGATCCCTCACCTTCCTCATGATCATTGATGCCCCACGAGGTGAGATCTTGCATGGTGCCCCAGACCGAGGGAGATTGACCGTCATCTTGAACTTCTTCCATTTTCTAATAATTGCGCCAACAGTTGTTGCCTTCTCACCAAGCTGCTTGCCTATTGTCCTGTAGCCCATCCCAGCCTTGTGCAGGTCTACAATTTTATCCCTGATGTCCTTACACAGCTCTCTGGTCTTGGCCATTGTGGAGAGGTTGGAGTCTGTTTGACTGAGTGTGTGGACAGGTGTCTTTTATACAGGTAACGAGTTCAAACAGGTGCAGTTAATACAGGTAATGAGTGGAGAACAGGAGGGCTTCTTAAAGAAAAACTAACAGGTCTGTGAGAGCCAGAATTCTTACTGGTTGGTAGGTGATCAAATACTTATGTCATGCAATAAAATGCAAATTAATTATTTAAAAATCATACAATGTGATTTTCTGGATTTTTGTTTTAGATTCCGTCTCTCACAGTTGAAGTGTACCTATGATAAAAATTACAGACCTCTACATGCTTTGTAAGTAGGAAAACCTGCAAAATTGGCAGTGTATCAAATACTTATTCTCCCCACTGTAAGTCAATAAGAGATTCTCTTAAATAAAAAAATGTCAAAGTTTACATTGTAAACCTGGAAAAGCCGCCTGTAAGTATATGTAACTTCAAAGCATGCAGTGAGAGATGTAAGCAGATTCTAAATTAAAGGGTTAGTTCACCCAAAAATTAAAATTCTGCCATTAATGGCTCACCCTCATGTCGTTCCAAATTAACCCGTAAGACTTTCGTTCATCTTCGAAACACACATGAAGATATTTTTTGATGAAATCTGAGAGCTTTTCGTCCCTCCATAGACAGCTACACAACTGACACTTCGATGCTTCAAAAAGTTCATAAAGAGAATGTAAAAATAATCCATATGAATTGAGCGGTTTAGCCCAAATTTTCTGGAGACTTGATCGCTTTATATGATGAACAGATTGAATTTAGGCTTTTATTCACATATAAACATTGATCAGCGAACATAAATAGAAGCTCAACCGAACCTGCTTGACGTGTGAGAACAAACCTCACTGGTTCTTGTGGAAGCTCAGACGTGCTGCGTAACATGAGAATGAACCTCATTGGTTCTTGCTGAAGCTCAAACGTCCTGCGTAACATGAGAATGAACCTCATTGGTTCTTGTGGAAGCTCAAACGTGCTGCGTAACATGAGAATGAACCTCATTGGTTCTTGTGGAAGCTCAAACGTGCTGCGTAACACGAGAATGAACCTCATTGGTTCTTGTGGAAGCTCAAACGTGCTGCGTAACATGAGAATGAACCTCATTGGTTCTTGTGGAAGCTCAGACGTGCTGCGTAACATGAGAATGAACCTCATTGGTTCTTGCTGAAGCTCAGACGTGCTGCGTAACATGAGAATGAACCTCATTGGTTCTTGCTGAAGCTCAAACGTGCTGCGTAACATGAGAATGAACCTCATTGGTTCTTGTGGAAGCTCAAACGTGCTGCGTAACACGAGAATGAAACTCATTGGTTCTTGATGAAGCTCAATAGTGCTGCGTAACACAAGAATGAACCTCATTGGTTC
The DNA here is from genome assembly GCA_039654105.1 of Coreius guichenoti. NCBI lineage: Eukaryota > Metazoa > Chordata > Actinopteri > Cypriniformes > Gobionidae > Coreius > Coreius guichenoti. Next base: position 12,112,372 of record CM077171.1, on the reverse strand, counting down.
TTGCTGAAGCTCAAACGTGCTGCGTAACACAAGAATGAACCTCATTGGTTCTTGCTGAAGCTCAAACGTGCTGCGTAACACAAGAATGAACCTCACTGGTTCTTGCTGAAGCTCAAACGTGCTGCGTAACACAAGAATGAACCTCATTGGTTCTTACTGAAGCTCAAACGTGCTGCGTAACGAGAATGAACCTCATTATTTCTTGCTGACGCTCAGACGTGCTGTGTAACACAAGAGAATGAACCTCATTGGTTCTCGCACGTCAAGTAAACATGCTTGAGCTTCTGTTGATGAATGTTTATGTGAATAAAAGCCTAAATTCAATCTGTTTATCGTATAAAGCAATCGAGTCGCTTCGGAAAATTTGGACTAAACCGCTCAATTCATGTGGATTAGTTTTATGATTTCTTTATGAACTTTTTCGTAGCTGTCAATGGAGGGGCAGAAAGCTCTCAGATTTCATCAAAAAGATCTTCATTTGTGTTCTGAAGATGAACGAAAGTCTTACGGGTTTGGAATGATATGAGGGTGAGTAATTAATGACAGAATTTTAATTTTTGGGAGAACTATCCTTTAAGCAGTTTGCGTTAAACTAAGAGTACACACAGAGACGCGTTTAGCTGTATACATAAACATTTTGTATCGTATTGCCGTTTCGTCCAGATGGATCCGGCGTTTTGGGAGCCTGAATCCGCTATTTTTTTTAAACCGAGTCCCAGAGTGGATAAATCTGGAAACGACACCCATGCGTTTTCGTGTGTACAGCCAATCCGTACATTTTGTGAAACGATGATGTCATCGTCCCATGTCTCTGTGGGAGAATTACAGTGCCACATACTGGTCTGGCATGTATACTACATCGTTTTGAGTCGGTTTCAGTGGTTTTGTGTGTACGCAGATATTTCTTGAGACGATGCCGTGTTTACGGAATTTCTTTTTAGAACGAGGGAAAAAAAAGATCGGATAGGGAAAGCTCTGGCTTTGTGTGGATGTGGCCTGAGACGTTTGTTTGGAACACGAGGACGTGATGAATATCAATGCAGTACTGCCCAACAAACGCTGTAACCGGGGCTGCGGTTAAATCGTGGTGTGAGAGAGATAATGATTACCAGCATTGAAGAGCAGAAGGATTAGCTCAGAGATCAGAGAGAAAGCAAGAGATCGGACCCAGAGCAGAGGAGGGAAAGAGAACGAGGGCAATAGCAAGAAAAGCTGCGGAGGAGGAGAGATACATAAAACAAGAATACAATCATGTCAGCGCAATTAGGAAACGGTCCTGCAGTGTTTTTTCTGAGAGCGGGCTGGCTGTAGATCCCGGCTCGACGCAGCTTCATATCGGCACAGCGGCCACTGCTCCGGTGCAGGCAATTAGAGAGCTCAAGCGACGCATGTGATGCACAACCACACCAACACAAACATGCGCAGTTTGCGCACAGTGCGTCCCTGCTGCCGCATACACAACACAGATGTCATGCACGACGCACAGATTAGAGATACATTGGCAGATTATACAATAGTTGTAATAATAATTATTAAATTATATTAAACAATTTTGTAATTATTGTTTGTAGCCTAATTATAGTATTAGTTAATATTGTGTAAACTAAGTTAATTTAATTTCAGCAAATTTGTGTACATCTGTCATTATCAGCATTGTATCAACTTCCATGGTCTTTACGTCAGTCAATCAATAATTTTTGCTTAGTATGTTGTTATGAATAAATTAATCAATAATGATGTGCTTAGCACAGCATTTATAGCTATGCTAAGAAAATGAACACAATGGAAATAAAGAGCTAAAGTTAGCCATATGCTTCATGACATCTTTTTCAGATATTGATATTATCAGACTGATGTTGAAATTATCAAACAGATGTTTTCAAGTGAAACAAGTTCAGAATTATTTGACCAAATCATCAAATAATTCATTAAATCCTTTACTTATACTCACTGTTATTTGTGCTGTTGTTTTCCCTTCAAAATGATGTCATATCCTGGTGGATGATGTCATGTTAGTTAAAGGTGTATTACAAAAGACTGACAGGATGGAAAGTGATATTGGGGATGCAGTAAAACATATAAAATTACTGTGGATTAAAATAATATTCCCAAGTAAACATGTTTTGTTTGTAGCATTTCCATTCGAGTAAGGAAAAGTGAACTCCTGGAAACCTAAATAGTGAAATAACTGTGATATTGTGATTAATGTACCTAAAATGGAGAATTCCATACATTAGGTTTATATAAGGGTGCTTAATAATGTATATGAATATAAAGCCTTTCTCCACTCTTACGCATTTCAAATGGATCTGTCTTTCAGGCAATGTAATATACCGGCGCATGAAGACTGGTGAATGTCACCTATGCAGTAGAACAAGGACATGCGTCTGCCTGTGTACTGCAAGTTGCTGTGGACACCCGTAACACCGAGAAAAACTGGGGCTTCAGTCGAAGCACAAAGATACTGTAGCAATACCGACCCAAGATCAGATCATCTCTGAATCCATCCGGCCCGGCCCAAACACAAGAACCTTCATGACCAAAAGCTGGAGAAAAAAAGGGAAAGACACTTTTGTTATGAATCCGAATGTGCCATTCTTCCGTTTTATCCCTTATTCTGGAGCGGATGTTATCAGTCGGGGACACCTGGTGGCGGATTTGGCCCGCTGCCCCCAGCACTGGTTGGCACACGCGTGTTTCCGCTGTGGAAGAGGGATTGAAATTTGAAGATGTCATGCAACACTGGATGTATTTCAATGGACACTTACATGTTACAAAGAAAAAAAAAAGAAATTGTACATGGTGTGCTTTACAGGTCTAAATATTCTGATATCATGAAAAAAATGCATTATTTTAATATACTGCTACTCCAAGATGTAGGCTTATTTTCATGTGCATTTGAAGACAAAACAGCACCACTGAGATGTCCAACAGTGCATCCGGATGGAAAAATAACCTGCGTTCGTACAGTGTTGGGGGTAACGCATTACAAATAACGTGAGTTATGTAATCAGATTACTTTTCAAGTAACTAGTAAAGCAACACATTACTTTTAACGTATCCAAGTTACTTTTTCAAATAAGTAACGCAAGTTTTCCTATTTATTGACTGAATTTGCATTTCCTTCAGCCTGAGGCTTATCCATTTCGCACAGGTGAGAAAAAGTAACGCAAAAATAACATAACGCATTACTTTCTATAAAAAGTAACTAAGTAACATAATTAGTTACTTTTTAGGGTGTAACGCAATATTCTAACGCATTACTTTTAAAAGTAACTTTCCCCAACACTGAGTTCGTATTATGTGTATCAGCTTCTCGGCATTTATTAAAGGGACAGTTGAACCAAAAATAAAAAAATCTGTCATCATTTACTCAAAACCTTTATGACTTTCTTCTGTGAAACAAACAAAAATACCATATTGTAGACCAACAGCACATGGGAAATAGTGATTTAAATGTCAGTCTCATCACATGATATGAAATATAGCACTAGATTTTTATGATACGTCTTGTCATTTTGGAGCTTGACAACCTCAGTCCCCATTCACTTTCATTGAGTGGAAAAGGGCAGCTTGGACATTCTTCTAAATAACTCAAATGAAGAAAGAAAGTCATATGGGTTTGGGAAGAAACATCTAGATGAGTAAATAATGGCAGAATTGTAATTTTGGTTGAACTTTGAGCTTACGAAAGCCTCTGCACAGTGGAGAGATCCATATCACAAACAGATTTTACATTTCTGTTCATGTTATTTGTGAAATGATGCAGAAGACAACGTGAAAAACTGAACATGAGAATTCATAGTCATTTAATCAGATGTATATGTGACTAACATACAGTATTATAGGCTTCACTTCACTGCAGTATTACAGGTAAGACCGCGCATAGAGATGACAGAACCATCACGTAATTATTTGATTCCTAATTCTAAGTAATTGTGTATATAAGTATTTGATGCTGTTTAAATGTAAGATGTGATGTACTATTATAATTGTGTATAGTATTTCTTAGAGATGTTTATTTTCTATAAAACAAATATGTTATTGCTTACAAAAGTTATTAAAACAATGAATTAAAAGGACTTTTTTTGGAATTGTATTTGTTCACAGCTCATATTGCAAAGTGTCTGGGTGTTTGGTATTGCCATGAAATATAATAGATGTGTGAACATGAACAGCTGTCTTTGGAATTGAGATCAAAATCACGTTTTGTTTTCTTTTCATGCGTCTTTGTTGGTGCTCAACGCAAAGTAATTCAGTGCTATTATCCTTAAAGATGTCTCTGTCTCACAGCCAGTGGTCTGAAATTACATCTGGAGGCATACAGAAACAGATCTATGCCTGCTTGCTTTCTTAACACCTTTATTTACTCTGCTGGGGGCTTCTGTTGGTTTAGCGAGGTAGAAACAAAACCTTTCTATTTCAAGTTAAATAGTTTGTCACGAATGTTCAGCCCATGTGAAGTGAACATCTCATCACCCAACCACCAGCACACATGACTTTCTGTATTTATTTCTGGAAATCATACCTTTTCTGTATGAAAGCTAAAAACGTAATTGGCAGATATATAATTGTAATTATCAGTGAGTTAATATAGTGCAAATTAAGTTAATTTAATGTCATAAAATGATTTTTTTTTTTTCATTATCAGCATTATATCTGCTACATTAAAGGTACACTATGTAACTTTAGGCCCTCTAGCGGTTAAAAAACAAAATTGCATGCATGTTGTGGAAGAACCTTGTTTTGGTTGTGGTTCGGCTCTGCTTGATTGTGCAGATGAATATGATTATCCTACTGCTCATGAAAAATTCACTACTAGGCTTAAAAGGATAGTTTACCCAAAAATGAAAATGACCCCATGATTTACTCACCCTCAAGTCATCCTAGGTGTATATGACATTCTTCTTTCAGACGAATACGATCGGAGTTATATTAAAAAATTACGTGGCTCTTCCAAGCTTTATAATGGCAGTGAATGGCTGTTTCTGTTGAAGTCCATAAAAGTGCATCTATTCATTATAAAAGTGCTCCACACAGCTCCGGGGGATTAATAAAGAAAAATACCCATATATATAACTTTACAAACTGTAAACTTCCTCTAACTGTCATACACGCATTCACGAGGGACTGGCGTTCCAGCGTGTAACGTAGGACGCTCCGGTGAGAATATGCTAGTTCTCGCGAGAACCAAGTTTGTTGACATCGAAGGACATCCATGTGAAGAATTGAATTGTTTGAGCTATACTCTACATTTTATTAGTCTGAAAATGGTGTTTTCGTGTTTATATTCGGGTTGTTTCAACAAAGCAAAAGTCTCAAGATTACGTGCTTCGACATCAAAGGGAGATGCTCCATTAACAGTTCGTCACCGGAACTCTGCGTCCTACGTCCTACGCTGGAACGCCAGTCTCTCGTGAACGAGCGTACGACAGTTAGCGGAAATTAGAGATTACAGTTTGTAAAGTTTTAAATATGAATATTTTTTTTACACAAATGCATCGCTTCGCTTCAGAAGGCCTTTATTAACCCCCCCAGTGACTTTTATGATGGATAGATGCACTTTTATGAACTTAAAAACAGAAACTGCCATTATAAAGGTTGGAAGAGCCAGGACATTTTTTTAATATAACTCCGATTGTATTCGTCTGAAAGAAGAATGTCATATACACCTAGGATGACTTGAGGGTGAGTAAATCATGGACTAATCTTCATTTTTGGGTGAACTATCCCTTTAATACATAAGCTATAACCAGTTTAGATGGAAAGGGTCTCAAGCTGACTAGCTTTACCTATTAATAGACGCAGTACTTCGTTGAAAATAAATTACAGCACAGAGATACAACAACCCATAATGAAACGACCCTTCACAATAGATAATGCTTTACAACGAATTCTGTTAGAGAGCTACATATGGTAATTTATCTGTTCAATAAAATACCTTACTCACCTGTTGAGTAATAAAAACGCCATCTGTGTGTCGCATTTACAACATTTCAAATCCCTCAGTTCTCTCCATCTATAAAAAAAGTCAATGTAGATTCTTGTTTTTATTACGAGCTCTGTCGCGTTCTCTTTTTGCCAGCAAACTCTCCTCATGGAATGAACGTAATTTCCAGTGAAAAACGTCCAGGTCACTTATAACAGGCTTACCATAGTGAATCAGGGTAAAATACGCGTTGACTGAAGGATTAATGATGTATTTACGCATTATTTAAATTCGGAACCAAAGCTACATAGTGTACCTTTAATATTTACGTCATATCGGTTTATTTACTAATTTTCGGTTAATATCTTGTTTAAAATAAATAAATAAAGCAATTAGTTATATCTTTTCTAGTAAGCTATCAAAGGAATGTTAAAAAGTTGCCATGTCTCTCAGCGTATAAAAACACTTGCCACACCTTTTACTCTAAATATTTCTTACAGTTTATTTATTTTATCAAAGTAAACTTCTGCATAAATCATTTCGACTCGTCTTGAGAACACAGTTTATGCGTTCGGTTAAAATTCATTTTTTATAATTTTATATAATAATTTTTATAAAATTGACTCTTGTGTTTGTCACTGCATGTCCTTATAGTGATATTCAACAGTTATAGCAAAAATACGATAATGGAATTTTAGCTTGGAGGTTTTTAGAACTATTTAGAAATACCTGGAACACCGTTCAAAAGTTTGGGATCGGCAGGACTTTTTAATGTCTTTCAAAAGTCTCTTCTACTCACCAAGGCATCATTTATTTGATCAAAAATATTGTGAAATATTATTAGTTTAAAATATCGGTTTTCTATTTGAATATATTGTAAAATGTAATTTATTCCTGTGATCAAACCTGAATTTCCAGCATCATTACTCCAGTCTTCAGTGTCACATGATCCTTCAGAAATCATTCTGATATGATGATTTGATGCTCAAGAAACATTATCAATATTGAAAACAGTTGTGCTGGCAGTATTTCTGTGGAAACCTTTGATGAATAGAAAGTTAAAAAGAACTGCATTTATTTGATATTAAAATAGTTTTGTATCATTAAAAATGTCCTCCTGAATAACACACCCTCAGACATTTTACACTAAAATACATTTCTGTTTATACAAAAATTATTTTCCGCAGATGCTAGTAAAGAGTTTAACATCAGGAGTCAAAGACACACAATGAAGGATTTCATTACAAAAGACTTTTATTTACAATCTGAAAGAATAAATCAAATAGAAGACAATATAGGATATACTATGTGTGCATCTTTGAGACTTGATCACAAGCACTACAGAAAAGTTAGCGAACAAGTAATGAATGTCAATTGCAAATCTCACGGTTACTGCGGATATAAAATGTGTCTAGTAATCAGAGTTCGTAGGTAACGGTGGCTAGAAAGGAAATATAAATATGGTTCTCTCCCTAACAAGAGCTGCAGGTATCAAATCGTATCTTTGGATAAAGATGTTAATGCTGATGTCTTTGCTTTATAACCAATACCTCAATAACATTCGATGCAGATGAAATTATTTGGATATACTAACTCCAAATGGAAGACTCGCAACCAAACTGGTTGGAAATACAAATTTAACAGTTGATTCAATGGCAAACGGTGGGCTCTTTTTGTCTGTAGTTGACCGTGCAGCCCACTCACTAAATAGTGCAAATGGACACAAATCCAGTGAACAATGTCATACTGTGGCTACAGGTAGAAACCTTCTTCTTCAATTCATTCAAACCGGTTCCCGACAAAATCGACCACCTCTTCAAATACTGCTCACCTACAGCATCAGACGAATCATAAATACACTTAGTTAAAATATATACAAAGAAAGAACTTTTATAAAGCCTTAATTTTCTCAAATCGATATGCAGAATTCATCCCAGACGATAACAGGTAAGAAGGAACTACTTTATTCAACTCCCGGTTGAGATAAACAAGTTTTTTTTCCTCTATTGTAATGTTTGTTTCTCTCAAAAGGTGCTAATAGTAAAGCAAAGCTCTACAATACATGTCCAATTCAAGCACCCATTGGACCGGCGTCCAGTTCACCCCAAAACACCATCTTGTGGCCAAAGTCAGCACTCACAGTGCGTCGTTTCACAAAGCCATTTCACACAGGAAATGGAATAAAAAATACCTTCCGTTCAATCTTTGTGTAGGGCATATAAATAAGTTAAATAATTAATTTCATATCAAAAATGTCTGTAATTGGATATGCAGTCATGAATTGTTGGGGAGAAAAACTAAAAAAGTCTTTGCGTTCCTGGATGACATTGACTGAGGCCTGAAATGAAGAGCGTGTTGATTCTCTATGGAGAGATGTTGGGGTGTGTTTTGTAAAAGTGCTCTTAAAGTGTGTGTGTAGTTGGCTAGGTGGACGTGACGGTCGTTCCGCTGCCTAGTTTGATGATCATCTGTTGGCAGTCGTGGAGAGTGCGTTTGTCGCCTAGTTTCTCCAGCGTCCGGGCGGCATCGACCAGCATGCCCACCCTTTGGCCCGGAGCGGACAGGAAGGAAGGGGGCAGATAGCGGCACGCCAACATCACGGCCTCTGCCTGCTCGCGCTGGCCTGGATGCATCTCACACTCCTCTGTGAACACACACACACAGACAGACAGTAAACGTAAGCAGGGGGCAAAACTAACACACAATGGAGTTACTTGCCTATTGGCTGATGACTTTATTAGTAACTGCAATACAATACATGATTTCAATTGATCTGAAATTGATTGAATGATGATGTGATTCAAATTAAACCGTCAACTGTTGTGACCTGCAAATTTTTTTACCATTTTCTTTCCGCATTGGAAAATAACATATCATATATAAAATAAATGATAAGATTATATATTATATAAACACATTTACATTTTTTTTTTAACTTACTAATCTCAGATGTTTCATTCACAATATTACAGTTTTTACTTGCTTATATATATATATATATATATTTTATTTATTTTTTTTTAAACAAATTTTTTTATGTATTTAGATCATGTATGATCCATATCATTTATTTTATATATGATATATTATTTTTGATGAAGAAAAAATTGGTAAAAAATGTGCAGGTCACAACATTATTAGTATACACTATTTGTATATACACTTTATTTATACATACATACATACAATAAACACTAATATTGTGAAATACTATTACAATTTAAAATAAGTCTTTTCTATTTTAATATATGTTAATATGTAATTTATTTATGTAATCAAATCAGAATTTCAGCATCATTCCTCCAGTCTTCAGTGTCACATGATCCTTCAGAAATCATTCTGATATGATTTGATGCTCAAGAAACATTTATTATTATTATTATTATTATTATCATCAGTGTTGAAAACAGCTGTGCTGCGCAGTATTTGTGTGGAAAGCATGATTTTTTTTTCTCCCAGGAATCTTTAATGACTATAAAGTTCAAAAGAAGTGAAATCTTTTGTAACATCATAAATGACTTTTGATACATTTAATGTGCCTTTGCTGAAATTATAAAAGTATTAATTTCTTGGTAACACTTTAAAGTAAGATTTGTTAATATTAGTTAACTACATTAGTTAACATGAACAAATAATAACTAGAGCATTTATTAATCTTAGTTAGCAAAATGTTAATCACAACATTTACTAATATATTATTAAAATCAAAAGTTGCACTTGTTTATATTATTTAATGAACCGGAGCTGATATAAACTAACAATAAACAATTGTATTTTTTATTAACTAACATTAACAATAATTAATAAATACTGCAAAAAATGTCTTGCTCATTGCTAGTTAATGGTAGTTCAGGCATTAACTAACGGGACCTTATTTTAAATTGTTACCAATTTCATTTAACAAAAAATATCAAACAATTCTTCTCTGATGTAAACAATTCTATTCAAATAAAGACATTTTAAATGAAAAAGTCACAGTAGAAAAGCAGCTAGAGCAGGAAATGTCTTGGAAAGGTTCAGTGCACAGAAATCACCTGTTCTGCTTCCAGACGTGGCGCGGCGGCGCAGACTGCGGTCCAAGAGCTGGTGTGTGCGTGTTGGACTGGCGCCCGCCATCAGCCGAGCTGTGGCTTCATGCAGGAACAGCTGCAGAGAGAGAGAGAGAGAAACAGAGCCACTGAGTTACACAGGGAAGCAAATCAACCTTCGCTAGAGAAGCTCAGTTAAACCTGTGTTTTTGATGTCATATTCGTACTTCCTAACTGGACAAGATTATTGTGCAAGCCTTTTTGGAAGCCACTTTAAGCAGGTGAATCTGCTAAAATGTTCAAAAATACAGTAAAAATGGTAATATGGTGAAATATTTTGATATATTTTGTATAAATGTAATGTATTCCTGTGATCAAAGCTGATTTTTCAGCATCATTCCTCCAGTCTTCAGTGTCACATGATGCTTCAAAAATCATTCTGATATGATTTGACGCTAAAGAAACATTTCTGATTATTATCAGTGTTGAAAACACTTTTTGTGGAAACTGAATTGTAACTACCAGTCAAAAGTTTGGAAACTGTACAGTTTTGATTGTTTTTAAAGAAGTCTCTTCTGCTCACCAAGGCTGCATTTATGTTATTAAAAATACAAAAAAAGCTGTAATATTGTGAAATATTACTAAAATGTAAAATAACTGTTTTCTATTTGAATATATTGTAAAATGTAATTTATTCCTGTGATCAAAGCTGAATTTTCAGCATCATTACTCCAGTCTTCAGTGTCACATGATCCTTCAGAAATCATTCTGATATGATGATTTGATGCTCAAGAAACATTTATGATTATTATCAAAATTGTATAGAAAAAAATTGTAAAGAACAGCATCTATCTGAAATAGAAAGCTTTTGTAACATTGTATTACCGTTTAAAAGTTTTAGGTCGGTAAGAATTTTTTTTGTTTTTTTTTTGGGAAGAACTTAAAGAAATTAATACATTTATTCAGAAAGGATGCATTAAATTGATCAAGTGCCAGTAAAGACATTTATAATGTTGCAAAAGCTTTATATTTCAGATAAATGCTGTTGTTTTGAACTTTCTATTCATTAAATAATCCTGAAAAAAGATTGTACACAACTGTTTTCAACATTGATAATAATAATAAATGTTTCTTGAGCAAATCTGCTGTTTTTGCTGTATTTTGGATCAAATAAATGCAGGCTTGATGAGCAGAAGAGACTTCTTTCAAAAACAATCAAAATAGTACAGTTTCCAAACTTTTGACTGGTAGTGTGTATGTATATGTATATATAAATAAAAGTTTAGGATCGGTTTTAATGTTTTCAAAAGAAGTCTCTTATGCTCACCAAGGCTGCATTTATTTGATCAAAAATACAAAAAAAAAAAAACTGAAATATTTTGAAATATTACAATTTAAAACAACTGTTTACTATTTGAATATATTTTAAAATGTAATGTATTCCTGTGATCAAAGCTGAATTTTCCGCATCATTACTCCAGTCTTCAGTGTCACATGATCCTTCAGAAATCATTCTGATATGATGATTTGATGCTCAAAAAACAGTTCTGATTTGTTATCAATGTTGAAAACAGTTGTGTACAATTTTTTCAGGATTCTCTGATGAATGGAAAGTTCAAAAGAACAGCATTTATTTGAAATAGAATATTTTGTAACATTAAAAATGTCTTTACTGTCACTTTTGATCAGTTTAATGCAGCCTTGCTGAATAAAATTAATTTCTTTCCCAAAAAAAAAAAAAAAAAAAAAATATTCTTACTGACCCCAAACTTTTGAACAGTAGTGTGTAATGTTACAAAAGCTTTCCATAAATAAATGAAATTTCTATTCATCAAAGAATCCTGAAAAAAATGTTTTACACAACTGCTTTCAACATTGATAACAAATCAGAACTGTTTTTTGAGCATCAAATCATATCAGAATGATTTCTGAAGGATCATGTGACTGAAGACTGGAGTAATGATGCTGAAAATACAGCTTTGATCACAGGAATAAATGACATTTTACAATATATTCAAATAGTAAATAATTATTTTAAATTGTAATAATATTTCACAATATTAGTGTTACATATATATATATAGATTTTTAGAAAATGATAATTCATTATCAGAGCAAGAGGCTGGGTGATGTTATGGTATATGGCATTTGATGGTTATATAAGATTTCGTCCGTACTGCCTGACCCAGGACACGTTGTATGCAATAGTGTGCTTTAATAGATAATTTCTTAGTTCAGTGAACTAGAGACACAAGTATGACCACGTGTGATTTTTAGTGAGGACTCTGCCCTGTGTGTGTCCGTGTGTGTGCGTCTCACCCTGCGCATGGCTGGTCTGAAGCTCTGAGCGAGTTTGCGGAGGGAGCTCAGGTCCTGCTGGAAGCCCTGCAGCTCTGCAGGCGAGGCAGCCGTCGGCGAGCTCTGCTGCGACACCACCTGCTGCTCCCGCCACACGCTAGTGCGCGTCACCAACAACAGATCACACAGCAGCAACTGCACCAGCTACACCAGAGACAGATGGAGATTAAATCAGACATTCGCTTTCATTCCAAAAGTAAAGCCTTAACCCTAAAACAGGCAACGTGAACCACGAGATACATACTCTTTAGTGTCTTGTTTGGAGCATAAGACAGATTTCTCCATCATATCCTTTTATCATTTATCATAGCCTGGTCTGTCTTGAGTATGCTGGTCACATGATTTGTTTCAAGTTTTCTGTGATCAATTAGTCAGCCTGACCTAAACCCAACATGGGTGCCATTGGTGCAGGACATTCAGATTTAGTAAATATATATTAATCTTACTTTTTTCCAGAAAAAAAAATGCTAAAACACTGCTAATATTAATTGTGAACATTGTCTTAAGATGTTGAAAAAGAAAATTAAGTTATATGTTGCTCATGCTGTTATTTACCGCATTTTGAAAAGTATGTATCTTCCAGTTCACGTTGCCTGTTTAGGGTATAAAAAAATGATTATCCACAGTATTGACAATGAATGGTGTTTCAAGGTAAACTGGGCTCCCTGTACTGCATTATTGCGAATTCCGGGGTGACGAGTGAGGGGTCGGTTGTGGGTGGTGGGAGGGCCAGTAGAAATCTCGTTCCAGGACCGGGGCCCTTAGGGAAGACCCTTACACCCACAACCGACCCCTCACTCGTCACCCCGGAATTCGCAATAATGCAATGACCAGTACAGGGAGCCCAGTTTACCTTGAAACACCATTCATTGTCAATACTGTGGATAATCCTTTTTTTATACCCTAAACAGGCAACGTGAACTGGGAGATACAACTCATAAAATCCAAACTACATCAGATATTTCAAAAATTCCTTTGGATATGCTTTACTTAAGTCCAGATGATATAAAAAGTGACACAAAATGATTTTTTGCTGATCATTTTCCAGTTGTGCCTGTTTAAGGGTTAAGATATTTTTCTTCGAGAGCACAAATACCATCTGTGTCTGTGTGTGTGTGTGTGTGTGTGTGTGTGTGTGTGTGTGTAGCACACAGCAAAAACAACAAGCTAAAATTAAGACCATTTTAATGTGTTGTTATACGTACTATATTTTAGCATCTGTTAAAACCTTTTTTAGATTAATTAGATTAAAGTGCTAATTCATGCTAGAGCCAAAAGCTAAAATATGCTAGTAATGTGGTAAATCATGCTATCCCAAATATAGTTGCATCCAAAATGACACTCTATACAGTACGCACTTATGCACTATGTACTTAACCTTGTAGTGTATGAATTTTATAAGGTTATGTTGTCATTCAACATCGGAGCCTGAAGACCCTCCCCCTCCGCTACGTAATTAAAGCTGTGACAGTTGAGTGCATGAAGTGTCCAACATTCCACACTTTGTTTTTTGGGTTAATTAAGTGCATCATTCAGGCATTTAATGTGCACTTTTTTCTATTTTGAATTTTCATTATGATAACACTCTATTTATACTACAAAACATCATAGAATAGAATTCATGATAGAAACATGCTAGCAACTATCTATCTATCTATCCGTCCGTCCGTCCGTCCGTCTATCTATCCATCTATCCATCCGTCTGTCTATCTATCCATCTATCTATCCATCTATCCATCCGTCTGTCTGTCTGTCCGTCTGTCTATCTATCTATCGTCTGTCTGTCCGTCTGTCTATCTATCGTCTGTCTGTCCGTCTGTCCGTCCGTCTATCTATCGTCTATCTATCTATCGTCCGTCCGTCCGTCTATCTATCTATCTATCCGTCTGTCTCTGTCTATCTATCCGTCTGTCTCTGTCTATCTATCCGTCTGTCTCTGTCTGTCTATCCGTCTGTCTCTGTCTGTCTATCCGTCTGTCTCTGTCTGTCTATCCGTCTGTCTCTGTCTGTCTATCCGTCTGTCTCTGTCTGTCTATCCGTCTGTCTCTGTCTGTCTATCCGTCTGTCTCTGTCTGTCTATCCGTCTGTCTCTGTCTGTCTTGTCTGTCTTTATTGTCTGTCTTTATTGTCTTCAAAACCTTCAAACTTTAAGCTTTAAAACTTCTTTAAACTTTCTGGTCAGGCTTTCTGAAGTAAACAAAGTTTGTCTATACAAACTTTATTTAGTTATTATTATTATTCTTAAAATATTAAAACGTAAAAAGACAGCACAAACACATTTTTAAACCAAAACACTTCACAAAAGTAGTTTGTTCAAATGACAAAACAGATACTGTTCAAAATAAAGACAAAAAGTATTGTGTCACTTTGTGCTAGTTGTTATCGCTTACTAAAACTTTTAAAAAACTGTTGTAACTGAAATAAAGCTGAAATTAAAATACAAATATTAGATGAAAAAACTTTAAATGAAAATTGGACAAATAAATTGAAGTTCTAAAATATAAAAACAAACTGAAACAAATAAAAACAAGTTAAAGCTAAATAGAAATATAAAAAAATTAAAATGACAAAAGCACATAAAATTATTAAAAACTAAAAATGAAAATGAAAACTGAAAATACAAAAATAAAAGCTAAATATAAACAAATACTATATAAATAACACTGGTTTGTGGTTGTCAAACATAATTTGAACATGTCCATAGACAATATAATGAACTACTACCATGACACCTGTGGGAACTTGAGGAGAACTGCCTTAATACATCACCTTTAAAAATCTGCATTTAAAATGTGGTCTTTGTGTGTTCAGGAGAGGCACTGTGGCGCAGCTCTGTATTGCACTGCAGGAACATTGCACAGTTGAGACATGCAATGCAACTACAATGCACTACAGCCCTGTCCAAGACAAAACACACACACACACACAGACCGCAAACTGGCAGCCAAACTAATGTGATTCTAAATGATTCCTACCCGAAGTGTGCGATTACCTTGTCTAGAGTGTTGGTGGTGCAGTGTGGGCCGAGGTTGAGGCTGTCTCTGAACAGGCCGCTGGCTTTCTCGCAGTAGCTGAGGCTGAGCTGGTAGTTCTCAGGTTTGGCCAGCAGGGAGCGCATCGCTTTAAAAGTGTTAAGACAGGCTTTGGGCAGCGGACTCCTGCAACACAAACAGGATGCGTTTAGCACAGGCCAAGCTAAAAGCAATAAACCCACACAAAGCGCACATCAAACGAAACGTTGTTCCCGGACGGCTGGTGGAAAGATAAACGGGGCTGTATCAACAAAGGCTGATTCGCCGGGAAAACCACTCTGATGAACAACTGATAACTCGTGCACTCTTTTCAACCAATTTCATCTTTATTTACTTGGGGTAATGATATTTTGTTGAAAGTAAATATAACCTGAGAGTGGCTTTAGGTGGTGTATCCAACACAGCTATTGAATAAAGTGTTTCAATAAGAATGAAGTTTCTTGGAGACCATGTCAAATGTCACTCACTCAGCGGACTGAAGGCTGCGGGGCAAGTGTTCCACCGCTGGGTACAATCTCTCTGCTGCCGCGTCATCGCCCTGGAGCCAGTTAATGACCACCACGGCCACCGACGACCACCATTTGGAGTGAGGGTCACAGCCTGGAGGTCAAGGACACAATGGTGATTACACATACATGAAGTGCCCTTCATTCACCCTGACTAACATCTGCTTCAATGGAGACATGCTGAGATGAATGCAGAGTGATGTGAAATGTGCTGACCTGAACGGAAAGTGGCAACGCAACTTTATATTAAGGGTGCTCCGTTCAGGAATTTTGGGGACAATCACCGGAAGCAGTATTGGTCGATAAATAGAAGGCTTCAAATAGACCCACTGGGGTTTAACATTTAAGAGATAAGAAAGTATCATAAATTGAAAACTCTTTATTTATTGGCAAGCAACATGTGCAACATGTATTCTACTCCCTCTCTTAGAGGTGATTAGGAACAACTTAGAGCTTAACAAACATAGCATTCCTGTGAAATAAATAATAAAAATAAAAAACAGAACGGTCTTTATCAACAGAAAATAATCAAATATAAAATAACACTGCATAGTCTTTTCTTGTTTGACTAACATTAATGACACAGACGGCAGCAGTAATATTAGGCTGCTGTCACTTTAAGACCGAACGCACGGATCCAATATACTGATACACATGCGAATCATTTCCCAACTGTTTATGTTCACTTAAGAGGTAATCAACTGTGTTTAAGCGAATACTCACCAATCCGGGCATTTTGACATTTATGTGTGTTTTTAACCGTTTAGGCGTGAATCCGAAGCTCAAAGTTCACTTTTTCCCTGTCCGTGTTCCACTCCGTCTCGGAGCGCGTGCACCAAAAAAAAAAAAAACGCTTAAGAGTCATTCTGGTCATTTTAACGGTAATTTACTGGGATCGCTGTGTGAAAGGGGCTATTGATAACATGATCCAGAAGTCCCCAAAACAACAGCGCTGGGGTCAAAGCAGAAGTGAATGGAATCTAAAGTGAAGCCGCCTGGGGAACAGTATAGCCTTCGCTGCTTAATGCAGTTTTAATAACTCTTTTTATTAATCAAGCACGTCCTGCAGTTCAGCAACAGTAGACTGTATTTTATGACAGTCACTGATCTAGCTGATTTGGACATTAAAGGGTTAGGTCACCCAAAAATGAAAATTCTGTCATTAATTCCTCACCCTCATGTTGCCCCAAACCCGAAAGACCTTCGTTCATCTTCAGAACACAAATGAAGATATTTTTGATGAAATCCGAGAGCTCTTTGACGCCTCCATAGACAGCTATTTAAGGTCCAGAAAAGTAGCAAAGGCATCGTTAAAATAGTCCATGTGACTCCAGTGGTTCAACCTTAATTTTATGAACCAACGAGAATACTTTTTTAAAACAAACAAAACTTTATTCAACAATCTCTTCTCGTCTGTGCCAGTCTCCTACGCTATTGACACAGTGTAAACAGTGCAGTGCTTCCTAGTTCTACAGCTCACCATTGGCCAGCTCCTGTGTCAGCATCGGCCAATGGTAAACCGGCGTTCTGCTGTTGCGCTTCGAAAGTGCTGCACTGTATTTACTACGTCAACAGTGAATGAGACTGTTGAAAAAAAAAAAGGTAATTCTCGTCACTTCATAAAATTAAGGTTGAACCACTGGAGTCACATGGACTATTTTATCGATGTCTTTACTACCTTTCTGGACCTTGAAAGTATTAATTAAATTGCGGTCTATGGAGGAGTCAGAGAGCTCTCGGATTTTATCAAAAATATCTTCATTTGCGTTCTGAAGATGAACGAAGGTCTTACGGGTTTGGAACGACATGAGGGTGAGTAATTAATGACAGAATTTACATTTTTGGGTGAACTATCCCTTTAAGTTTGGGCTTTTAGGAAGGAACGAAAGCTGTGAAGGAAAGAAAAGCACTAAAGTATCACAGCTCTAGTTTCTTGCTGTCGTTACAATGTCTCCGCTAAGAAGTTGCAAATTTATTGTCCTTTTCAGACACCCGGTAGAACTGCCAGATGGTTAATGCAGTGAAGCAATTTTAGCTGCGCATAGAAGAAATGTCTCGGAATCTGAACGGCTGTTATATTTTCACACAATATTAGTTGTTTACATGCCTTTTGCATAACATTGCACAATTTCATGCTTTTCATCTTCAGAAAGATCTTTCTTCCTCCACATATTACATGAGAACTGACTTGCTTAATAATGTGGAACAACCACTTTAAATAGGCTTTCCATTTACCCAAGTAGACATGGCAAACTATTTAACAAACCTGTCTGAGACTGATACCAGTTATCTAAAAAGATATGGACAGATAAAACAAACAAACAAACACTTTCTTTGAAAAACTAAAATCTGAATGTTTGTTGTACTGAAATCCTGCTGATGTGTCACTTGCATAATAATTGGGAAGACATTGTATAAAGCTATTATCGGCCGATAACGATCGGCACCCGATCAATCGGAGCACCTTTACTTTATATGAGTTGCACATGCAGAGCCCAGCAGTGGCGACTCTCTCTACTGTGATTCGTCCAAATAGGTATTCTTTGATCACAGAACCTTTTCAAAAATACCGGTAAATCGGTTCTGGCAATTTAGCAGTATGAGAAGTTGTAACATTACCAGTAAATTACCGGTATAATTCGCTGTGTGAACAAAGAATGAAGATGAGCGCGTACAAGGTCAGAACATACTGACATAAGAAGTCTGCTTTGGGCCAATCATAAAGTTTTTATGGAGATGACGGGATGCACTAGATGGACGTCTTTGACCATTGCTTCGTGTCTCGCAGCTTGTTCAGTGTGTCTCGCAGCTTTTTCAGTGTGTCACGCTCAAAACCCTGTCTTCTTTTTCATTCATCAGCACTGCGGATACTATTATACGCGTCTCGTGTTTTTAAGAGCAAAGTCCATTCTGTGTGATCATCCCCTCACGCCTGTCCCTCTGAAGTAAAAAAAAAAACAAAATAAAGTTGTCAAATTGAACAATGTATTTTGTGTTTTGGTGCCGATGTGTAAATGGTCTCTAAAAAGCCAGAACACCGTTGCTTGAGTGAACAGCATTTTACGGTAATTTACTGGGATTGCTGTGTGAAAGGGGCTATTGATAACATGATCCAAGAAGTCCCCAAAACAAAGGGTCAAAGCAGAAGTGAACGGAATCTAAAGTGAAGCTGACCTGTGACAGTGGCCATGTTTGATCCGATGGCGAAGGACTGTGTTGTGGCTCCTGCTGCGTCTGAGGCGCTGGTGAGTAACTGCAGGTATTCCAGAGCGTCTGAGTATTCCCTGTCCAAACAAACACACACAACTCAAAATCACACACAAACCACAATATAAAGGGATAAGGCGGATTCAAAAGTGTGTGGGGCACCAAATGTAAAATTTAGTGTCACCAAATCCTCAATTTTGTTATATTTAGTAACCAATGCTGCCAGATTTTGCCAAACTTCTTGGGAAAACAAACACTTAAACATAGGTCTGCGTGATGAGAACTACTAAACGTTTTGGCTTCACTTTCCAGGACCTGTGCGGCACACTTGGGTTTTGAACACTACACATTTTTGTAAATGCGGTTGTCACAAACTGCATTTTTCGGGAGTTAATTAGGTTGTAGAATGCGGTTGTCACTCCCATAAATTACTGAACTGTGTGTCTACAGAACAGGATTAAGCACTAAAAGGTGAACTGACAACCGAATTTAGCTGCAGTGTGTACATGGCCAAACTATACAGTGTGAACACAATCCAGTGGGGGCAGGGGAAGGGGGGAGCAATCGAACTCTAGTTCAGACCTGGCAATCAAACCAAGTGTGAAAGCACACTTAGGCCCTGTTTACACCTGGTATTACAATGCATTTTGGTCAACCGGATCACACGTAGACGAGGGAAACACGTACCCGTTTACATCTCGTGTTTAAATCCGTTTCTTTTGTCCACTTTCAACCACTTCTGTCCTGATTTCATCGAGGGGAGGGTCTATAACCGGGCAAATATAAGGGCTTTTTCAGATCTTTCAATCTAATGGACAAAATAAGCTCACGCAATTTGAACGTGGCCGGAGACCACGGAAAAACACAGAGCAGCAGCTTTCATTGCGTCGACAGCTGCAAGACAAGCCGAACGCTGTGAGTGTGTGTTAGAAATCAGGAATGGTGCGAGAACATTGTGCTTGGTACGTTTTTCAACCTCTTCAAACCAGACTTGGGTCTTCAGCCGACAAAGTTTAAATCCTGTCTGGCTAGCGCGCTTCCCATAATGTTTACGCATTAGGTTGGTAGGCGGAGAGCAGACGGTCTTTCGTGGCTGTTCGACCAGATGAGTGTTTACACTATGAAAGGAATTAGGTCGAATGCGTTTTCTACTACCTCTGGAAGTGGTCAAAAGTAGACAAGCTCAAAGCGTTTTAGACCCCGTTTACACATGTATTTAGCGTCGTCCACTTGTGATCCGATCAACCAAAATGCATCTTAATACCAGGTGTAAACAGGACCTTACATGCTTTAAGTGAAACCAGACATCAGACAAGTATTAGAAATGCACAATAGAAAAGATGGATATCTCTTCTAGAAACCAGTGCAGCTCTATTCCCTATAGAGATTAGTGTAAACTAGCGCTGAGAATGACACCCACCCGTCCTCATCAGAGAGGGTCTTGACGCCTCGAGGCTGTGCCACACAGTAGAGGGCCTTTTCCAATAGATGCTCCCGGAACGCCTGGGTCACCTGAGCCAGCGGGTCAACTACAGACAAACGCAAAAACAGTCAAGGGTGAGACTGGGGAATCATTATCAAAAACGCAAAATGATCCTCACAAAATAAAGCCTGGTTTTCTCTGTATAGTGCTGACCTGAGTTTCCTGCCTGGCTGTAGATGCTCTCTTTAGGGGTGCTGCGTATTGACCAGTCCTCATCCACAAAGAAACGATGTCCCAGAGGGTGACACAACCACTGCATGGCAGGAGGGACGCTGCCACTGGGCGAGAGACAGGCCTGGCGAGCGCTGCTTAAGAACACTCGCTGCAGGGACACCGAGACAGAAAATGACAAGAAACATCATATCTCCACTTACAATATGCAACAAACAAAACAGTACTGGGTGAAAAGAGACTCTGACGCTGTTCCAAAACCTAGTGAGCTCCCTACGAAGGCAGCATTTTAAGTGCCACACAAACAATGCCGTTGCCAATTCTGGTAGCACTGCAAGTATCCTTGGCATTAAATCCAATCCCAGAATGCACTACGACTAGCAAAAATAAATCCAAGACTAGGTGAGTGAAATATAATTCATTCAATCCTGGAAATGGCTGAAAATACTACAGTTAAATTACAAATGGACCATTTTACCCAATACATATTGGGTGAGTGTATGCGTGCTGTGCATTAAGTGGCCTTAACTACTATGTACTAACATTTAAATTAATCATTTGATACAATGCACTTATTGTGTACATACATGTTTTTACATTGTACTTACATTTTGAAAAATACCGCCATGTAATTACATCTGTAATTAATTTCTGTAGTTACATTTATAATTACACTGTTGACACTTCCCGTACACCTAACCCTACCCTTAAACTTACCCATACCACCACACCTGTCCCCAACTTTACCCGTATCCCACCTCAATATCAGCAAAAATGTTTTGTAATACAATATGAACACAATAAGTACATTGTACTTATTTTTGATGTAAGTATATAGTAGTTAAGGCCACCTAATATAAAGTGGGACCGTCATATGAGGTGAAAAGTCGAAATTATGACATACTAAGTCGAAATCGATTTAGAAAGTCACAACTTTAGACTTTAATCTCATAATTTTGATTTTCTGGGTCAGATTTACTAACAGCTTGCACCAGCGCAAACGCTCTTTTGGCATTAAAAAACTACTGTCAGGATTTACTAACTACTGTCAGGCATGGACAGGGTTATGTTTGCGGCTGAACCTATTGCATATGCATTTGTAGGAGTTTCCCTTTCAGACAAAAAATTTATGGGAGGAGAATATTTAAATGAATCACGCGAGGAGATAAGATTTGCGCTCGTCAGTTTACTGGTATTTGCGCCATTATTTACCGCCCAAAAAAGCATGTCTTAAACCAGATGCTAATTTGCGCTGCTCTTGGTAGATTGTGTTGGTCATTATGGAAATGAACCGGCTGCATCTGTTCTTTAATTTGTGCATCGTCAGTAGATCACACACAGAACTTTACACTCCCATCTGCACTTTTTTTAAATTGCGCTCTCACGCTAATTTGCCCTGTTTAGTAAATCTGGCCCTTAATCTCATAATTGACCTAGTATGTCACATTTTAATGTCATAACTTAGACTTTTTATGTCATAATTATGATTTTTTTCTTACGTGACAGAAATTGTCTTCTATAGTATTCATACAGCTGAACACATAGCCTTTCATAGTGTACTCCATTTGATAATGTGCTTGAAAACAGGCACTCGACATATGCATACTAGAATGTTTCATCCTTGTCCAGTTTCTGCGCTATTTCTCTCCAAAAAAAACCAGAAATGTCTTTGTAAACTAGAGTTGCGAGTATACAGAGTATATCCACGGTTATAAAAGTCGGGCTGCACACGTACTCGTGAAGGGTATGCGCATACTATGCTAATGATGAAATTTATGTCACGCAAACTGCACATAACCTAGCGTACACATAAAAACGACATATACTTGTACAGCACTTTTGAGGTTTCATCTTATTCAAGATTCGCATGTGGTAGACAGACGTGCAGCTCGCTAGATACTGGAACAGGGCCTGTGAGTGTGAAAGTGTGTGTACTAACAGTAGTGAAGTGAAGCAGACGGGGCAGACTGGATTTAACCCGTAGGGCTGCAGACACATAGACTTCTGCCAGTGTGGCAACAGGGAGACAGTCTCCTGCACACTCGGCCAGGTTAAGAGCGCTCAGTGCCATGTGGATGGCAGAGAGGTGGCTTCCTCCGAGCTTACCTGCACACACAGATCAACATCATGAGCAAATATGATTAATGGCTTGAAGACCTGTCACGTGTAGTTTGCAACTACAATTTATTGTACTAACCCTAAACCTAACCTAACAGCCTACTACAGTCTACTAATATTCTAATGATATTTGGGAGCATTTGCGTGAGTGTAAATAATTGTTGCGATGCGATCTGTTTTCATTTCTCTACAAAGCGTTCTCTATTTACTGCACAGTATGTGCCTGCTGTGTGTCTATCACATAACTCTCTTAACTTGGCTCTTAACTTTAAAGCAGACTTTAGGTTGGTTAACATTAGCCTTTCACTGCAAACTAGCATGCAAAATGTAAAGAGCTGAAGAGAGAAGATGAAAAGAACACTGTTACATATCACATACCCAGCACTTGATTCGTCCTGGTTAACTGCTTCACTAAAACGCTCCCACACGGTACTTCTGTTTTGTTTTTAATTCTCCTTTTTGAAATTTCTCTCGGATCTGTTTGTCCTCCTTTAAACAAGTGGACCCGCAACTGCATAGCTTAATGAGAGTCTGCAAATTAGTGCCTGAAGAAAAAACGTTAATATTTTTATCAGAATAATTTGGTTTTCCCTGAAGAGTTATACGTTGTATACGTTGTAGTAAAAGAGTGACGCAAGTTCGTTGCGTTTTACCGTGAAATGACAGTTCCGTGTCTTTATTAAAATTAACTAGTGCGTCAATCGATAAAAAAAAACTGAATTAAATCGCACATTTTTTCTGTAATTAACCGCGATTAAATCGCACCTAACATTAAAGTTTTTCATATATTTTTATATTGTAATAATTTTACATTTAAATCTCCAAATTAATGTAGAAACAACATAAAGAGAGTATATTTTTAAATAGTTGATCTAACAAACAGGTAGGAAATATACAGAAATTCACACTTCACAGTCTTCACTGTATAAATTATAAATTAAATTAGATTAATCCTTATTAAAGCTACAAAAGTTCAGGCAAGAGCCGTGAGTGATTTTCTGTCTTTTGTTCTTTGATTTACATTAATGACAGACATCACAGCAGCGTGTTTATTAGGCTGCTGTCGCTTTAAGATCTGAAGCACATGACGTGGCTCTGACACGCATCCGATGTCCTCGCAACTCTTGCGTTCATTTAACACTTTTTAACTAATTCAAGACTGTGCTTACGAGAATACTCGACAAAACATAATTTGGCATACTTTTGTGTGTTTTTTGTCCGTTCAAGCGCGAAAGAGAACTCAATGCGGCTACGCGACGTCTGAAGTGGCATTCTGTGCGCACGAGTCATTTGTGTCTGTCATACTGGCAGGAGATTCACAGAAAGCACGCCAGTACAGATTTAAGTTCTTATTTTTGCGTCTTATCGCACTTGAATGGTTTAATAGCACTTGAATGAATGATAGCGTGATCATATGCTGCAGCGCAGCCAAAGGATGACAGAAAAAGTGAAAAGCTGCGTTAAAATATTTTTAACATGTTAAACTGAACAAAATGAAACGCATGCTTTAACGCACTAATTCTGCAATAGAGTGGTGCAGGTATGACATCACTTTGCAAGCCAAAACACGCAAGTAAGTTAGCATTTTAGCACTTCCGGTTCCCGCGTCCCAAAGTCAATGGGTTTTTTTTAATGGGGTTTTGTTTAAATGGCTGAAATAAGGTCTGTGGTGAGCACAAGCTCAAGACACTTTCACGTTTTATTCTACGACATAAAATACATCAGTATTACCCCACTCGTGATTTTTTGAAGCTTGAAAAAGGCGGTTGCTAAGCGGCTAAATGGGACTACAGAGGCTGTCAGGGAGATTAAACCGAAAAGGTAAGCTCAGTCCACTTTTACAGCCTCATTATGCTCATAATTGTGCTCTTATAAACTAGTCTAACTCAAACGTTCTGGGAAAATGTTTTGAGATAAAAACTGAAAGAGTTGTTGGAAGCTCAGTGGTGGTGACGTTGAAGTCGAGCGACCGTGGTGTAGTTCGTTTATAGCTTACCTTTTTACTTCTGGCGACTGCATTTAGGCTTCAAAATTAATAAAAGTTATGTTCATCTGTGATAATTATCTTGATGGACAAAATGTGCAAGTATCAAACTTTTGTTGATCACAGAGCTTGCTTTTAGTGATAATCCAAAAGCCTATGGGAAAATCCTATTGGGTTTTTCTCGAGGGAACCAGTGTGATGCTAACTGCCAGTTGGCCTACAAAGTGACATCATACCTGCACCACTCTATTGTGCGCACATTTCAGAGATAATAAAAAGGCGGCTTAAGGGTCCATTCACACAGAACATGTTTTTGTGGTTAAAAATGTGAGATGCAGGTCAGTGTAGCGAAAAAAGCAAGGTCTAGAGACATGTTTTTTAAAGTTGACCTTATTTTAACTTGAGCACCGCGTTTTTAGGATGCCGCGTCATGCATGAGATGCTGGAAAAGACACAAGATGCAAGAGCAGCAGTCCAACACATCCGTCTAGCGCGAGTTTACATTAAAAAACAATGGAAAAGTAGCGCAGTGGTATGGAAAAACGCATTCTGTGTGAACAGGCCCTAACAGTTGCTCTCCACAAGATTACCTGCTTCGTCTATAAGCTAAAGCGACTTACCGGTCATGTGGAGTTGGTGTAGGCGGTGGTAGACCAAGGCGGCATCACGGCAGCTCTTGCGGGCATCTTCCTGTAGGGGGCGGTTGGAGCGAAGGGCTCCGGCGCGGCTGGCTAGCCAGCGGCCCACCCACAGTCTCTGCAGACACAGGCGCAGGGCAGACCACAGTACAGCACAGGTCAGGTCCAGTTGAGACGTGGGCAGAGGTCGACCAAGAGCTTTGAGACACGTCCAGAGGTTCTGAGAGGCCTGAGCAAAGTCTCCCTGCAGAAATACGTAAAGAATATTATAGAAACAGAAGGGGATCTGGTGAACTTGGACCTCCAGATCAAACAAAGATGAGTGCAAGAGAGTGTTTATACCCTGGCTAGATCCAGATCAGCCTGCTTGCGGTGTCTCCAGAAGAGGACGGATGATTCTGAGTGAGGTCTGGTCACTGGTTCTCCATACACGAGCAGTCGGATCAAAACTCCAGCGACCAGAACACCGTTTAACAGCCACACCAGAAGAGTGGGCAACATCCAATTCATCCAACCCCAAGACTCAGCTGCACATATCAAAACAAGATCGGATTGTCCACATTTAGATTGGGTGGAATGCTATTCTGAACATATTGTGTCTCTTATGAACTAAAGGGCCCGATATACTTGAAATGAAATACAAACATCCAACAAAATCAGGCCAAAACGAAGTGGAGTTTGGAGTTTGGAGTTTGAAAAAGCTTGCCAAAGCGAACTTTCCAGAAAAAGTCAGACTGCTAAACCTCTTCATTGGTCCAAGGCAATTACATAATAGGTGGGTGTGGCTCTGAAGCTCCGCCTTCTTTGATATGGGAATCTTCTCCGGTTAATTTCTTCTGTTCAGTCCGTCAAGGTCATATGCGAGTAAAAACATAATTCTAATTGAAAGTGACACTGACACTGTTTTTCAAGTATAACACTATGAAGCTGCTTGTTTTAAACCAATCTATTGTATAACGTGCTGTATAAATAAATGTGATGTGACTGGAGTGCTGAATTGCAAACATATTCACATCGCTATGATCAGATGCTTTCTTAACTGCTATTATTTTTGTTGCGCGTTTATTTTGTTATTGAGAGGAAAGCGTGCAGCATATATTTACATATTCATCTAAACGCCGCTCTCAGCAGTGTGGACTGCGTCGGCAAGTGCACTAACAGTATATTGGTATTTCAACTTCTTTTACCCCTAAAGGCCCTGATATACTTCAAGCGTAATCGAAAAATGAACTGATGTGATGTCATTTCGAACAAAATCAGGCCGAAACAAACCTCGTTTGGAGTTCGTTTTGGGAGTTGAAGCGGCTTAAAGCGAACTTTCCGGAAAAATTCGCTCTGGCTGGTAAACACCTTCGTACTATCATTGGTCCATGGTGATGACGTAATAGTTGGGTGTGGCTCTGAGGCTCCGCCTTCTTTCACATGGAAATCTTCACTGGTTCATTTCTTCAGTTCAGTCCGTCGAGGTTAGACGTCCGCGAGTGAAAACATGAACACACTGGAGGAGCCGCTTTATATTAAAAAATGAAGTACTTCTGATGAAACGAGACACTGACACTGTTTTTCATGTTTAACTGTAAAGCTGCTTGATTTTAAGCAATCTATTGTATAAAGTGATATAATAAACGTGACGTGACTTTACTGGAGTGCCGTAGAGCTTGTGCACACAAAAACACAAGCTTTATTAAAAAAAAATGCTTGCTGTTTTCTCATTTTTGTTGTTGTGTTTACTTTGTTACTGAAAGGAAAGCATGCAGCAAATATTTACATATTCATCTAAATGTCGCTCTTAGCAGTGTGGGCCACGTTAATGTTCACAGTATATCGCTGGTCACATATTTCGAACTTCGTTTTACCCCCAAGCGAAGAACAAAAAATATTCGCTGTGAATATATCGGGGCCTTAAGCGAAGACTGAAAAAGCACTTTACTGTGAGTATATCGAGAAGCTGCTCACTGCAGAGCAAATGGGTGGAGCTTACGTCTAGCTCCTCCTCACTAGACCTCCAGCAAGGAGGAGTGAATGTAATTAGGGCCTAATGGGTGGAGCTAGAATATTCAACCACGCCCCAACCCTACCCACAACTCTATCCCTCCACCCCATTAGTTGTCCAGAGATGTGGAGCTGGACTATTCCCACCACACTGGACCTCCAGAGAGGAGGAGCTGGACATCATTTGACTGCAGCGAGTACTACTTGAGTATTTTGGGACCTTAAAGGTGTATTAGCACCTGCTTCCTGCATTGCCAGCATACTCCTTCCTGTGTGTCCTGAGACAGACACCCCAGAGCTACTCCAGCCGCCACACAGCAGAGATGCCAACGGGTTAAAGGACAGGAAGAGCAGGGTGAAGGCGCACAGAGCCATGCGAGAGCGATCCAGCATTCCTCCAGCCCTCTCCATCACAGGCTACATGAGAGAACAGGAAACAGAGATGCCGTTAGATTGTGATACGTTCATTCTTCCAGGATCTTGACCTCATGCAATTGAATTATCCACTACACGTTAACACATTCAATTACTTCATGACCAAAGCCAATTCATTAAAGACATGACAGGAGTTTCTGCTACCTTGCTGTCTTCTCCCATTGGGCTGTCCGGTTCCGAATCGCTGCCGTGGTGGGAGTAGGCGCCGCTGGATTGAGGCGAGCCGACATCTGATGCTGGAGGGGTGGGGATTTCTGGTTTCACGTCCACCTCCATGGTCACAAGGTCCTTCAGAGACTCTGAGGAGGCAAAGCGAGAGGTCAATGCAAGGACAACCACACTCCCCTTGTGAAAAAGAAGTGCACTTTTAGTGTACTTCAAATCTTAAAAGTATATATTAAAAAAAGTGCACTTTGTAATAATGTCAAATTTTAAGTTTTACGTTTTAATTTTAACTGTAGTGTGTTTTTAGATACTATTTAAAGTTAATATCAACCATCAACGAGCTTCATTCGGGTTATGGAAGCCGTCGGCAGCGCTGTCATTTTGTTTTTAGACCATGAAATCAACAATGTCACAAAAGAAGTGTGTTTTTGGATGTGAGGGAAAGATAACCTTGTTCAGCTTCCCAAATAACCCAGCGTTAAGGAAACAGTGGATGCAGTTTGTTTTTCCGGAGCAGCAACGGAGTTCTGCAAGTGTGTTTGTATGTTCCCGGCATTTCGGTGGCGAATGTTTTATAAACAAGGCCCAGTTCGATGCTGGATTTGCAGATCGATTGAAACTGAAAGATAGAGCGGGCCCAGCGATAAAAAAGATCCCAGTCACGAGTGAAACTGCATCAAATGTCTGTGTTTTGTTGGCAATTTGCGCGTAAGTGCATATAATGTAAACAACACGAACGTATAGTGAATCGAAAGTTATCCAGGGATAATGCCATGATGTGTGTGTGTGCTCGTGTCTCTTTAGCTCCGACCACTGCACGTCTGCATGAGCTCGGCTGTTTTCGTAAAGAATCGGTACAGCGTATCTTTCTTTTATAAATATGATAAAGCTAAAGACTCTTCGGAGATATGAAGGATGCAATACTACTCTATAGGTACTCAAGATTAACATGAAATAAGAAACTGTGTGTGTTATGTACCCTTTAATTTGAACTTTAACATTCTTGATATCTTGATTAACATTAGCCAATAGCGTTGTTTCAGAGATGGAGCAATTCATCAAGTACATGTATTAGGAATGTAAAAAGGGTCCATTTTGATTTCATGTTGACTTTGAAGGTACTGTGGATGAGCTTACTGTTCTTCTGGATGGACATTTTGAGTGCCATGTTCTCCTGCTTTAGTTTTTGGTTGGACTGCTGAAGGTAGCGAATGTAGTCGATGGCTTTCCTCAACACTGCTGACTTATTGAGCTGCTTAAGAGAGAAGATTCATCTTATAATGATAGCAAAGACATTTTAAGACTATTTTCCATTTCAAGGGTCACTACCATGAGCAGTTTCTCTCGGTTAACAAATAACCAGATTATGACAGACAGTGAGCCCACCTTAGCTTCCGTCCCAGCCACCAGGTCTTTGAGCTCAATAATCTTGTCGTTGATGGAGGAGCGGTAGCGTTTTTCAATGGCGTTATGGGCGGTGCGTTTCTCGCCCTTATGTGGCTGGCCGCCCGGTTTCCCGCTGATGGAGATGCGATTGATGGGCAGTTTCTCTGTGTCCACCATCAGTGGAACGGTGGTCAGAATGGTGCCTCCACTCATCAGCGCCTGAGACGAGAGACACACAGGTCAACAAAATAAAAACTTCTTAAAGGTCTTCAGTAATGCCTTAGGCGTTTGGAAAATGGCAAATTACAATGTGAGAGCCTTTTTAACTAAAAATAAGAATTTAAGTTATTTTATTAACTTTTAGGTTAAAATGTGACATTTAATATCAAATATCTTGAACAATGATGTATAGCACTACTAATTCGATTGACGGCCAGTTCACACCAAGAATAAAGCAATAAACTGAAGCGAATCTGAGACTGAACACTGCCCAGCCCCCCCCCAAAAAAAGATTCTGTTTGGATTTAAATAGGCAAATGCTTTCTACATGGTTGTTTAAGAAATGAATACCTACACAGTCCATCAATTAGTGTTAGAAGAACTGCTGCCAAACATATAACATGCTAGAAATATAATAATTAATGCAATAATGACCCAATCATAGACTCTTAAGCATTTGCCTATTTAAATCCAAACAGCAACTTTTTTCCCGTCGGGCAGTGTATTGTATTGAATAATATGTGTTCAAAAATGTTCTTAGTCTTTCCTTCCTGTTTACGTTGAATTAAATTACAGATACAGTTTATTGTGCAACCAAAATACCAATAACAACCAGAAAAAAAAAACCTTTATGCATAATGCGGTACTTTTAATTATAAACCATTCTGAAATACACCGGGACTCTCAATTTGAAATGAGTATGCTTTACTATTTTATGCACTCTTACAACCATCTATAACATATTACAATATAAACACCATAAAGTCAATAATGTCGTAATTCATCAAGAAGTAGATCATAAGCATTTGCTTAGCACAAAGTTGCTGTATATGTTAATTGCGAAAAGACTGTAGAACACATGACAGCGCCACGTTTTACTTCGAAATCTGAAGTTTAATAATCATGTTAGGCCATATCTCAATTCCCGTTTTTCAATTCCCTCTTAAGATGATCATTAAGACCTTTGTTATACCTTTTAAGACATTTTATGATCACAAATTACATAAAACTTTTTTTTTAGACCTTTAAGGACCCTTTTTATGCACACACACATGCTCCTAAACACATTTCAGAGTTTGCACACATCTATTTTTAGTGAACTGTTGGCACCTTCGCGCTCTTGTTGTGAACAGGCCGTGGGACTGTGTTTGTGTACCTGCAGTGAGGTGTTCTGGATTGGGGCAGTGGATGTCGCCAGCGTTGTGATGCAGGGTGACGCTACTGTTGTTACCATGGACACATCAGGCTTCAGAGTTGTGAGCAAGAGAGAGTCTGCCTTAATGAACTGCGGCTGCAACAAAACCTGCGAAACAAACGAAGAACGCTCAGCACACACAAAAAAAGGTTGTTTGGCTGTAAAATGTACATTTTTGGGCATTAGTGGGTCAATAAAAGCACTTACAGGAACCTGCTGAACCTGAGGGGCGATTGTCTGTGTGGGTGAGCTGGAGGAGGTGGTCAGGATTGGTGAAGCCGAGAGGCTCTGCACTTGGGCTTGGATGGCCATTGGCTGAACATTCTGTGGGGAGGCGGGGAGATTCGGGATTGGCTGAGGAGAGCTCTGCTGAGTGACAGCTGCAAGAGCCAATGAGATCATGAGTGGAAAGAAATGGCAAGTTGTCGCACTAAGGGGCCGTTTACACAACACCGTTTTCAAAACTGAAAACGTATGCATTTTGGCTGTTCATTTACACAACAATGGTGTTTTGGGGGCCTGAAAACACAAGCTTTTGAAAATGGATTTCAAAGAGCAAGTTTTTGAAAACTATGCCGCTATCGTCTCCGTGTAAACTACAAAAACGTGAATTTGTAAAAACGGTGACGTCATGTGCATGCGTATTATGTGTTCAGTCTATAGGCGTGTAGTGTTTCTTTACAAAGTGACATCGCTATCTACTGGCCTGGCATGAATAATACAGCGATTTTACTCGTTTTTGTGGATGCGTGTGAACGGGGATCGTTTGACAACATTTTCGCCTGTACGCAAAAAACGCAAAGGATGTTGTCGTGTAAACGTACCCTCAAACTCTTTACGTTCACTTAAGACATAACCGACTATGTTTACCAGAGACGGGCATTTTTTGAAAATTTTGTATGAATATGTTCGTTAGAGCGCAAGAAGACGTTAAATGGAGCTTAATTCAGTAGACGCGACTTTTCTGGGCGCGCACTTTGGATGTTTGCACACAGAAAACTTCCCACACAGCGAGTAACACGCTTGAATATTTAAATTGGCAAGGCTTTCGTGATGAAGCACTGGCCCGTCAACTGTCGTTCATGTTTGTTCACGTTCATGTTCTCACAACATTGCGTTGTTAGACTTCATAAAAATATTACCGGCCAACTGACGACTGTCATCACTTCATTGACTCGCCAACCCCGATTTTCACTTTAATTTGGCGCTTGGAGTGTTAATTTTAGGCCCTGTGTATGCCTAAGCAGGATCTGCGTTTATGGATAGTTTTAATCTGAATTTTACCAAAATTATTAAAATATACAGTAATATGTTGTTGCCAGGTCACTTGTGGCACAGGGATCCACACTGTATTTTTTTCTTTTGAATAAACCTTGAGAAGTTAATGCTCCGGATTACATAATGGTCCCCTTTACACCTGGTAATGACATTAGACGATATCAGAATTTTCATACCGGTAAGGTTTTTCCGCATTCAAACCGGCATTACTGGTATTACAGTGCACCACCACTGTCCTATGCACACATATGTGAATATGGTAACACTTTATTTAAGGGTTCAATTCTCGCTATTAACTAGTTGCTTATTAGCATGCATATTACTAGGATATTGGCTGTTTATTAGTACTTATAAAGCACATATTAACGCCTTATTCTGCATGACCATATTCTACATCCCTTAATCCTACCCAATACCTAAACTTAACAACTACCTTACTATCTATTAATAAGCAGTAAATTAGGAGTTTATAGAGGCAAAAGTCATAGTTAATAGTGAATATGTGTTCTCCATACTAATGTGTACTGTAAATATTTATGTAAATGATATAAATTTTACATTCTGTATCCTGCATTTATGTTAAGTACTGGAATTCCTATTATGTTAAGTACTGGAATACTGTGCTTGAATAGACTTGGCTAATAAAACACACACACACACACACACACACACACACACACACAAACTAAATAAATAAAAATAAATCAAGCTGTTCACAAAGATGTCCAGTTTCCCCTGACTGGATGTTCTGTAAAGCTTGCTTCTGTAATAATAACAACAGTAAGGGGGCAGGCAGAGGGTCACTTACTTACCCGGACTGAACTTTGATCTACGCTAGTATGATGCTGTACTCTCTCTTTGACCTGGTGGAGACATTACCTAAGCCTTGCAACGATAAGCAGAATGATACAAAATAATAAAAGCATATGCAAAGAAAGAATGTGGGCTGGGCTTCTCTACACATGAATACAGAGTACGATAAAAAGTCACTAGGTGTCCAGGACTGACAACAGTGACTTCCGACTGAACCCTGAACTCAAATCGCCTCTTCATAATGAATCACAGCTACCTGAAGGGAACTGCTGACATGATGTGACTGGTCAAAGGTGATGCATTTTAATAGTGGCAGTCATAATGTGCATTACTCATGAACAACATGTGAATAATCATTTACACAACAGACTACATAATCTCAAAACACTTTTAGAAAGTCATGACACATGCTTTCATAAAAGCACATCTGATCAATCAAATATGTCAGGACTGAACTGATTAAAAACTAGTATAAACACAATGAAATCACTGTGAAACTATGATAACAGTAGGACAAGCTGATTTAACCACTATTGCCAAGCCCACACATTTTCTTTTACATGGTTTATCAAGACTAACTTTACTTGAAAGTTTCATTATAAGGTTGTTCATCAATATTTCATTGGATAGGAATCAGATACCGCAAGTATGAAGCTGGTCCAACTGAAGACTGAAAAAAACAATGTAGTTGGCAATTTAAATCCCACTTCATTGGAAGGCTATTCAGAGATCTACTGGTATAAGAAAACACATAAAACATTTGGATGGGCTTATTAGAGTCACTTTCCCCACGTTTAATAAGATGCTTAAGATGATATTAATTAATGACACGTATTAGAAAGTGCGACCAATTAGCTTATCAGTTAGCAGTGATTTACACCCTTTGAGATGAAGTACCAATAGATGTAACTGACACATTTATGGTAAGAGAGATATGTTTTATGTTCACTGGTAGCTCAGGCACATCGCTTGCACATGGATGACAGATTTTTAGCTTTCACATTTGTATGATTTTCACAATGCAGAAAACAGACAGAATCAGGTAATACAGTCATTAACATGGAACTTACAGTATGACATAGAATGTCACAGAATTTGGCAATTTTTGGATGAATAAATCCAAAGTAGAGCTGTAAAATGAATCATTTAATCATTTAGCAGACGCTTTTATCCAAAGCGAATCAAATCGTGATATGGACTAGCGTCTGTGAATATTAAAGCGCAAAAATACTGCTATTGAAATCTGAAGTCTGCATGTTCTGCGTGTCTCTGTGTGAATGTATGGTACAGTTTCATCTACTAAATGCACACTGAAGCACGTGTGATGCTTATGGTGTTTTCAGCGTCTGCGTCTCACTAAATGAGGACATGAACCTGGACATGGGTCCAATTCTCACTATTAACTAACTATTAACTTTTGCCTCAAACTCCTAATTACTGCTTATTAATAGTAAGGTAGTTGTTAAGTTTAGGTATTGGGTAGAATTAAGGGATGTAGAATAAGGTCATGCAGAATAAGGCATTAATATGTGCTTTATAAGTACTAATAAACAGCCAATATCCTAGTAATATGCATGCTAATAAGCAACTAGTTAATAGTGAGAACTGGACCCTAAACTAAAGTGTTACCGAATTACTAAAATTTAATTTAACATTAAAAATGGGGAAAAAAATGAATTTGAATTCGAAAATGGATTAAATGTTTTTCATAGGGCCCTGCATTTGTCGGCACATAATTCAGAAACATTGTCAAGAAACATCACGCTAATAAAACTCACCAGTATAACCGTTCTGGATGGGGTAAGTGACCACAGGCTGCTGCTGCTGCAGTTGGGGTGTCGTTGAGCTGAAGAGGACCTGCTGGGTGGTGCCGAACACAGGGCTCTTCCCGGCCGGAGCAGGTTGGCTCTGAGCCGGCGGGGTGGATGGGTGGAGGCTGGGAGATGGAGCAGGCTGAGCTTTGGGCTGCGTCGTCTGCAGTGTCGCAGGGTTGGCAGGGGTGGAGGTCACCTGTGCCAGAGGAGACTGCTGGAAAGTGGGAGGGTGGAACACCTTGTCCGGGATGGAGGAGCTACGGGTGATGGGGGGGCCCAGCAGGGCGTCCAGGTGCGGGCTGCTGCTGAGGATGGAGGAGGTGTTGGTGGGCGTAGAAGAGGCGGGTGGAGGAGAGGAAGGGCTGGAGTGAGGCAGGGCTGAGAGCTCCTGCGCGGGAGCAGGAAATGAAGTGTGATCGAACAACCCTCCAAACTCCATGTCCTGGTTGTTGATAAGCTGGAGCATATCTGTTGAAACATGGAAAAAGAGATGGATACAGTGAGCAACAGGGGCATCTTTAGGGGGCTTTAGGGGCAGTGTTGCCAAGTCCGGCTACTTTAACACTGTTGCAGTGGGCTGTTTTTCATGTCCGCGGGTTGAAGCGACACCAAAAATGTGATATTTAGTCCCGGGAATGCGAATTTTAGCAGGGGAACCCCGCCAAAAACCGCAGATTTTACCCCCAGAACGCGATTTTTAACAGGGAACCACCCCTGAAACGCGACTGGGCTTATTTTCGGCTAGTTTTGAGTAGCAATTGCGCAGGTTTTGTTGTGAAAACCTGACAACCCTGTTCAGGGGGCCCTGTGGTGAACGAACCAAGGAACAACCACCCTCTTCTGTAAACCAGACACGAACTGACATGATCCGAAGAGGATCTTGAACGGGCCTATCTAGGGGGGGCAGTGATGTGCATTTTAAACACAGTATTCTCAGTATTGTTTGCTCTATTTTGCAAGGAAATAACAGTTACATTGAAAGCCAAAGCAGAACTGCAACACACAGTGATGTATCGTGAACGAACATGCAGCTCTGAACGGGAGTGTCAATAATTCAATGACTCCTTAATAAATACAGCCACTTGCTCGATGACTCATTTATTAAGACAGTGTCTTACTGCCACCTACTGGCGGGTTTAGTTTAATATTTAAAAGTTTCACTTAATTTTTACTATCATTGCATATTTCCCTATTGAACATTTTTTATTAAATGCACAGGAAAATCAATTTAAGGGGGCAAATATGTTCCCTCAATAGAAAAGGTGTAACTGTGGAAGAGAGGGGTACGCAGAAGGATGTTAAATGACTCATGGGGTACACCACTCTAAAAAGTTTGGGAACCACTGTCCTATTTGAATCAATTCCAGAGATATGAGGATCTCAATGTGACTCCATAAGCACAAAAAAAGTCTACAAAAAAGTCTCTGCGATGTCAAGATGTGTGAGATCCACACAGCACAAATTCATTGTCACACACTCATCAGGTCGGATCCCTGTGACTCTTTCACCCAAACGCCTGCACTAAACCATGGCAAATTCAGCTCATGGCTGTCTGGATTGCACTCAGTTCTAGGCTGGAGACGGTGATCTGACTGCAGAGTGACCCATTACAGAGTTTCATCATTCAGTGCAACTCCTCTCGCCCACAACCATTCAAGATCCTTCATTTCACAGCCACCCTCACCACTGAGCCGAGTGAATAAAACACATGCATGCCTCCTCAAATGATTAAACTATTAATTATGAAGCTCAAAAAACTGTAGGCTACAAAAACAGTCTATAATATAAAAGCTTGATAATTAAATATAACAGCAGGTGACCATTTATCAGGATCATATTATCACATTCATCTAGTTGTGCCAGCATAACGACATGGTAATGATCCTGAATTATCTTGAATTTAAATAGGCAATTTACTTTAGACACACCCTAAGGCACAAATGAATTCATGATCTCTAAATGAAAGTAAAAGGCTTTTGTACATTATTGCACAATTATTAGAAAAGCATTTTTATTATTATCAAATTAATTTTTATTAAATAATACATTATACTTATTTGGATCTGAGATAAAGAAAATAAAGTATTTTATGCACAGATGTATAATTTAATTATTATTCATGTTATTTTCTTCAATCAGAGTAGAATTTTTTTTTAATAATTCAATTTTAGATTATAAAATAATACATTATTATTGGGATCTGAAGTAAGGAAATAAAAAAGTATTTTATGCACAAATATTATACATAATTTAATATATTATTCGTTATTTTTTCAATCAGAGTATTTAAAAAAAAAAAAATAATACATTAATAATATTGGGATCTGTGATAAAGAAAAACAATCCGAGTATAATCAGCGTAATAATAATATTAATTATTATTATTATTATTATTATTATTATAATAAAATAATACATTATTATTGTGATCTGGAAATAAAAAGTATCTTATGCACAAATATTATGTATCATTTATTAATATATTATTCATGTTTTTTTTTTAAAAAGAGTATATATTTTTTTAAATAAATAATATTGAGATCTGTGATAAAGAAATAAAAACAATCCGAGTATAATCAGTTTAATAATGATAATAATAATAATAATAATAATAATAATAAAAATAATATTATTATTATTATTAATTATTATTACTTTTATATCATAAAATAATAAATTATTATTGGGATCTGGAAATAAAAAGTATCTTATGCACAAATATTATATATAATTTAATATATTAGTCATGTTTTTTAAATCAGAGTTTTTTTTGTAAATAATTCATTTATATTGGGATCTAAGATAAATAAATAAATAAATAAATAAATACAAGAATCAGAGTATAATCAAAATAATAATAATTATAATTATTATTATATAATACATTAATAATATTATTATTTAATTAATTATTATAATAGTTATATAACTATTATATAACTATTATAATTATTTACTAATAATAACTAATGGGATCTGATTTAAAGAAATAATAGTAATAATTAAAAAAAAAAAAAAAAGAGTACAATTAGTATAATAATAATATTAATAATAATAATAATAATAATATTAGTATTATTATTAGATTATAAAATAATACATTAATATTATTAGGATCTGAAATAAGGAAATAAAAAGTATTTTGTGCACAAATATTATATATAATTTAATATATTAGTCATGTTATTTTTCCTTAAATCAGAGTATAATCAGTATAATAACAATAATTATTAGTATTAACAACAACAACAATGACTAATATAATAATAATAATAATAATTATAATAATAATAAAGTTAGCGATGGTACTCTGCTGTAGAGTTAATTCCCAACAATGTAAAAAACTGAAGTAGTCAAAATGTGTTTTCCATACATGTGACCTCACATAACATTAGACTCCTTCAGTGTGCACAACCATGGCTGCGGCCGGTGTGTTTGTATGAGGTGATCGCGCTCGGCCAATCAGAGGGCCAGAAAGCGCCTCGCGATGCCGCGCAGCGCGCGCGCGTGCTAGAGGTTACTATCGGGTACCGTCCGCTTCAGAGCAGGGTTACTGTCGGTCACTACTTCACTTACATCAACCGTGCATTTACCATTTAACCATCATCACACAGATGAAACAGATGAATTACTAAAGGGTCTAATAACGCAAAGAATATAAATGTAAAGAAACACATAAATTCGGATATATTCAAATTGTGTGTCGAAATATTTTTTTTATGCATTTCGGTATGTGATACAGGGCTGGCGTTTTGTTTCTAGTCCTCAAATGAGAGTTATGAGAGAAATGTGTTGGTAGGTCAGAAGAATATAGAGGGAATGGCCGATAGTAACCTCGCGTGCAGGCTGGAGGGGGCGGGGCCGCTCACAATGTTCACAATATAATGACACCCTGTGTTTTCATGCTCATTTTCATCAGATTTAACACACAAAGCACCACTAAACTATTAAACTGTGTGCAAATAAAGGTCCCAAGCATGTGATATTTGTTCTCCTGGCTGAAAACACACGCCCAGCTTCACTGACAGTGTCAGTATCACTATGTTTAAAGAGGACACAATTGTTTCTGTGCGAAACAAGCGTCCTATATGCCGACACAGAGCATGGATGTAATAGCTCATGTATTACAGATGTTTCTTTTTTCTCTCTCTCTCTCAATTGTATACTACATACACGTGTATGCGTCTGACAGCACTATCAATCAATTAATGTAAGTATGTATCCGTCGCTAAGCTGCAAACACACTTTTCGCTTCGTCCAACCTGCCAACCGGCACTGCAAGTGTAAACAAACGAGCTCTTACCATCGATGTCACTGAGCAGAGCCGTGTCAATATCACTCGGATCGTGTAAAGACATGCTGGAGTCCAAGGTGTCCAGTGTCGAGTCGTCAAAAGACAGATTCATTGTCCTCAAATGCTCTTTCAAGCTGACTTCAAAAGTATTAAAGTCCCAGCACTCACTCACACACACAACAAGCGGTATTCCATGTAAACTAGGAACTTCTTGCACTCATCGACCAGGCAAATATGCCGGGGCATTTGTTGGCGTAGTTTTCGTAGGATACGTCCACTTGGTTTTCGATTAATTCAACTTTCTTGCTGATTCAGTCAACTATCTGCTCGCGTTCGTTTCCATACTGCCGCACAAGGCAAAGTTGACTTAAGAGTTTGCTTTGCACATTAGCATGCTAACAGAGAGAGCCAGGCAAACCCCAGACGGCTGTGGGTGATTGACACGCCCCCCGACCAATCAGAGCGCGCTCCTTTAGTTGACGCTCCTTCACATGGCGTGCGCGCTCTCATACTGCCACTGCACTTATTTGAGATGTAATTTTTACTGTAATTTGTTTTAGTCAAGATAGAGTAGCTTTTGTATTATTATTTAGCATTATTGTTGTTGTTACATATATTATTATTTATTTTATGTTTTGTATATAAATTATTTTCCAGCTTTTTAAACACGTTAATAATTATTTCCGACCTGTTCTGTTAGTACGCTGAGAGTCAATATGTGTTAAAAGAGTACAGGAAATCAATTTTTTTTTTTACTATAAAATGCTGAATATATACCCCCGTTTTTGTTTACAAAATCTCAGTCGGCAACTACATGTTGCAGTGGGCTTGTCTCCGTCAGCCAATCAGAGTTGAGCGGAGGTGGGAACTGGGCGATCAGGTTAGTCTGAGCCGCAGTGATGACTCCGCCTGTAGAACCAGAGAAACCAACCAATTGGGAGCCAGAAAGCGAGTGGGGTGATATGACGTCACACATGTGGCTCTGTGATTACATCATGTATTTCTCGTAGAATAAGGATAATATAATCTAACATTACTTGAACGGGGATTAATATGAAAAGCTTATTTTATAAATTAAGCTTTTATTAAAACGGGGGAAAAATGAATCCAATATAAGCAAAATCGATACTATCCACTTGAAAAATTAAAATAAATACATAAATTGATCAAGGTATAAAATAGGATGCATTGATCTGGCCTAAATAATCAGTTGACTTAGTGTCTACAAAGTTAAGTAATTCTATATGTCAGTGAACTCGCATATAGATAACAACAAACAGAAGTGAAGTGGGTCAATGACCGAGAGTAACGCCGCAGACTGACTGAGTGCAGGAAAATGGCTGAAACCAAGGAGCTTGAAAATATGGCATGGCATGTTCGTGAGGTGAATGTCTGCATGTGTGTTAAAGGCAAAAAAGAGTCCAGAGGCTTCAGTCATTTATCCATGAAGCTCTTCAGAAGCTCTGAACCCCCCAAAAAAGTGGCTAAACACTAAGCTTATCAACCACAAATTACTGGTCAGGAAATTAGCAAGAATTAAGCAAATGCACTCATTGTGATGAATGATTAAGGGAATTTGGCCTTTGTGTTTCCTCATATTTATACTCCTGTGGGACAAGAAGTCATGGCTGGACAATTTCATTCTCCTAGTCACCCTGGTGTGCTAAAAAATGTAAATATGAATGGGAATATATTTCAGAGATATTTTAGTCATAAAAAAATTCTAGGGGTGCCAATAATTGTGGCCAACATGTTTTGGAGAAAAACATTTATTTAATAATGTGATTTGTGTGCTGTGAGCTGTGAATCTGAAGGATCTGGAGAGTTTCTGTATGAAGGAATGGTCTCTGATCTCTTGTCAGGTGTTCTCCAAACTCATCAGGCATTATAGGAGAAAAGATCTGTTATCTTGGAAAAAGGAAAGTATTTAATAAAAGGGTGCCAATAGTTATGGCCAACGTGTTTTGGAGAAAAGCATTTATTTCATAATGTGATTTACCCCCCACTTTCAATTCTTTTACTTCAATGAAAGGTTAGATTTTTGCGAATTTTATGAATGCAAGATTAAAAGGATAAACAATGCAGATTTATTTTTACAGCCATCTTTGATCATATTTACCAGGGGTGCAAATAATTCTGACCAGGGCTGTATGGGATTTCAGTTTGTCATCTTACCCCAATATAACCACTGACAATGTGTCATTTTTATTTGTGATTTAATTATCATGTTATATTTTATGGAAGACCACCAGAGCCAATTAAAACAAAATTAGAAATCTGAATAGACATTTAACGTTTTTATTTGTTTTAAAATGTAGATAAATGCAACAAATACAATAAAGTACTAAAATGTCATTTTCACAACTTTTTTCATAGCTAACCTTAAAATTATGGAAGATTTATTAGATGCGCTTGTCAAAATGAATCACACAGGGAAATGTTTGCATTAAGCAAATGAATCACTTTAATAAAATAGTTTGGATTAAACAATAAATCTGACAATAGGAAACTTTATTACATGTCATTATTCTAAAACACATTTAAGACATTATGAGGTAAATAATCAAAATAGTTAAGACTTTTAATGTCATATGATGGCAACATTCATTTAAGCAGTTATTCCAAATAATGATGAAAGCGGAGCTCTTTAGAACAAGCAAGTTCTTACAAACAGGTATTACACTTTCCTTCTTACAAGTAATTAGAAGGCTGAAATCAAAAATAGATACTGCAGATTAACCTTAATCAATTTTTAATTACATTATGGCATAACAAATGCTGATATCTTTCGAATGGCATTGGTTAAGAAACTAATCGGGCCATTATTGATTTTGCTCTGAACATGTTGCAATTTCATTTTAATCAAAGCCACAGTGACTTACGCCTTCAATTCAAGTAAAGCACATACACTCCAGTGTTTCACATATTGAACTGCTGATTTGACTGATTTAGGGGGATGATGGAGGTTTGCAACAGGTTAGATTAACAAAGTTCAAGCCTTCCCATCATTAGTCGCTAAACATTTGAGGTCTTTGACTGTAAAATGCATCTAGCTGCAGTTACTTTATATACATAAGACTGAAGTGAACATCTTCCTTAAACATTAACCTCACTTTGTTGGGAAGATAGCAGTGCAACATTTAGCATGATTAAAACCGTACGGTACAGCTGTTAGTGACTGGAATGAAAAGTAACAGCAATCCTGCAAATCACATGGAATATCTTTCATGACGAATCACAAATAAAGAGGGACGCAATTAAAGGTACACTATGTAAAAAACTAAATTGCATGAATTTTGCGGAAGAACATTGTTTTGGTTGTGCTTTGGCTCTGCGTGACTGTGCAGACGATTATGACCCTTCACAATAGATAATGCTTTACAATGAACTCGGCTAGAGAGCTACATATAATGCACTGTATCTGTTCAATAAAATACTTTTCTCGTGCCATCTCCGTGTTGCTTTTACAACATTTCAAATCCTTCAGTTCTCGCCATCTCTGAAAAGCCAAGTCAATGTTGGTTCTTGTTTTATAACGAGCTCTCTTTTTGCCAACAGACTTTCCTCTGTTCGACGTTTGTTTAAAACGGGTGATTCCCCGGAGTTTGGAGTCAAACTTTCTCGCTTGTGACAACTAACCTCTGCCTCTCCCACACATACACACGTCAAAGTAGACGGAGCAGCCTTTCTCTATTTACGGATATGACGAGACACACACGAGTGACGCATGTACGCATCATTTCCCACGAAAACAATCCCGACAGGTCTAAAATATAAACACTTATGCACTGTAAACCCTAACGCTCAAAATAATTAATTGGTTTGAGTAGGGTAAACTCGAACTAATTTGTTCAATCAAATGAACTTTCATGAGTATTTAGAACTTTCTTTTTCTTTTGAGTTCTCAAAACTGACACATTTTGAGTAATCTGAACTGTTTCATTGTTTTGAGTTTTATGAACTTGTTTCTTTTAATTTAGACAAACTTAAATTTAACTGAAACTGGGCTGCGATTTCTATTTCCCAGCATGCTTCGCTACGACACTCAAAAGGGACAGTAAATGCCAAAATTAAGTGTTATATTATGTTTGTTTTTTTGTGCAAGATTAAGGTTAATTGGGGGATTTAGTAGTGTTTAATGTTTTGTTATGCTAGTTTAGAAGAGTTTCTGTTATGTTTGGTTTTTGGACGGTTTACCATCATGGTGACGAGTGGCGCATGAACAGTTTGAGAAAATATATATATTAAATGTTCTATAACGTCTTATTCATTCAGCAATTGCTATGCTATGCTAATGCTATCAAAGCATTGTGTTACCAATTAGCAAGTTAGCATTTACTGAATTAGCTAGTTAAAGCTAGCCAAGTTTCCACTACCTAAAAATATTGAAGTTGAGATTACATGATAATTTTAAGTTAAATGTATGAATACGCTTTCTCACATAGTTAAGAATAAAAATCTGCCAGTTCTGCTTACTTAAACTTTGAATTTCTGATTACCTCAAATTTGAGTTTTGCCAACTTATCCAGGTTTACAGTGTAAAAGGCTTACCATAGGGAATCAGGGTAAGACAAAAACACACTTTGGAAGAAGGATTGATGATGTATTGACTCAATTTAGCTAATGTCGAACAAAAAAAAAAGTTACATAGTGTACCTTTAAACATTGACATTTTACACCAAGTTAATACAAACCTTAAGTACTATACACACTTTCCTACTGTATATACACATTTATGTATACGTATGGATACATATTTTACAAAAGCCACTAGGCAAATATAATTCTTGGTTAGGTCTAGCAAAGCACAAAACAAAACTTCCATTCATCTTTACTGCCAAATGTGAGAATTTTTCCATACTAAAATCAATCAGGAATCTGACAAAAGATGTGGTAAGTGGGAGAATCTTACGAAGAAACGTCTGCGTCATATTTCACCCCAAAACAAAAGAAAATTGTATGAAGCAAATTAACATATTTTTAAAATGTTTTTGAATGAAGTCTCGTATGCTCATCAAGGCAGTGTATCAAAAATACAGTACATTTTTTTTTAAATATTATTACAATTTAAAATAACTGTAAATATGTGAATAAATGTTAAAATGTAATTTATTCCTGTGATCAAAACTGTATTTTCAGCATCATTACTCCAGTCTTCGGTGTCACATGATCCTTCAGAAATCATTCTAATATGATGATTTGATGCTCAAGAAACATGTTCAAAACTTGATGCTGCTTCATATTTTCTTTTGATTTTGGGATGAAATATGACCCACATCTTTGATTTTTTTTTTTTTTAAATGAGCCTGTTCCAGGAAATCATATATCATAACCAAAATTAAGATGCATTTTTCAAAAGCATATGTTTTTGTATTTTTGTATCACTGTAGACACCAGGGGCCTCATGTATAAAACTTCCCATATAGTTTTCAGATTCATAAAACCCT
Source organism: Coreius guichenoti (assembly GCA_039654105.1). NCBI lineage: Eukaryota > Metazoa > Chordata > Actinopteri > Cypriniformes > Gobionidae > Coreius > Coreius guichenoti. The sequence goes on along the minus strand of CM077171.1, from coordinate 12,067,880 downwards.
ACATACGCCAGAACCTGTGCAAAATTCTCTTTATGAAATCAAGTCAACGGAAGATTGTGCCTTTAATCCACCCTGTCTCCTCCCCGAAATCACCATATATGGAGCTCACAACGCCTAGCTTTACCATGCATAACATCATCTGCATATCATTTCCATATGAATATTCCCATCCACCTGACACTATGTTTAACGATACAAGATATTAGGAAAATATGAGATACGGACTATAAATGCCTTATGTGCCGTCACATTACATTGCTAAAAATCATTCAGTATCCTTGTCTTGTTTTAGAATAATTAAATCAAATGTGTATAAAATACTTTTTAGAGAAGAGTTATTTGAAATTCAGTGGTATATTTCATAATATTGGGAAGGCCACAAAAGGGGTCATTATTGGCTATTCTCTGTATTATACTGTCATTATACCATCCATGTTGCTAAGCCATCTGCTTAGATGGAGTCAAGTGCGCATCACTGATCATTATTTGCGTGAAAATATTTGTGCATCATTGATCATTATTTGCGTGAAAATATTTAAAGCGGAATTATCATGCGCCAAGCAATACTAGCTGTAGTAAAACACAGCATGCCACAGTAAAAGTGTTCAAAAGCTGCGCACCCACTACAAATATTTGTTTGTTGTAACTTCTGGATAATGATTTCATGTAATTTGAGTGCGTAACTCCATTAATGAGAGTGAAATATTTCATATTTCATCTAAATGTGATTATCAATATTAATTCGCTCATACCAGTAAAAGAGTGCATACGCCTAGTTTCTCTTGGTAACGCTTTATTTTACAGTGTCCTTGTTACATATGTTACATGCACTTACCATAGTAATAACAGTAAATTATGCATAGTTTCATGCAACTAACCCTCAACCAAACCTTAACCCTAATTATATAGTAAGTACATGTAGTTAATTAATATTACTCAGTACTTATAAATAAAAAAATAAATATATAATTACACTGTAACAAAGGCACCTTAAAATAAAGGGTTAACTATTTTAAGGTGTCCTTGTTACATTTTAATTATATAATTAAGTACTAAGTTAGAATAATTAACAACATGTACTTACTATATAATTAGGGTTTGGTTGAGGGTTAGTTGCATGAAACTATGCATAATTTACTGTTATTACTATAGTAACTACATGTACAATTTACTTTCTTTTTTATAAATCCTGATATGAGCGTGGAAAATTGCATACACACATTTCTATGCCCGTTTTGTGCGTATGCAACATTTATACATTAGGCCCCTGATCTACATGGTGCCCCGCACATGACACGCAGACGACATAAAAAAAAAAAAAAAAAAAAATTATATTTATATTTATATATATATATATATATATATATATATATATATATATATATAAAGCCACGAATTAAGAATTCATTCCCACAATTTACTCAATTGTGGCCACGTTAAACTAATTCGTTCCCTCATTTTGATTTAACTAAAGCAAGGGAACACATTATTACAACGTGGCCTCGTTTTAGTAAATCAAGGGAACACATTTATAAAACGTGCTGACATATTAGTAAGTCATGGGAATTAATTGTTAATTGGTGGCCACGATATACAGATTTTTTTCACCACATCATGTGCGGGGCTCCATAGATCTATGCTTTAAAATGCCCTCAAATAGTGCCTTTAAACCAGGATATAATGGCTTAGACAACCTCAAGGAGTCAACATATTTTATTAATCGATGGAAAACAAGCTTATTCTTCTATCTTTGGTAATTCGCACATGATGATTACAAGAATGTAGCCATTTTCCTTCACCAGACCCTCATAAGCATGAGACAGCCAATCACGAGCAGCGCACCGCTGGCACGTTTGTCTCTGCGCTCCTACGCCTGATTAAGATCTAATGTTTTCCTGCTCTATTTACCACGGGGACAGATTGAGTCACAATCTATAGCTGACTCACCCCTAAGAACGGATGCACCTCACAAAACCGTAACCTTGTGGAATAGCAATCCATTAGTTCATTACGGAGCAATAAATACGAAACCAAACAGCTCTATTCGACTGCATATCTGTTATTCAAAATGAATGAGCTCTCTAAAGAGACTTATTTCGGCTACATGTTGGCTTAAGCCATCGCTTGATTGCGCCGTTCAGTGTAAAGGTTGCGGTTAAAGCTATAATGAAGCAGGATTCTCACAGTGCTCTATCAGGCGGGGGATATTAGACAGGGGTCTTGCTGCCGTATAACATCAGTAGGTGTGTAAAAGAACAGCAAGCGTTTGGAAGTTGGAGGGAATATGGTTGCGGTCACTGCGCTGAACCCGCATCTCTCTCTCCGTCAGTGTTCTACAAGGCAAAGAGATTGTCCTCCGTCTGTTCGGTCTTCCTGCGGCTGCTGCTAGATGCGCTGACGGGAGGTCTGGACTCTCCACCAGAGGCCGGCGGTGAAGCCTTGTCTGCAGCTTTGGCCCGCTCCGCTAAGAACTTGTCGAACTCTAAAGAGACACCAGGAGAACAATAGATGCCTTTAAAGGGATAGTTCATCCAAAAATGAAAATTCTGTCATTAATTCATCACATATCAACATTCATCAATGAACCAATGAGGTTCATTCTTGTGTTACGCAGCACGTTTGAGCTTCAGCAAGAACCAATGAGGTTCATTCTCATGTTACACAGCACGTTTGAGCTTCAGCAAGAACCAATGAGGTTCATTCTCGTGTTACGCATCACATCTGAGCTTCAGCAAGAACCAATGAGGTTCATTCTTGTGTTACACAGCATGTTTGAGCTTCAGCAAGAACCAATGAGGTTCATTCTTGTGTTACACAGCACGTTTGAGCTTCAGCAAGAACCAATGAGGTTCATTCTTGTGTTACGCAGCACGTTTGAGCTTCAGCAAGAACCAATGAGGTTCATTCTTGTGTTACGCAGCACGTTTGAGCTTCAGCAAGAACCAATGAGGTTCATTCTTGTGTTACACAGCATGAACCAATGAGGTTCATTCTCGTGTTACGCATCACATCTGAGCTTCAGCAAGAACCAATGAGGTTCATTCTTGTGTTACACAGCATGTTTGAGCTTCAGCAAGAACCAATGAGGTTCATTCTTGTGTTACACAGCACGTTTGAGCTTCAGCAAGAACCAATGAGGTTCATTCTTGTGTTACGCAGCACGTTTGAGCTTCAGCAAGAACCAATGAGGTTCATTCTTGTGTTACGCAGCACGTTTGAGCTTCAGCAAGAACCAATGAGGTTCATTCTTGTGTTACACAGCATGAACCAATGAGGTTCATTCTTGTGTTACACAGCACGTTTGAGCTTCAGCAAGAACCAATGAGGTTCATTCTTGTGTTACACAGCACGTTTGAGCTTCAGCAAGAACCAATGAGGTTCATTCATGTGTTACACAGCACGTTTGAGCTTCAGTAAGAACCAATGAGGTTCATTCATGTGTTACACAGCACGTTTGAGCTTCAGCAAGAACCAATGAGGTTCATTCTCGTGTTACGCAGCACGTTTGAGCTTCTGCGAGGACCAATGAGGTTCAGAAAACGGTCAGAAAGCTCTCAGATTTCATCAAAAAGATCTTCATTTGTGTTTCGAAGATGAACGAAAGTCTTACGGGTTTGGGCAACATGAGGGTAAGGAATTAATGACAGAATTTTCATTTTCAGGTAAACTACCCCTTTAAATTGAACTGATTATTATCATATTTGATCCATCAGGCTCATTTATTATGATACAGAGAGAATATGGAGCTCATACTTGAGGAGGAAAAACATCTCAGTTTTATTCAGACACCCAAACTGGGCAAAAATATGCAATTTGGTACAGTTGCTGATACTTCTATGACCAAAAATTTAAATCATGATTGATTGTAATGTAAATCAACAAGACCTTTAATGCTGGATTCAGACTACACAATATTTTTGTCTGTTACAATAGTCACTGTGTCAGATTATGCAGATTTTGACTCCTAAATTCTTGACGTGTTGTAGAAAAGAAACGTCAGACTACGCGTTGCTTCCTGACCAACCATTGCTTGCTGTCTTTAACGACGAACATCATCGAGAAGGTGGAACTAGTGACTGACTTCCAGAATAGTGTTAATTTTGTTAATCTGTGGTGAAAAATTTTCCGTGATGACCTTTTTTTCCATGGCTAAGATGAGAAGACGACACCAATGTCATTAAATGATAACTGACTATATCAACATACAATATCGTGACTAAAATGTAGTTTAAAAAAATAAAAACTCAACCAAAGTCACTCTTTGCTTTAGTCTAATAAAAGATGACAAAACATTACAGTCTGTTTTAAGCCGCTATGAGCTTTCATGCCTACGGTTGCGAAATTTCAAGAATTAATTTCCCCAATCAGAGGTTTTCTATTAAAAGAACATGTTTTCTACCCAGTGTTTTACTTAATCTTTGCAATCTAGCAACCACGCGCACATGCTCTCTCTAAACTGCAGAAGAAGCGTGGATGATCTGAAGACAAACAAGTAATCTGCAGTTTAGCGATCTCCACCAAACCTTCTCAGTGATGAACTGTAATAAATCCAAACATGGATCTCTCGACTATATTTGCGGTTGTGGTTGCTGAATAAATGCACTTACACATCCTCTGTGTGACAATACAACCTTTCTTTGCTGTTGCTTTAATAGAAAAACATTAATGCAATTTGAAATTATTGGATTACTAGGAATTGCACTGTTTTAACTTTTGAGAGAAGTTTCTTGTTGGTTTATATGATAAATAGCCCATAATAAATCAGGAAACAACAGTAGATTAGGCACACAAAAAAACACGCGTATGGGTTGATATTCTCTTGATTTGTGCTTATAGGTGAAAGTGCAATAATTCTAATGAAAATGTAAAAAATTATAATTTTCTAATTTTTATGAATCACCACGACACCCTAAATCAAACGGATTGTGCCAAAATTGGGCTGATATTGTGTCATAAAAAAGTATTACATTATATTATAACTACTTGCATAAAATGCATATAAATATTAGTTGTCACTCAATATCTCTATGTCTTAGTAACATTTTAGTAGAGATAAGTTTAAATGCTTAGTCTTATGATCAAAGTTATGTAGTATTTACTGTGGGACAAAAACATATAACGCAGATAAACAGATCAAACATTCCTCCAAAGCCTGATGGATCATATTTGATAATCACATTTTAACAAGATTTTTTCCAAAAAAAATATATGAATAATCAAGTAAAGCTAAGTTGCTTCAGTCCAGTAAGTGTTCATCATGAAATATTACTAACAATATAAAAGTTATTCTGAAGTTTACTTTATAAAAAGGGTAGATTGTGTACAGCAGGTTTTTCTACAACTGGTTAATCTGCAACGGCATTTCCAAGCCAATTTATATTTCCGTAATAGAACACCTCGGAGTGAAACACAATGTGTGTGAAAAACAATGCAAGGCTAGACTTTTATACAGTTAAAATCCAGACATTCAGCTCTTGTATTGTACCTTCACTCGTGACTCCTTCTTCTGCCTCTTCACCTTTCTGTTTAAGGAAGCAAAGAGAACATTATTTACATGTCAGACCAGTCACTTTTATTACTTATACGTCACATTGTGCCACAAACACAGAACGAACTACCTACCATTCAGCAATAAAACATGACATTGTTATAAACAGAGGTACATATATATGGATGCATTTTCCATACTATTTATGACAATAGATCAGTGTTGGGGAGAAACTGACTGAAAATAATGACGCAAACTCAACTACATTATTCAGTGTGATAGTAGCTCAGCTGTTTTAATATTTACAACAATCAGAAGTGTAACATGCCCAAACACATTCTCCTATAATGTCCTATAATAAGAAGATTGGGGAAATCCATATTATTTAAATCAAATCGATTGGTTCGGTTGATTATTTATAACACGACCCAAAATACAATCCATGTACCTTCTTCCTCTTCTAACAGGAAGTTATCGCGTTCAACTGTCATTCTGACTGTCATAAGACAGACAGAGTTCGGGTCCCGAGATATTTAACTCGGTGAAGAAAGTACACATATACAGATTTCTAGGCATTGTATTTCATGTCACGTGTTGATTAATTTTGATTTCTCACAACTCGTGTGCTTTTTCTGGGCGAGACAGAGCGAACTGTGGCGCTAATAGAGTCACGCGAATGCACGCCGTGCACAGAAGACCAACAGCCAAATCAGGATTTTCATTAAATAATACATACAATTTTGCACTTGAAATATATGACACGTGTTGCATGGGATCATTCTGTGATACTTTTGCATCTTTTTTAAAAGCTTGATGCTGGTCCCTATTCACTACCATATGGACGCGAACAAGCGGGACATTTTTTTTTAAAATCCTCTTTTTGTGGTCCAAAAAAGAAAGAAGGACATATGGCATTAAAACAACACCAGGGTGAGTAAATGATGACTTAATTTTCATTTTAGGGTGAACTATTCTTTTAATTTCTTTAAAAAATAAAAAAAAAAACTTACTGACCCAAACTTTTTTTTTTCCGGCATTAAAAAATACTTTAGTGGCCGCCAAAATTAATTTTTGGTAATGGCCAATCAGATTTAAGTTTGTCAGAATCTGCTCAAAAAGACAGAGTTTTTGTTCAGCGCGAGTTCTGCAAATCCTCTCACCAACAAAGAATAAACACAATGTCAATAAGAGAGTCATTGCACAGCATAGACAGCTTCATTGATTATAACGGGAGTTTTCGCAAGAGTGCATCTTTGTGTATCTCACGTTGAACTCGAGTAATTGAAAGCTTCAGTGATCTTTGCTCGCTTTCTGTATAATATATATTTTTCATGCTGCTAACTACACTTTACAAAGTTTCCGGACTGACAGCTGTATTTAAATGCGCGATTGAATACGATTGACAGTGATAACCACAGCAGTGGACGGAACAAAACAATCTGATACTGTATGTCAAATGATCTGTGCAGTAAGTCATAGGGCCAGGTTTACTAAACAGGGCAAATTAGCGTGAGATCGCAATTCCAAAAAAGTGCCGATGGGAGTGGAAAGTTCAGCGTGTGATCTACTGACGACGCACAAATTAAAGAACAGATGCAGCCGGATCATTTCCATAATGACCAACACAATCTACCAGTTAGCATCTGGTTTAAGACGTGCTTTTTTGGGCGGTAAATAATGGCGCAAATACCAGTAAACTGACGAGCGCAAACCTTAGTAAATCCTCTCGCGTGATTCATTTAAATATTCTCCTCCCATAAATTTTGCGTCTGAAAGGGAAACTCCTACAAATGCATATGCAATAAGTTCAGCCGCAAAAATAACCCTGTCCACGCCTTTACAGCGCTAATTTTTCACTGCGTGTCTTTAGTAAATCCTGACAGCAGTTTTTTAACGCCAAAAGAGCGTTTGCGCTGGAGCAAGCTGTTAGTGAATCTGGCCCTTACACCGTGTCCTAACTACACGCGACACGATAAGATTCCAGTGACAAGCAACTTGTCTGTCCACACCAGACACGACGCAACTATGAGATACGACAAATCAATCAAAAACCACAGCCAATCAGAACAGCGTGTGGGCGGGCTCTCGCGGCAGGTGTACGGCACCAGAGATTAATCTTGACGGCACTCGCAAGGAAATGGATAAGTAGCCTACATAATCAAATTCACAAATATTACGCCATTTAAACATTACTAAAAATACATGCTGTCACTAAAACATATACTTGTTTGTTCACAGTTTGAACGTTCTTGTTTCCATTTGTTTAAATTTCAAGATCTGAGGTGAATTATCCATTGTTGCTTTTAGTACGACTAAGTTACGTTACAAAGCTGGGAGCACTAAATGATATTCAAAGTCACATTACACTCTTTTAACATTAAATAAAGCACATAAACATATGTTTTGTGTTGTTCTTCCAGCCGCGATGTCGCAGAAATAGAAACCGTCTCTAAAATAGTATCATCGCGTGTCGCCGTCGCGGCTGGTTAGGACAAAAACTCTAATTAACATGGAAAAGATACCTTTTATCGCGTGTCGCGTCGCGTGTAGTTAGGACACGGTGTTAGAGTGTAAATGCAAAATAATAGACTTACCACTTTTTCTATGTAATGTGTAATGTGTTACTTTGTTCGTTTTTAACTTTTCAAAACAGTTACTCAGTGACTTTTTACAGGTTTTTAAATATAAAATAGTGCTAAGCACTGTTTTATGATATATCCTGACAGTTAATATATTTTATTTCATGAATAAATAGGATGAGTTAATATTACAAACAGTTTCTTTGCATTTATTTTGGATTTATTGTCAGTGCTGGGCTCGCAGTTCACATGTCTAGGGTACTTTGTACTGTGTGTGTGCACCGAAGAAAAACCCTGATTATGGCACCCTAACATCCAAATTATTTTTGTACCTGAAAAATACTGCTGTTTTTTAAAATGTTATGTATATGTTACATAGTTACAAAGTCTATAGTTATATAGTCTTATCTAAAAATTACCCAAAGCCCAATGTCCGCGTAAATAGCTTCATAGTAGTTGAAAAACTTGCAGTATTGCTAACTACTTTTTCGAAAGCCAGGCCAATTAAATACATTTTTTGGCCATTTTGAAATTAACAGCATCAGTTTTGTCAGTAAATGTGATTGTAAATGTAGCTGTTTTTGAACATTTCTGAAATGTGTATGAATTTTGAGTAAATATTGTTTAACATTTTCATTTAATTTCTGCAATTCTGTTTAGGTCTAAGCCGTTATCAATAAATTGGCGGTTTAAAAACAAACATTGCTCAGTTTTATCTCAGAACTAATTCTGAATACCTGTAGTTTTCATCAAAGTAACTTTCCCAACACTGTTCAATGGGCATACATCACATGACTTCAACAAACTACACAGTTATTTGAATATCAGTACAAACACAACACAATAACCAACAGATGAACGGAAGCATCCGGCACCAGTGAACGGCAACATTCAACAGTATCACTTTTTATCTGCATCTAAAAACTCCAACACCACCAACACACATTCTGGGGCTTTAACTGACATCTTAAATTGTCATAATTTATCCCTAGTTAATGTTCATTAGCATCATGTGAATGGGTGGCATAAGGTGGACTGACAACATGATTGGTGGAAATGAATGATTAGTACTGAGGTGAGGAAAAAAAAATCCAAAAATAGAACAAAACAGACTTGGCTAAATGAAAGTGAGTAAGATGACATGGTGTTACCATGGAAACAAAAACAGAGAGAATGAAATCAAGGTAAAGAAGTCTCACCACATCGGCACAGAGCCACTCCTCAATGTCATCCATGACAGAGGACTGCGATACGGGGATCTATGGAGCAAAGCCACGGACAAACCAAAGACCCCGAAAGCCATGAAAGAACAAAAAAAACATCCCAAACAAACAAAAACACAAACAATAAAATCACCAGAAGGTCTGAGAGGAAAATAACAACAACAGAAAAATGCAATCAATGCCAAAGCGAGCCACACGCCTCACACACCTCACACACTTGCACACACACACACGGCTTGCACATAGAGCTTGGAGCAACGCTGTTTCACATGCTGTGAGAGTGAAAAATGAAAGGACACTGAAGGAGAGATGCAGTGATGTGTCACTCAGAACGAATATAAGACAAGCCTTTTATCCATAGAAATATGGGATTATGATGAAAGAGATGGTTGCTTTTTTTAACAGCAACATCAGAGCAGCGGCACAAGGTCTCCCCCTACAGGGCTCTATTTGCTGGACTTTTCGCACATTACATACTTTATTGCGCAATCAAATATTATGGCCACAAAACGTTTGCTGTGGCATTTCTTCTATTTCTTGAGATCAAGAATCAGGATAAAACAATGAAAGGATGGTCTTTATTGAAGAGCATTTAAAGTGGCCCTATTATGCTATTTTAAATATTCCTAATTTTGTTTTGAAGGTCTCCTACAATAAGTTTACATGCATCCAAGATCAAAAAACACTTTCATTTCAAATCTTTCATATCGAATCCTTCGATAAGGGATTCAGTCTCTCTAAACCCCTCCTTTCTAAAAGCCCAGTCTGTTGTGATTGGTCTACTCTGCTCTGATTGGTCAGATGACTCAGTCTGTTGTGATTGGTCTACTCTGCTCTGATTGGTCAGATGACTCAGTCTGTTGTGATTGGTCTACTCTGCTCTGATTGGTCAGATGACTCAGTCTGTTGTGATTGGTCTACTCTGCTCTGATTGGTCAGATGACTCAGTCTGTTGTGATTGGTCTACTCTGCTCTGATTGGTCAGATGACTCAGTCTGTTGTGATTGGTCTACTCTGCTCTGATTGGTCAGATGACTCAGTCTGTTGTGATTGGTCTACTCTGCTCTGATTGGTCAGATGGCTCAGTCTGTTGTGATTGGTCTACTCTGCTCTGATTGGTCAGATGGCTCAGTCTGTTGTGATTGGTCTACTCTGCTCTGATTGGTCAGATGACTCAGTCTGTTGTGATTGGTCTACTCTGCTCTGATTGGTCAGATGGCTCAGTCTGTTGTGATTGGTCTACTCTGCTCTGATTGGTCAGATGACTCAGTCTGTTGTGATTGGTCTACTCTGCTCTGATTGGTCAGATGGCCCAGTCTGTTGTGATTGGTCTACTCTGCTCTGATTGATCAGATGGCCCAGTCTGTTGTGATTGGTCTATGTGTGATTGGTCTACTCTGCTATGATTGGTCAGATGGCTCAGTCTGTTGTGATTGGTCTACTCTGCTCTGATTGGTCAGATCGCTCAGTCTGTTGTGATTGGTCCATTTGCAGCACGTCCCATTATCAGCTTTGGATCTTCTTCAGCACTTGATTCACAGTGATACAAACAGTAACAATGGCGTCGGGTTTTACCCCATCTATTCTAGCCTGAGTCCTCATCCTTTGGAAGTGCATCAAAGTGGATTTGCAGAGCAGAAAACAGCGTCTTCACAGCATGTCCACGACACAAACCAAACTCTTCCAGGCTCAGCTACAACTACAGTGTTTGAGGGTCAAAGTAGACATTGTTTGTGAGCAGCCAATGAAGGCCATAGACTGGCATTATACAAATGTGTTACAAACCTACATATTTTCAGCAGGAAGTAAGACTAGAATTACTGATGACTCAAAGTGATGATTCAGGCAGTTCAGAATCGCTTCTTTTTTTGGGGAGACAATAACTCTATTTATCTGCACTTTGATCTTTGAAACTTTGCAGACCTTTTACATTCACAAACAACTGTACTACACACTACATGAAAGACCATATCTGAAAAAGCATAATGGGGCACTTTAAATACTACCAGTCCAAAGTTTGGACACAAATAATTATTTACTATACTATGTAGCATTCTGAAATTAGTTTAGTGGACAAATTTAAATTGTGCCAATGCATGACTTTCTTTACAAAACTACAATGTATGTTTTTTTGGAATGGTTAGAGAAAGAGAAGTAGCCAAAAGTAGCCAGTATACATGTGAGCTTCTTCAATAATGTTTAAATTTTATCCCAGGATGTTCCTCATGAAGTTTGTCCCGAGAATAAAGTGTGTGCAAAAGCTGGAATCTAGACAAAAAGTAAAAATAAATAAAGGATGGTTTTGATTTTTTTTTTGGTCACTACATAATTCCATCCATTAGTATATTTCAAAGTGTTGATGTCTAAACCAGTATTATGACATGTGGAAGCAGTAATAATAGAGAATGAGTAGGTGATAGTAGGTGATGAGTAGGTATATAATATTACAATATTTTTTTTAATTATTATTTTGGTTAAGATAAAACTGTTAAATATAAATCTGTTAGAACAGAACAGCTCAGACTGATGTGAATTAATGGGTGAGGTGGGTAGTTTTAATAGTAGTGATGATGAAGATGATGAAGGAAAGGCTCTGACCGCACAGCTGTCCAGTCAAAGGATCTTCTATAAGCCATTCACACTGACAGTGATTTTATGAGTGGATATATAGTACTGTTCAAAAGTTTGGGGTCTGTAAGATTGTCTTTTCTTTAAGAAATTAATACTTTCCTTCAGCAAGGATGCACACATTTGATCAAAAGTGACTCTTTTGAGCTTTCTATTCATCAAAGAATCCTGGAAAAAATGTATCACCGTTTTCATCATTGATAATAAGAAATGTTGAGCATCAAATCATCAGATAAGAATGATCATGTGACACTGAAGACTGGAGTAAAATGCTGAAAATTCAAACTTTAAAACGTATTACAATAGAAAACAGTTATTTTAAATTGTAATAATATTTCACAATATTATTGTTTTTACTGTATCAAATAAGTGCTGCCTTGGTGATTATAAGAGAATATTAAAATCTTACCAACTGTAAACTTTTGAACACTAGTGTATTTTTGGTGAAAGTATGTGTTCATACTATCGGATACCCTAACGTTATTAATGGGTTGCACAATTGGCCAATCTGATCACAAATGGGGTGATTGCCACTGAAAACTAACATTCTTGAGGAGAAAGAGATCTCCTGGATCTCCTGTTGGAGACAGATCTTAACTCCTATTGGTAGCTGTCAGATTGTGTTGCAGGCTTATTTGTTAAAACCGCAATGCATCGCCAACAGTCACAGCTGCTCCTGTTACCTCGGATCAGCAGCTCTCATTGACTACTTTTTCATGCACCCTCAAAATTGCGATTAAACCATCTTATTTACAAGCAATACTTTGATCAAATTGATGCGATTAAGCTCACAACTGCAGTAACCATAATTGCGGTAATATATGTGGCCTAAGGCGCTTTTAAATGCAATAAACAGGCATGTAAACACTTTAATTGCATCTCTTCCACGCTGATCAAAGAGCGCATGTATGTACATAAATGACATTTTCATGTGCAGATTTGTAAACATAAAAGGCATCACATTTTTGGGGTGCTAAAGAAGCTGAGTTCATGTTGACAATGTGCGTGACGAATATAATGTAGTATATTGATGGTCGAAAACATCAAAATGAAGACATTTTAGGTGCGTCACTGCAAAAATCCATAATGTCAATAGAAATGTGTTTTGCATTTGAAACGAGTAGATTAAAACAGTGGCCAGTAACACACCTGTATATGTGAGTACATAATTTATGCTGTTCATTGTGGTATGTGAATAAAAATAACCACAATTCTTGGTGAATAATGATAATTGCATGTAAACGGAAGAGGTTTGCTTGTGTCATGACTACGTTTACATGTGCACCAATAATGCGATTATTTCTAATAATCAAAGTAAGGTCTTAATCACAGTAAGAAGTTTACATTACATGAGCAGAACTGAAATTTTCATTATTCTGATTATTCGCTAATAAGTATGATTATACCACGCTCAGATAGATAGGCATACAGTATGCACTTTACCAGCAATTGTTTTAATCTACTCACATCAAATTCAAAATAATTTTTATGGACGTAATGAGTATTATTCGCCCTCGTGATGAACATTCCAATGCCGGGTTTGCCTGCGCTGCCATCGCGTTCTTCGTGCCATCTGGATGAAGATACGGAGCAGAGACTGCGCAGCGAGTTGTGTTGACAGAGTTTAGCGATTTGGAGAAGCGAAAACTTCAGAATAATGTCACAAAGTTCATTCATGAAGTTGTGTGAACAACACACGTCATCCGTGTAGAACCGAGCACATGCGCACTTTGGTCAAAGCGGTAATAATACAATTAAGGTGTTTGTGCCATAGTTTAATGTGAATATGGTTACTACGATTATGAGCTTAACTGCATTCGTTTGATCGAAGTATTGCGTTTACATGAGGTAAAGTTTAATTGCAATATTGCCAAAATCCCACTATAATCGCATTATGAGGTTGCATGTAAACACACTCATTATTGCGATTTATGCTGCCTTCATGTGCTATCGGAAATTTCATAATTCCCACTTTAGAAGTCGTGACTACGAGCGTGTTGCATTCAAGTGCTTTGTTGTCAGAATGAACAGGAATAATGGAGGACACCAGGTTTATTCTTGCCTATTTATTGGGAAAATCTTATTAAAACCAACTTTATATGTAGTGTCACATGCACTGACAACCATATAAACATTTATGATGCTATCCAGATTTTCGCCGTGTATAAAACATACAATACACTTTAAATGATTACTCGTATATATAAATATGCACTACATTATTGACAAGACGATCTAGCTATTTTGGGGAAAAAACTAATAAATCATACCTGTGTCAGCAGTAATTCTCCCCGCCACCATGTTTAAAGTTTATGGCACGCCCATCTCGGGAATTTGGGTATCAAAATGATTTCCGAACTTCCCAGTGGTAAACATTCGGCGTTCATGTGCAATTTTTACCTAGGAAACTCGTATTTACGATAATTCCAATAGCATGTGAAGGCAACCTAAGTCCTTACTCTGATTATTGGAAATAATATAATTGGTGCACATGTAAACGTAGTGAATGAAAATGAATGACTTTTGGGTACTTTCTTACTTCAAATTTCTATCAGGAGTGCAGTGTTGGGCAGTAGCGAGCTACAAGTAGCGACGCTACTAGCTTAACTACATTTTTCAGTAGCTTGTCAGTAGCTCAGTTACTTTTAAAACAGTGTAGTTTTCCAGTAGCTAACTACTTTAACCAGCAAGTAGCGGTGTAGTGCGACCAGAAGCTACATTCCGTTTTGGGTTCTGACGAGAACGAGCCTGTAATGAGCGAAGCAGAGCGGTGTGACGGATACTCAGCTCAATAATTCGCTCTATGCAGACGCGCTCTACTCATGATCCGCTCACCGGTAAAACAGCGTTCGCTCAAATCCCGCTCAGACATGAAATTTATCTGTACTGTAGCCTACTATACTCGTTGTAGCCATTAATGTATTTTGTTTCATATTTATGTTTAAATATTATAATGTTATTTTTAAATTTCATCTAGGCTATATTGATTATGAAAAGTGCAAAGATGTGTAATATATGTCAAAGACATAGGGTCAGAAATTATTTTGACCACTTCATTAAGTTTTGTTTTGTAGAAAGCCTTTCTTTAAAGTTAATTAGGTTTTGTATAAATTGTATCTTAATTTTAATCGATGTTTCATCAGCCAATTGCCTGGATTTAATAAATAAGAAGCAAAGGCTATAGCAGACAATAATCATGACATGGAGGCGCTGGAGCGATCACTTGCATTGCACGTGAACTGGAGCGCGTCTCATAAATAAACCGAAACTCAGCAGGCTACTTGCCTCACAGACATGAGAAATATGTGTATAGAAAGCTTGAAATGTCCACTTTTAAATGAAACAATTAGAAACGAAAAGAAATAGTCAAGCAATGCGCACTTTTCACAGCTCATGACTGGCGTCTCAGAGCGTTTCTGTTCAAAATGCTGCACTCCATCACTGCATGTGCTGTGAGTTTAACGTGCATTTTCAGACTAATCCTGACTCCTGAGTATTTAATTTAAAGTTGCATACATTTTGTTCTTGCACTGATGTTAAATTTGTAGCCATATTGCACTTTGACAGCCAATTTGAGATATAGGCTATATTTGAGTATTGTGTGTATGGGATAGTTTACAAAATCAAATGATTCTGACAGTTTTTGCCATTGAAATGAATGGGAAAAAATTGTCCCGATCTACCTGAATTCACCCTATACTCTTTGAAATCAATTACATTACATTGTGTTGCTTGAAACCCCAAATATTACAACATTCTTCATTAACAAGTTATTTGTTACAATGTCATTGTAAAAAAAAAAAGAAAAAAAAAAGAAATGTAGTTTCAATGTAGCTAACTACTTTTTTTAAAAGGGTAGCTTGAATGTAACTTAACTACTTTAACTTACAAGTAGCTTGTAGCTTGTAAAGCTACAGTTTCAGAGTAGCTTGCCCAACACTGCAGGAGTGAACGTTTCTTGAAACGCCAGCCCTAAGTTTGGAGTTCTACAGTAAACAAGATCCAGAACCTTCCATGAGCCGAGGGCCGATTATGATCGTGTTAATTCATGTTAGAGTCCAGGGTCTAGCTTGTGTATGAAGATGAAATCTACTGGTTTTCTCCTGAAAAAAGTTGGGTTGCATCCGAAATCACGTACTGAGTAGGTACAACATTTGAATTTGAATTTACTTTGCGACTGTTAAAAAAAGTACGCTCTATATAGTATGAATATGGGTAGTATGAATGAAATTCAGATGTACTACATCCGCCATGTTGTTACTGTCATGTGGGATAGTAAAGTGTCCATCGAATGCACACTTCAGAATCTCGGCGGAAGTAGTAGGCCATCCGGAGACTTTTCGCCTTCTGTTTTTTCGAATACTATGTATTTGGACATACTACCGTTTCGGCATACTATATAGTAGGGAAGTATTTGATTTTGGATGCAACGTATGTGTTTCCTACTTGTGATGAAAATGAGGTAATTCACAGTAAAAGGGACAGAGCAAAGAGAAAAGCCCAGAAACGGCCCTGGAACCATAGAAGAGTTATTAGAGATCAGAGATGTCGAGAAAAAAAGATGCTCTTTCCATCCACCATAAAAGTGGTCTATTCAATACCTTCATGGTGCTTTTGTGGTCACTATGAACTTTTGTTGTACAGAAAGAGCTGCTTCCATGGAAAAAAAACAGCATAGAAGTTTGGGACGGCATGAGGGTGAGAGAATTTTCATTTTTGGTTGATCTCTTAACACATGCAAGTCGGCTCCTCCGCAAATCAAACCAGGCTTTGAGAGAGCGGCTCTCCCTTTTACTGTGGGTGTGTTTTAGTGGTGGTGGGAGGTGTAAGGGATGAGACTGAGGTCAGGGCTGGGTGGACACGAGGGGACAGTGGTTCTGGTGAAATCCTCACCATTCCTTGGGTAATGAGCCAGCTGTCTATGGGTTCCAACTCAGCATTAGGACCTTTTACATTCGGCTAAATCAACAACAGAAAACACCTTACACACGTGAATAAGAGCAAAGCACCCACCCCAAACAAGCACAGAGACATGTGGCCACCTCCATCTTCAGGAGAACTGAAGCGGGTGTCGTTTAAGGCAAGAGAAATGTCATTCTGAGTCAATGAACTAAGGTAGATGGAGTGGGAAAACAAACAAAAAGAGAGGGGGGGTAAGAAGTGTAAACTTTGATCCATGGGCTGATCGCTATGCATCTCTAATCCACGACCGTTATGTAACCTAGGTCGATTTCAACACAAAGCATGTCTGGTACCAGAGATTCAATCAGTCTAAAATGATTTCCTAATATCACTCTTAAAGATTTCATAATAATTATTTATATTAAGTTAATTCAAAAACCTGTATGAGCGATAACAGTGATTCTTGCCTTGGCAATTATCACTAATAAATATGGGATTTTATTTTGTGCCCAGATCTATACTTTTTTTTTTTTTTTCCAGAAATAATTGCAAATTATACAATTATACAAGTAAAGACACAATTATACAAGTAAAATTCATTGTGATTTTTTTTTTGTGATTTTCATCAGGGTGATCTGTTGTTATAGAGTGCAAATGCCAGGTTCTGTAAGTAAAAACAAAATTTTCTCCATAGGAAAATTATACTTTAATGATAACTTATAAACCTTTAAATACAGACCAACTGTGAGCTACGAGGCTGTTAATCGATGGTATTTGCTTCTGTTGAAGCTGCCAGCTCGCAACTTAGTTTTAAAACAATCGTTTTTAACAGCAGAATTCGTGGTGAAAAACTACATTACCCATGAGGCTGTACAGAAAATTCCACCAATCAGAGAGTCGCTTCAAGCAAAACGCATAAAAAGATCTCGTTAGCTCCGCCCACTCCCATGAAGCATCGCAAATAATGTAATCGAGTCAGTCTAGAATATTTAAATATATATGCATATTTGGCAATAAACTTAAAATATATTGTTTTTATATATATTTTTCATTTTTAATTTGATTATGCTGTTCGCAAAGCTTCATGGGATTGTATTTCTTGTACACTGTTTTGTACCTTTATATTTTCATCCGATTTTCAAATACTTCTTTGCTTCACATAAAAGTTTATAGTGTTATCATTCACCTCGTAGCTGGTTGTCTTGGTTCATGGCTTAAAACGTTTAAATTAAGACTTTTTTGAAATCCCTATGGGAGAAATGAATGGAAAAAAATTATTCAAGAACGAACGCCACTAAAAAAGGGGCAAGCACTAATGCACTCTATAACATAATGGAAAAAAAGCCATTAAAAGAATGAAATTCTTGAAAGAATTTCAAGACATACTGTATGCTTTAATCATTATATACTAGAAAACTAAATATTTTAACAAAACTGCTTCACTGCTGATTAATATTTGAATAAACTTGGTCTACCAAAAAGTCCAACATGCAGAAAAAAAAAAAAACATAAGGAAATTATTTACATAAGGAGATAATTTAGCCTTTTTATGGCAAGGTTTGTTCAATTTGTAATATTACATATCGTGTGTCTTCCCAAAAACTTGAATGAATTAATAATTCATGGAGTTAAATATATTTAAAAACTTTATTTTTAACTTTACCTTTCTTTTTAAATAAATAATGATTAAGATGTGTAGTACACTTCATTATGTATTCAAGGTGTAAGGAAAACATGATATTACAATGCACCAAATCCCATTTTTATAGTCATTAAATGTAAACTTTTCTTGAAAATGGTTTAAAAGTTTTTTTAAAACCATATCAAACTAACATGAATTCAAGAACTTCTAAGAACATGACATCGTATCGTGGACACTCTTATTTGTCATTGATCCTTATGTTAGATGCTTTCAACATCCTTCTGGCATTAAGCTTAATGGTGGCTAATACCAAGCATCAGAATTTTACTGTAGCAACAATAACTGTAGTGGTATTTTGTAAGGAATTTACATAACAATGTGCTCTTGTGCAGACAGCTACTAATATTTTTCAGCCAAGCCAAACCCAAGCTAATCTGCCAGCACTTCTCCAGCCCAATTTGGGCATTAACAAGCTGTGACATGTTGAAGACTAATTGTGAATATGTAATTTAAGATCTCATAGTGCCAATATGAGTCAGCAAGAACAGGAGCATTTTTTTGCCAGAAGTGACTGATTGACATGCAAAGGTAAAGGACTATAAATAAGTTAAATAGAGTGCTGCAGGGATGGCATATTTTTGTAGGCCAAAACCTGGAAACGAGTTCGCATTTTAGCACTTCTGGTTCCATCGTCCTGAAGTCAATGGGTTTTTTGATGTTTTTCATCAGCCGAACAGGTAAACTCACTAGTCCACTTTCACAGTCTCATTGTGTTTATAATCACGCTCTTGCAAACTATTATAACTCTAATTTTGAGTTGTCAGAAGTTTAGTGATAGCGACGTTGAAGTCATGCGACCGTGGTGTAGTTTGTTTATAGCCTACGTTTAGCTTTTGACTTCTGCCAATTGCAAAATTCATAAAAGTTGTCTTCATTTTATCACGATGGACAAACCGTGTTAGAATCATAAGCTTTTGTTAGTCACATTATCTGCAATAATCCAAAAGCCAATGGAAAAATCCTATTGGGTTTTTGTTGAGGGAACCAGTGTGATGCTTCTGTAGGGTTAGCCTACAAAACCCGTCATCCCTGCACCACTCTCTTTGACATTCAAGACAAGTGCGATTTCCCATCTTCTGAGAAACAGTGAGGTCTACAGCACACTAAAAGTAATAACATGTAAGAACTGAGTGATCAGAAAGACTCATCAGCCATTAGCACCACACAAAACCCAAACCCTTCATCACTATGAAAATACAGAGAAACAACATGATGTAGGAAACTCACCCCAGTGGCATTTTGCTGTCTGATGTCTAAAGCAGACGCCAGGCCAACCAGAGCCTGAGGTTCCTCGTATTTAACACTGGAAAATAAGCAAAGAAAATAGTTTTTAATGTGGTAAAGACTTTTTGTAGCCCCGCCCCTTTACAGAGCTGCACTGTATTTCCACAGATCTTACGGATTTATGAATGAACCGCTCGTTTTAAAATCTTCCCGGTCTACTGACATTTGTTATGACATCCGCTTCAAACATTACAATGCTCGTGATAACTTTCCTTAACTCTACAATAAGTAAATCCACTTCACCAGCTAATCACTCTTTGACAGCGATGCTATAGAAATATACAGAGCTACTGCAAAAAAGAAGTTCAAACACAATATTCTAAAGATGGCTGTGCGCTTGTTTATAACTTCTACAGCCATAGTAGTGGGGAAGTGGACACTCACTTTTTGCGCTGATCAGCCAGAGAGCTGGACCTGGTGTGGGCGAACATGTCGAAGTCATCCTGAGGGTTGTGAGCGGTCAGAGAGCTGAGAGTGCCGCTGACACTGTCTGCGCCAACATCTACCGGGAGTAAGTCAACTTTAAGTTGTATAGAGGAATAAAAGTAACATTTCTTTCACCGTACAACAACAAAAAAACATGTTAAATACTTTTGGTTGCACTTTATTTTACAGTATGTGCACTTACATGAACTTACAGTGTACTTGCCTAAGAATGTACTGGTAATATAAGGTAACTACATGGGTTAAGGTTAGGTTTAGGGGTAGGGTTCAGGATTTGTACCTAGTTATTACCCAGTTATTGCAATTACTATAGTAAGTACATAGTATATGCGGAACAGCACTATAAAATAAAGTGCTACCATACTTTTAGCAATATGGTTTTGAACAAAATAGTTTGTATTAAGTTGTCATCCTAATTCAGATGTGTTTGAGATCCTCACCAAGTCCTGCCAGCTGTGTGGAGAGGGAGGCTGTGTTTGCAGCAGCAGCAGCAGGAGGAGGAGGAGGAGCAGCAGCAGCAGCAGGAGGCTGCAGGGTGGATGTGGGCGTATGAGAGGGTGTAGCGCTGACCCGAGGACTGACCACTGCTGGAGAACCAGGACCCAGATCTATTAGATTGTCCTCCTCTGAAGCCTCATTCAGGACCTGTGCATTCACAACACACACACACACACACACACACACACACACACACACACACACACACACACACACACACACACACACACACACACACACACACGCACTAAGTTAACAATCAGCATTTACCTATTATATATACTGGCATCATAAATGAATTCGCATCATAATGATAATTCAATTTTTAAAAAAAGCTAATTAAAAACCAATTCAATAGTTTTTGAATACCACTGTATTTTTATTTGTTATTTAAGTATTTTATTTGCACTGCATTATGGTCAAGCAATTTAGATTAATATGTATTTAAATAGTTGGTAGAAAAGATTATTATGAAAACATTACACTTATAATTAAATAACTTATATAATTTATAATCTATATCTATCTATCTATCTATCTATCTATATATATATATATATATATATATATATATATATATATATATATAGATTATAAATTATATAAGTTATTGGTTTATATATATATATATATATATATATATACACACACACACACTATATTGCCAAAAGTATTGGGACACCCCTCCAAATCATTGAAATCAGGTGTTCCAATCACTTCCATGGCCACAGGTGTATAAAATCAAGCACCTAGGCATGCAGACGCTTCTACAAACATTTGTGAAAGAATGGGTCGCTCTCAGGAGCTCAGTGAATTCAAGCGTGGTACCGTGATAGGTTGCCACCTGTGCAAAGTCCATTCGTGAAATTTCCTCACTACTAAATATTCCACGGTCAACTGTTAGTGGTATTATAACAAAGTGGAAGCAATTGGGAACAACAGCAACTTAAAAGTCCACGTAAAATTACAGAGCGGGGTCAGCGCATGCTGAGGCACACAGTGCGCAGAAGTCGCCAGCTTTCTGCAGAGTCAATAGCTACAGACCTCCAAACTTCGTGTGGCCTTCAGATTAGCTCAAGAACAGTGTGTAGAGAGCTTCATGGAATGGGTTTTCATGGCCGAGCAGCTCATCCAAGTCTTACATCACCAAGTGCAATGCAAAGCGTCGGATGCAGTGGTGTAAAGCACGCCGCCACTGGACTCTAGAGCAGTAGAGACGTGTTCTCTGGAGTGACGAATCACGCTTCTCTGTCTGGCCATCCGACGGACGAGTCTGGATTTGCCGGTTGCCAGGAGAACGGTACTTGCCTGACTGCATTGTGCCAAGTGTAAAGTTTGGTGGAGGGGGGATTATGGTGTGGGGTTGTTTTTCAGGAGTTGGGCTTGGCTCTTAGTTCCAGTGAAAGGAACTCTTAATGCTTCAGCATACCAAGACATTTTGGACAATTTCATGCTCCCAACTTTGTGGGAACAGTTTGGGGATGGCCCCTTCCTGTTCCAACATGACAAAGCAAGATCCATAAAGACATGGATGCGCGAGTTTGGTGTGGAGGAACTTGACTGGCCTGCACAGAGTCCTGACCTAGTTAAATTAAATACATGCTAATACATTATACTTCAGTTATATTGGTTATGCAAGTATATTAATATAACTTAAGCATGTATTTTTTTTTTTTAATTATAATGAAAACATTTATAATTAATATTATGCATTATTACATTATTGCTTTGGCAATATATACCTATGTATGTCATGCCAATAAAGCAATATGAATTAAAAAAAATGGAATATTACATATTATTTTACTATTTTATATACATGCTTAAGTTATATTATAATATTTACCTAACCCTTACCTATAAGTATATTTAGTGAATATTTAATTATAAGTAATAATATTAATATTAATAATAATAACAACAACTTTAAACAAGTTTAAAGAATTCAAGTCTAAGAAATTCACATTCACAAACACAATTTTTTGAAGAGTTTCAGATCTTTTTTTTATGTAAAATCTGAACTTGCTACAGAATTAAGGCCTATAATGTGTGTGTAAAAGGTAGGAAAAGGAAGACAGCGGGAAATAGTATTTTTATTTCTAGGGTCTAGAGCTCTAGAGCTCAAATGTGATGCAATACACTTTCTACATGACAGCGATGCCTCATACTTGCCTCTCTCAGCTAAGCATTATGCAAACAATAAAATAAAAAGTAAACAAAAAAAAACATGAGCAGGCACTTAACAGACAAACTTTATCACAAAGCATACATATACCCTACAAGAAACAATATTCAACAACAATGACAGACACATAGGCTAAAAGAGTAACCTTTTTTATGCTGATAGTATGCGTTAAGAAAGCAGTACTCACCCCATTGTTTTGTGCTGCTCTGCCTAACCTGTATCTCTCATACCTGTTAGAACACAAGAGCACTGGTGAAATATCAAAAACACTCGTCAAGATGGAGATGAAAGAAATGTTAAGATGTTTTCAGAGCCAGTGCGCTCTGCTCTAAAGCAAAGCAAGTAAAATCAAAGGCAAGGCTGAGCTGACTGCAGACTCGAGACGTGAAGTCAGAGGTTCCTCTGAGAGCTGCCAGATAAAGGCTGATGAGCGAAACTTTTTGTGACGGACACCTCTGCTCACCTCTCGTAGCGCAGGAAGATGTTGTTTAAATCGTCGTTGGCGTGTAGCAGCTCTTCGGTGACCTCTTCGTTAGACACGCGAGAGATGAGCTCCACTATCCTGTGCTGCATGGCTCGACATGTCCTGTTCAGCTCCTGAGACACATCATGCTCTTCAGCTTTGATCTTATGCTTACATGCATTATGGAACCAATGCATTAAGGACCAATCAAAACAAATACATACTACACAAACATATAAAGCATGGGTTCATAGACATGCAATAGGCTAGATGAGGGGATTCTCGGTTTTAAAATATTGTGCTGTTACACCCTCTTGTGGTGACATGTAGATTCTTGAGTAAGTATTAGAGGGATCGTTCAGCCAAAAATGACATCATTTACTCTCAATGCGTACCTGATGTATATGGCTTTCTTACTTCAGGTAAACACAAGAAAAGATTTTTAGGAAAATAATCCATCTCTCTGAGTCCATATAATGCAAGTGAATGGGTGCCGCTCGGTTGACACTTGAAAAACCACACACAACGATCAACCCCAGTGTTTACAGCTGGTATTAAGATGCGTTTTGGTCGATCGAAGTAGACGAGGGAGACACATTCCCGTTCACACCTGGTGTTTTAAACCAACTCTTTTGTCCACTTTCAACCACTTCTGTCCTGATTTCTTTGAGGGGAAGGTCTATGGGAGGGTAAATAAATGGGCTTTTTCAGATTTTTCGAACTAATGGATGAAATAAGCTCACGCAAATTTACACATTTCCGTCGCCCGGAGACGACGGAAAAACACATCATCTTTCGTTTCTGCTCTGACAGCCGCAAAACCAGCCGAATGCTGTGAGTGTGTGTTAGAAATCAGGAATGGAGAGAGAACATTGTGCTTGGGATGTTTTTCATCTTATATCTCTTTCATCTCTTCCTGACAACCTACGAGCAATCGACTCACTAAAAAGTATCTCAAAACACATTTGTTCGCTAAGGCATTTCCTTGATTCATTTTATTGTTGTATTTTATTATCTTATTTCTAATATGTGGTTTTATTTGTGGTCTGCATTTTGTTTTATTATCTTGAAGGGGTTGGGTCAGAATCCCTTTTCTCTTCAACATACATACATACATACATACATATATATATATATATATATCCTTCAGAAGGATTATATCTTTATAAAAAATTAATAATCATAATAATTGGTGACTTCACCTGATTTACAGAATTGTACCTCTTTTTTATGTGTATTTCTCTAGAGAATAAAGTGAATATTATCTGTTCTTCTTTCTGAGGAGGGAATGTATTATTAGTATGTTTTGGTAGTATGTCCTGTTGATAGTTGATAGCTCAGGCCCTCTTCAACCTTGAAGAAGCTGCGATTCCCTAGTGCTTTTGTGTGTGCGTTGGATGATCTGTGCAGGTCTTGTATTGGAGCTATGGAGCTACATTCTACGACCTCCGAGGTCACCACAGATCTAAATCTAGGAATCGTGCGACAATTATTTTGACTAGAGATATAACGATTCAGTCGGAGCCGGTTGAAAATCGATACAAATGTGTGACTATTCAAGTCGGTTGAGATGTTAAACGAATTGCGATACACGTTTTAAACAGCCTCATTTTACAGGCACGATAGCAACGAGCAAGTTGTAGCTAGCGTTAGGGACTGTGCGTGCACACTGGCAAGAAGAAGAGTGAAATAAGCAAATGTTTTCAGTTCATTCATATGGAAGTTGGGCGCGAGCGCACCCGTGTGCACGCGCCGTCAAACAGAAGCATGGCGACGGCAAGCGCGTAGTTTACGTTGACTCATTCAAATCGGGGGTGTGGTGGCATTTTGACTTTCCGACTGATAATCACCACCACAGTGAGAGGCTACAGTCACCTAGTCAGATAATAGGCCAAACCACACTGACCGGTGGATTTGACCACCAAACCACCACTCGCGGCGTCGAGGGCGATTGCCATGGAGATCACAAGGTGCATCAGTGTTTTCACAGCGAAAGATCAAGGCTGTTTTCTGCTGTAGTAAAGGAAAAGAAAAAGACCAGCGCGAGGATGTGTTCCACAGACTGAAGGAGAACTTTGTGCTGTTGCAGAACCAGGTGTTGTATTTATTTTACTATCTCTTTCTCTAAATGTGCACATGGATTTTTTTTTCAATAATTCGTTAGATTATTATGGCATATTTAACTAAATGTGTTCTGTTTTTCTAACTCTTGCAAGTGTAATGATACAAATTATAATTAAAATATTTCCTTTTTAACAATGTGAAACCCCTGTCACTGTTGTACTTTATTTTACCTAGTCTTTTTATTTCTGTTATTCCTCAGTGCAGGATGAGGGTGAAGAAGCTGAAACAACCTCCTCCCAAGAAAACACCATTGGAAGATCTCCTTGAAGGGACTTTTTGAGGATTTGTTTCAAAATTTTATTTAGTTATTTAGAGTTATTATTTGACATAAAATATATATTTAAATTTTACAAAGAAATATGCAGAATTTTGTCTGAGAAATAAAAGGACACATTTTATAATTTGTCTTAAATCTCATTTTGTAAAAAAAAATCGTGGCTCTACAGATGAAACTGCAAACTATTCTTCAGTAAATTTTCTCCATTTGATTGAGCATCTCGACTCCTGGTCTTCTTTCAAACATACAGTGGGGAGAACAAGTATTTGATACACTGCTGATTTTGCAGGTTTGCCTACTTACAAAGCATGTAGAAGTCTGTAATTTTTATCATAGGTACTCTTCAACCGTGATGACGGAATCTAAAACAAAAATCCAGAAAATCACATTGTATGATTTTTAAATAATTAATTTGCATTTTATTGCATGACATAAGTATTTGATCACCTACCAACCAGTAAGAATTTCGGCTCTCACAGACCTGTTAGTTTTCTTTAAGAAGCCCTCCTGTTCTCCACTCATTACCTGTATTAACTGCACCTGTTTGAACTCGTTACCTGTATAAAAGACACCTGTCCACACACTCAATCAAACAGACTCCAACCTCTCCACAATGGCCAAGACCAGAGAGCTGTGTAAGGACATCAGGGATAAAATTGTAGACCTGCACAAGGCTGGGATGGGCTACAGGACAATAGGCAAACAGCTTGGTGAGAAGGCAACAACTGTTGGCGCAATTATTAGAAAATGGAAGAAGTTCAAGATGACGGTCAATCTCCCTCGGTCTGGGGCACCATGCAAGATCTCACCTTGTGGGGCATCAATGATCATGAGGAAGGTGAGGGATCAGCCCAGAACTACACGGCAGGACCTGGTCAATGACCTGAAGAGAGCTGGGACCACAGTCTCAAAGAAAACCATTAGTAATACACTACGCCGTCATGGATTATAATCCTGCAGCGCACGCAAGGTCCCCCTGCTCAAGCCAGCGCATGTCCAGGCCCATCTGAAGTTTGCCAATGACCATCTGGATGATCCAGAGGAGGAATGGGAGAAGGTCATGTGGTCTGATGAGACAAAAATAGAGCTTTTTGGTCTAAACTCCACTCGCCGTGTTTGGAGGAAGAAGAAGGATGAGTACAACCCCAAGAACACCATCCCAACCGTGAAGCATGGAGGTGGAAACATCATTCTTTGGGGATGCTTTTCTGCAAAGGGGATAGGACGACTGCACCGTATTGAGGGGAGGATGAATGGGGCCATGTATCGCGAGATCTTGGCCAACAACCTCCTTCCCTCAGTAAGAGCATTGAAGATGGGTCGTGGCTGGGTCTTCCAGCATGACAACGAGCCGAAACACAGCCAGGGAAACTAAGGAGTGGCTCTGTAAGAAGCATCTCAAGGTCCTGGAGTGGCCTAGCCAGTCTCCAGACCTGAACCCAATAGAAAATCTTTGGAGGGAGCTGAAAGTCCGTATTGCCCAGCGACAGCCCCGAAACCTGAAGGATCTGGAGAAGGTCTGTATGGAGGAGTGGGCCAAAATCCCTGCTGCAGTGTGTGCAAACCTGGTCAAGAACTACAGGAAACGTATGATCTCTGTAATTGCAAACAAAGGTTTCTGTACCAAATATTAAGTTCTGCTTTTCTGATGTATCAAATACTTATGTCATGCAATAAAATGCAAATTAATTACTTAAAAATCATACAATGTGATTTTCTGGATTTTTGTTTTAGATTCCGTCACTCACAGTTGAAGAGTACCTATGATAAAAATTACAGACTTCTACATGCTTTGTAAGTGGGCAAACCTGCAAAATCGGCAGTATATCAAATACTTGTTCTCCCCACTGTATCTGGTCCCTGGGTCCTGAACTGTTACCCCAACAATCTTATTTCTATTAAATATATCATCTTATTTTTAACGTGTATGTATGTTTTTTTTCTCTGTGTATTTCTATTCAGTAAAGCACTTTTTAAGCACTGTTTTAAAAGGTGCTATATACATAAAGCTTTACTTACTTACTAAAGAAAGCATAATATTGATCCGTTTAAACTGTTGGACAGTCGACAATGGCCCTCTTGTTCCCACTTGTTTTCAGAAGAGTGATAACGTTCTATGTGCGTAACTTTTTTTGCAACATGCCTCGTTTTAGAAATTAAATGAATAAATGTCAAATTAAATTGGATTAATTTAATATATTTTAGTTCGTTTCCATGTTTGTTTTCGGTCAGAGCCCTGGTAAAAATACACCATCATTTAAGCATATAATCTCTGTAAAGGAATGAGCGTAGTGGGAAAACTCGCAAACCTGGAGTAGTTCGAGATCAGAGGCGTCTTCTTGGCCCGGCACCATCTCTGTCAGCATCTCTGACATCACTTTAATATTCCCACGCACAATGTCCAGCTCACTTCTCAGTCTTGCAATCTGTATGTGCAAACAAAACATTTCCAAATTGACTACAGACATGAATAGAAAAATATAGTGGTAAAAAACATCTATAAATGTTACTAAATGGTGTCCAGTTTTAGCCATAATATAGATATATACGTTTTTAAGTAGAAGAGTAAGGGTCAGATTTACTAACAGCAGCACCAGCGCAAAACCCTCTTTTGGCGTTAAAAAACTACTGTCAGGATTTACTAAAGACACGCAGTGGACAGGGTTATTTTTGTGGCTGAACTTATTGCATATGCATTTGTAGGAGTTTCTCTTTCAAATGCAAAATTTATGCGAGAAGAACATTTAAATGAATCACGCGAGGGGATTTACTAAGGTTTTCGCTCGTCAGTTTACTGGTATTTGCTCTATTATTTACCGCCCAAAAAAAGCATGTCTTAAACCAGACGCTAATTTGCGCTGCTCTTGGTAGATTGTGTTTGTCATTATGAAAATGATCCGGCTGCGTCTGTGTTCTTTAATTCGCTCGTCGTCAGTAGATCACGTGCAGAACTTTACACTCCCATCTGCACTTTTTTGGAATTGCGCTCTCACGCTAATTTGTAGTTTAGTAAATCTGGCCCTAAATGTATAATATTGTTCAGAAGTTTGGCGTAAGTTTTTTTCATTATTTTTAAAAGAAGTCTCTTATGCTCATCAAAGCTGAGTTTATTTTTTTTTTTTATATTATTAAAACTGTTTCTTACTTGAATATTTTAAAATGTAATTTATTCCTGTGATCAAAGCTGAATTTTCAGCATCATTACTCCAGTATTCAGTAGCCGCGTTTCCATTACCCTTCAAATTGCGCAAATTGAAATTGAGAATTGAAAATACGCCCAAAAAAAAAAAAAAAAAAAAAAAAAAAAAAAAAAAAAATCCCATAAATCGCAAAAAAGTTGTTACGCTCGCATGAGGTGGTTTTTCAGGCAATTCGAAAAAGGAAATTTTGCAAAACTGCAATGGAAACAGGTCACCTGGCATACGTAAAAGTCGATCATTCTTTACAGATGATGGTATGTTTGGACAGAAGACGAGACAGAGTTCTTTATTACACTCATAAAAGACAAGAGAATTACAGGAATACTGGATTCTAAACGTTTCTTGAGCAGCAAATCATCATATTAGAATGATTTCTGAAGGATCATGTGACACTAGCCGCCTTTCCATTACAGATTTGCGCAAAACTTTTGCAATATTTTCTAAATGAAAACTTATTTTTTTCCTCTCGCGATAAGTCATTCCAAAAATTATGCCACGTATGTTGGTAGGTTTATGTATATCCCATCCACCGCACTAGCCATTATTTTTAATCGAAGGAGACGTAGGCGTGTTATCCAAGCATTAATGGAAAGGAAAGCCCCTTATACTTGGGAGCGGCCACGTATGATGCGCTTCTGGGTGTTTCTCCCTTATATCTGCTTCAGGGTCTTAATGATAATTTGTGGCATTTATTTGCTATTTATTATTATTATCATCAGTGTTGAAAACACTTGTGCTGCTAAATATTTTTGTGAAAACCTTGATACATTTTTTTTCAGGATACTTTAATGAATAGAAAGTTCAAAAGAACAGTATTAATTTGAAATTAAATCTTTTGTAACATTTTAAATGTCTTTACTGTCACTTTTGATCAATTTAATGCATTCCTGCTGAATGAAAGTATTAATTTCTTTCAGGAAAAAAAAAACTTTTGAACGGTAGTGTAGATAGGAAAATGTTTCAGATTAAGTTTATTTCTATAGCGCTTTTTAGGGGTGGGCGATATACCGGTATACACAATTAACCGTTATTATGCCATGGTCTGTCTGAATGCTCGATTCTGATTGGCTGGAAGGTGTGCAATAAAATCGTTTAATGCACAGGTAGTTCCAAGTCAGTTTAATTACTGTTCTATATTAATGCGCTATTTTCATCGAAACGCACACACACATAGGCCTACATCACTTGGAGTTCACGCTGCGCGCGCACACAAACATTCATGAGCACAGAAACTTATCAACGCCATCCCGCGACTTTCAGTCATAAAATAGCTTCGATATTTTTAAGTAATAAACGCACATCTTCGTTGTTAAGAGAAACGCCGAACAGACGCAGGTACGAATCTCTCGCTCTCTCTTGATAATTATTTCAAATAAATGCTATAATTCATTCATTCATTCATTCAAATAAATGTAATCTTATGCACTACTTTATCTCTGTGTCTGATTCAAAGCAGGCAGAATGCTAGATCTAACGAGCCGTAACTGACGAAAATAACCGGCAATTTTACCCTTCCGGTCAAATATTGCACTGCAAACATCAATAACAGCTTTAAGTTGTCAATGTTGGCAAATGACCATAGTATAAGTGGGATAATCCACGGCTAGCTGCGCATTAAAGGATTTTAATGCACTTCACATAGGGTGGTTCTTTGCCTGCACGTCGTGCATTAAAATCCTTTAATGCACAGCTAGCCGTGGATTATCCCTTACTTGGTTAGAGATATTGGACTATCGTCTCTATCGCGGTTACACTCACGTGACGTTACCATTTGCATGCGTTTTTAAGCTTTGTGGTTTAAAAAAACAGATTATTTTAAACCATTGAAGTGCAATAAGCAGCGAAAGACAATAAATTTCGCTATATGTGCACGCTCTCTGAGAGCTGAACTGAGTGCTTTTTGCCGTCTAATTGGGCTAGAACGGTTAATTATACATACCTATGTGTGAAAGTGACCATTTATTTGCAAGTAAACACAGTAATTTATATCTTACGTGAACTAAACTGTTGAGATAAAACGCACAAGTATAATGAATCTGTGCAGTCGGTCTTAAAGTGACAGCATCCAAATTTACCTGCTGTCATTATTAATGCTAATCAAACAACAAAAATAGAGAAAAATCTCTCACTGCTCTTGACTGAATCACTTTTGTAACTTTAATAAGAATAAATGTATATTTAATTCACACAGTAAAAACTGTGCAGTGTTTTTTATACATTTGATTATACATTTTATGTAGTATTTAAGCTTAGCACTGAATATAAGAAAGTCTATTCTAAGTTAAGTTGTGACCTGCTCTGAGTTTGCTGTGATCGAGCCAGATACAGTTGGGATCTGGGTGGGGTTTAAGTCGGGTGTCGCAGCAGCTGCAGGTTTAGGAGTCGCCTGAGATGCTGTCTTGAGCTGTGTGGGTGCTTTGTACTTGTGAATGCCTGGATCCACCTCTGGGACTCCCTAGAAATGACACACAAGAGGAGATGAAGCGAAATAAATGAAAACAAATATGCAAGAGCCCTGAGAGTGCCGCGTGTTTCTCACCCGCTGTGGTGTATGGATGGGTGACAAGGCATCCAGGTCTGCCATGGGAAACTCAACTCCTTTCCTCTTCAGCTCCTCGTAAATGTGCACGACTCCGGTGAGGTCTGGGCTACTCCTGAACGCATCTGCCCAGGACTGGGGTGAAACACAAAGACTGGTTAATGTACAGTGGGCAAGATGAGAGCTGCTCCACAGGAAGTGGCTCTAAATTTTACACCTAAACAGTTATTATCTGGAAAAAGTAAAAGGAATCATGTATTTGCACACTGAATTTTGTTAATCACTGTTGCTGATGGCCATTCTTGATGAATATACAGTAGCCACAAGTGGAAATCATTCAGGTCAAAGGTTAAAGTAGTGGTTCTCATCCCTTTTGACTGCAGGGCCCCCAGTGTCCACATCCGATACTACATTTCTCAGCCAATACCAATAGCCGATTATTCAGAATGATATCGGCCAATATCGATAGTTTGATTTTCTTAAGGAAAAAAAATCTCTTCCAACTAATGCTGTAAACTATAGCAGGAACCCTCTCATTTGGTACATTACTATAATATTAGAGGTTAAAATTAACAACAGAGCACAACATATACACACATGGTTATCTGTATATACATGTGTATTTGTATTTGTTTTGTTCCTAGTGATGATTGTGTTTGTTTTTTATTTTGGGTGTTTTGATTTTATGTAAAAGCCTAACCAGGGACGAGGGCCGCAAACTAGCTTTATGCTATATGCCCTATGTACACGGCATCAGTTGTCGATGCCTAGTGTATTGTCCATGTTAAATAAACAAACAAATAAATACAATAAAATAAACTTTTACTATATTATATTCATTCACAACTCATTTGCACATAAGGTAGTTTCCACAAACACTTGTCTTCCTGATAAATTTATTAAAACATACATATATAATTAACAGTAAATAAGCTCCTCTCTAGTGTTTTTTATTGCTAACTAACAAACTGTGAACATTAGATAACTTTCCTGAGGTAAATGCAACTTTAAGTGACATTATTTACAAGCTGTTTTATTGACGTCTTTCCGCGGTGAAACACTGATTGAGCGATTACATGAGCCATGTCAGTAAGTTGTACGGTATCTTTCAACATACCTTCTGATGCTCATGCATATTTTTTCATGCTTTAACTTGTATTAGAGTGGAAGAAAAGACTTGCTCTGCCGCTTGAACCAGCGATCTGTCACGTCACATTTAAGAGTGTCAAAATGACATTTATTTTTTTGAATTTCATGATAAAATGGGCAAAATGTTAAAGCTGAGACTTTGTTCATATCAGAAGTAACAAGCACAAAGTTCTTAGTGATTATTGGATGGGAGGAGCACTACAAATAATGTTTGGTTTAGGGAAAAACACAGACCTGGCAACCCTGGCTCGAACTACAGGTGATTCATAGGGTCAAATATAGCCTGATTTATCGTTGTTGTCGCGTTAACTTTGACAGCCCTAAATTCAACACAAGATACATTTTCTTCACACACAGTATGAGTTGCAGTCTGACACATTTTTCTGTCCCTTTTGACTGACATTGATTGATCGGCCCTGATCATCGGCTGTTTTTAAACATCGACTGACGGCCAATAGTGAAAATAATTGCTTTCATTGGCCGATAACAATTATTATCCGATACATTGGTGCATCCCTAGTCCACAACAATATTTCAAGGCCCCTATGACTTTTGATAAACATATGCATCACATTAAGTATATTAGTCTGTTTATGTTAAATCTGTGTAATCCAAATGGATGAAAATACATAAATCTTAAATTTAGTCCTAAATATTTTTTTGAGTGAACACTGGCTCTTAACTTGAAAAAACTTGATTTTTTGTTATTTTGGCTTGTTTTTTCTTATTTTCAATAATCTTAAATCATCTTAAGGTCCCTTAAGGAAGTTTGCTTTTAGGCTCTGGTTCCCTTGTTGAGAACCACTGGGTTAGAAAATGGCTATAATTGCCAAATTTTGAAGAATAGATTCTCTGGATGTTAGGGATATGCTTGTTGTCTAATGGTTGGACATTTTACAGGCTGACCACTGGATTTGGGAGGATGCAATACTAGACAAAATGCAGCTATGCACAGTATACAATTTTGGAAACTCTGTCAATCTGATTCTGTAATGGCTTCCAGTCAACTAGAATTAATGCCACTGCAAGCTGCCTCATAGAGCAGGTCCACCAGACCTAGTTTCCAGCCCCACTGAAAGTGGCCATCATCAGAGGCAGTCCTCAAGCCCTACCACACACCACACACCCCACACCATTCTGAATGCAGCAACAGCCGTCAACGGTGGTTTCTGAAGGCCATTATTAATAAAACAAAGGAAGAGCTCAGGGGGAACTGAGCCAGTCGCCTCACTCAGTTCACCTGAATCAGTGACAGCACTTTATCCTGCACTATAGCGGGAGGGTTGGTCTTCGGAGTGATGATTTTCACCATGACACCTTCGATAAAGTCTCTGTTGGCGATGTGGACATGAAAACGGTGGCCACAGTTTTTCACACAAGTCTCCAGCACCTAGAAAAGACAATTACGTAAGACGCTGAGATTATTGATCATTTAGACAAGCCAAAGCTCGCAGATGACAGCAAAAAAACAGCACTTCCAGCTAGCATAATGCATCCAAATAGTCACAAAACACCTTATTTAAATGTCAAAACAGACTCTGGCAGGCCTAGAGGAGAAGTTTACAAAGTACATAGCCACCATTAACTATTAAAGTTGCAGAGCATCAGACAAAAAAAAACACAAAAAAAAAAACAGATTTTGTTCCTTGACAGTATGAGCACAAGGGTTTATGTGAAAGTGAGGGAACTCACAGTTAGAGCCAGCATCACTTCACGGAAGTTCCTGTTGCCGTTGAGTCTCTTTTTCACCGCGCGCATGGCATCTTTGGGCCTGTGGGGGCAAACAGTTTAGATGACTTGACGATAGACAACAGGCCCGTTCTCACCAAAAACGCCAACTATAATGATACCTATATTACCATCCACACCAATGGACGATAATGTTATGTTTATCCTGAGTGCATGCTTCAGTTATGTTCTGCCATAATTGCAGTGCGCACTTTAAAGAAAGAAGGATTTGATTGGCTGTCAATGTTTTTAACGTTCATCAGTTGAAAAAAATCCTCTGATAAACTGTGGACTCTACTATTCTGTTAAAGTGCGATTTCATTAGCGGAATTTTGGCAAAAGGTCCATTGTCTGTTGTCAATAGTGTCGTGATGTATGAAGCACAGCTCACACGAACAAGCAGTTTTCTGTTGGTCAACGCAGCGAATCTGTGTAACCAACCAGAACATGTTGCGAAATCGTTGAGGGGAATTTTTCGTCCTCGAGCGAATTTCACAATCGCATGAATTCCTAATTGAAATGACTATTTCGCCTGCAAAAATTTTGTTTCATCATGTGTATAAAGGTAAAAAAAAAAAATGAAATATTGTAAATATGACAAATAATACTTTTTTTTTTCTCAGACAAGCAACTTTTTTACCCGAAGAAGTGATTGACCGATTTACTTGTCCAAAGGATAAGCACATGACAAGGGCTTAATGTCGAGCCCTGCTAGTATTGTACTTTAATGATGTTTTGCGTCATCGACTTTTTGCGTCTGTGTTGTGTATTTCAGCACGATTGGATCATCAACCATAATTATCCAGGACCGTAACTATCCATTTTATAACATACAATTCAGCAGAGCAGTCTGTGAGCTCAGGATAGGAATTAAAAAACTAAATTTGACTAGACACCACCAGAGCGCCAGTGCTGAAAGCCCTCTTACAAACACACTGTAATTCAGGGTCAGGAAGTTCATCAACTCCAAGCTTACGCAAGCAGCAGCAATTGGGTTTGTTTTTCCTGTGGGCGTGATCAAAGCTCCCATGTCTTCCAAGTCAGATCTAAGGAGCTTTTTATAAGCAAGAACAACGACATCAACTACTAAAAGTTGAACTCAGTGTAAAGACATTTTAACTTATGAACAAACGAATGGGAGAAATTATTCTTAACACTACGCCATAGTTAAAAGAACCAATCATTTTTTTTTGTAACAGGGTGTTACCAAGATGGCCGCCAACTTACTTGTCTTAAAGTGCCCCAACTATGGTTTTTTGAATATTCCCCTTCATGCAGTGAGTAATGTAGCTGTTTGTGAATGTAAATGGTCTGTAAAGTCAAAAGTGCACGATAAATAAAGTTATTGTCCTCCAAAAGAAAGATTCGACTCTGAACCGCCTATATGACTCGTTTGCATTTCGAATCTCACTGCGTTACGGTTCTACGTCACTAGAAAAGACATAGTCATAATGCCCGCCTATGTTGTACTTTGTACGCCCGTGAACATCATTTTACTGACGACTGCTTCTCAAATCTTGGAGTTCAATGCGGGATTCGCAAAATGCTTGCTCTTGAAAGATGGGTCAGAACCCAGTTTATTTGGACCAGCTTGCTCCTCAGAATCACAACCTGTAAGTGTGAATAATTATTGATGTCTATACCAGGTGTTTAAAATACATAGTTTTGTGTTTTATATTGTTTAAGTTTCTGGCTAATAGTCTATTAATGCAGATTGGCTGTCATTCTTACTACTTTGAGTAAAGATAAAGGATGGAGTAAGATTTGTTTTACAAACGTTTGTTAAATCAGTCATTCACGTGCTGGGCTAACGCATGTGCTGTTATTGATACAGTTCCCGCATGTGCACCGCAATAAATTAGAAATATACACACGGGTTTGTTGATGGACATACACTTGTTAATGCTGATGGTGAGGAATTACAGTTGCAACATCTCAGAATGTACCTCAAAATGAGTAGCGTATCACTGAGAAACGCCCTGCTCAAGTCATCCTTGTGATGGAGGTTCGGGTTGAATAACTAGTTCTTCCAATGTTTCATCATCGGACTCGCGCTCGGATTGATGTGGTAAAATCGATGTCATCGTTACTGTCTTTACAGTGTGTAAAATCGCTGTGCTTTAGGAAGCCTTCGGACAGAGCTGAAGTTCAGTTATGGTCATGCTTCCCAAATACACACTGTAAGAGGTAGACCAATCACAACAGACTGAGCCATCTGGCCAATCAGAGCAGAGTAGCTCGCGGAAAGGAGGGATTTAGAGAGACCGATTCATCCGTTGAGTCGTTTGAGAATCATTGAAAAATGTGATGTGCAGTGTATATTATGAGAAAATGAGAGTTTTTTGACCTTTGATGCACGTAAACCTGTTGTAGGAGACCTCCAAAACAACATTAGGAGCCTTTAAAATAGCATAATAGGGGCATTTTTGCTCAGACTCAAACTTTAGACCAGAGAAATGGAGAAAAGCAATATTAGCTGCATCCAAAATTGCATTACCTCTGAGCATGTACTTTTTTTGAATAAGTAATTACTTATTCATACTGCAGTGCTTAGTATGAATGTAATCTGGACGTACTACATTCATACTGTCATTCACAAATCGTCTCCTGTGACCTCGTGAGAAAGTAAAGTGTCCATTTTATTTAGTCTTCTGTTTTATGAATACTGTGAATTCATACTAATTTCACATTCTGTTTATCATTAAGTATATAGTAGGGAAGTATGCGTTTTCAGATAGAGCAATTATGTGCCGTAATAGAGAAAAGGAACTGTAGTAATAATCTCTTGCATTATGGGAAGTACAAAATGACAGAAGTGAAAAACCAAACTAAAGGGGGAAAAAAAACAACAACTGGGAAATTGAATAAATGTACTCGAGTCCAAATGTATTTTTTGGCATAATCTGCTTAAAGGGGCGTTTATGTAAATAATTGAGCACATAATTAACAACAGGAAAGATTGTTTAAATTCTTGAAAACACCCACAACTTCTAATACAACAGGAAAAACCCAGCCCAAACAAAGCAGAGCACAACAGAGTCCTGTGTCCCCTCACACAGAACAGAGACAAGCCTGTTGTGCCAGTTGTGACAGAATGTGTGAGAGAAAAAGAGAAAGTGAAGAATCACATGGAGCAGGAACAGCACCGTGACTCTGTGTGAAGAACCTGTTTACACCTGGTATGAACATTCGTCTCGAGTGATCCAGTCACACTAGTTTTCACTGAGCTGATTTCATGATTTAATTCATCAAAAGTGACAAAGATTTCACAAAAATATGAAGCAGCACAACTGTTTTCAACATTCATAATAATAATAAATGTTTCTTGATCATCAAATCATCATATCAGAATGATTTCTGAAGGATCATGTGACACTGAAGACTGGAGTAATGATGCTGAAAATTCAGCTTTGATCACAGGAATAAATTACATTTTACAATATACTCACATAGAAAACAGTTATTTTAAATCGTAATAATATCTCACAATATTATTTTGAGCAGACACTTTCAAAAAAATCTTACCGAAACTAAACTTTTGAACAGTAATGTACATCATTTAATATGTCAGTGTGAAATGTTTAAATTGGACAGCTCTTGTCTTCTATAGTTGATAAGATCACACAAAAATTAAAATGTTGTCATCATTTACCTGATATATATCTGATATATTACCTGATATATGTGACCCTGGACCACAAAACCAGTCATAAGTCGCACGGGTATATTTCTGGCAATAGCCAACAATACACTGTATGGGTCAAAATTATCCATTTTTCTTTTATGCCAAAAATCATTAGGATATTAAGTAAAGATCATGTTCCATGAAGATATTTTGTATTATTAGTAGTAATATGCATTGCTAAGGACTTCATTTGGACAATTTTAAAGGCGTTTTTCTCAATATTTAGATTTTTTGGCACCCTCAGATTCCAGATTTTCAAAATAGTTGTATCTCGTCCTAATATTGTCCTA
The DNA here is from genome assembly GCA_039654105.1 of Coreius guichenoti. Classification (NCBI taxonomy): domain Eukaryota; kingdom Metazoa; phylum Chordata; class Actinopteri; order Cypriniformes; family Gobionidae; genus Coreius; species Coreius guichenoti. Next base: position 12,029,492 of record CM077171.1, on the reverse strand, counting down.
TCCTAACAAACCATACTTCAATGGGAAGCTTATTTATTCAGCTTTCATGTGATGTATAAATCTCAATTTCAGAAAATTTACCCTTATGACTGGTTTTGTGGTCCAGGGTCACATATTACCAGAAGATATTCTGAAAAAGTGTTTTTTTTTTTTCTTTCTCCGTTCATAAAATGAAACACAACTGTTTGAACCTCACAACTTCATTGTGTAGACAAAACTAGTTGAATACATTCTTCTTTAGAAAGAAAGTCAGAAGTTTTATGCTTTTCAATGTCAGCTGTAAACAGGCCAAGAGGAACTGTGAGAACCCATTAGCGATGGAGCACAACGCTACGACAGCACATTCCCAGTCAGTCTGCTCTGAATGAGTCCATGAGGGTCGCTGTGAGTCATCAGCAGGATCTATGCGTGAGTGTGCGTGTTTATGTGTGTGTTGGTCTCTCACCCTTCCTCGGTCTCATTAATGATGTCACAGATCTCCATGTTGAGTGTCCAGTCTTCATTCTGCAGGGAGCCATCTGTGGCTCTTTCTGTGAGAAACAAATCACACACTGATCAGCAGGCCATCTCAATTACTGACACAAACTCAATCATGAGTTCCAGACATGACCAGCTGCGTTCCAAACGACAGGGTCCCTACGTAGTGTTCACTGCTCACTATTCCCTGAGCACGGGATATCTTATATTTGAAGGGCGCTAAATTGAGTGATCTGAAAAAAATACATTCACAGATCAATTGCAAATAAATGTGAAATGTGTAATTTCTGCACCACTACTGTCATCAAAATTTGCTGCAACTGTTTTCAAAATGGTTTCTAGAACACTCCCCCTGTCTGACATTGGTCGAACAAATGAATCTAGTCGGGATACTCACCAACCACTGTGGCTAGTGGTTTTCCAAAGTTACTAGCCACTCAGCATTTTCACTGGCCACAATTTTGACATCGATACCATGAGAAAAAACTGCCATATAGATATTTTAATATTATCTCATCATTTGGCAGCCGGTATATTAGGCTGCTGTCACTTCAAGACCCGACGCATGGAGCCATTATACTGTTTTATATAGCCAAAATACTTGGCTTTATGTGCACGCACTTTGGGTGTAAGCACAAAATCTGCGGGAATAAGTAAAATTATGCACAATCCACACAATCCCATGCCGAATTTCAAGCCCTGTAACAGCAACAATATTCATCCGGAGCAAATGAAACGAGTGAGTGAGGGGAGGCGGGTTTGTGTGTAACTTGCTGTCCGAGAGATGAGAGAGCGAGAAAGAGCAGCTGGTATCGTGTGTCTATTCTGCGGAAACTTAAGTGTTTCAGATATTTCAGTATCGATATGTATCGAAAAAAAAATCTATATTTTTGACAACACTAAATTGCACTTACTGCAGTTTATTATTTCAGATACCTTTTTTAAAGACTACAACTGAAAAATTTATATTATATAAAATTCAACCCGCCAAAGTGGCTAGTAGGAGTGACTGCGTTACACTCCACTGCTGAAATACACCCGCATTTGGCAGGTTGGCAGGTGTTAATGTCAAGACCTGTGTGTGTGTGTGTGTGTGTGTGTGTGTGTGTGTGTGTGTATGTGTGTATATATATATATATATATATATATATATATATATATATATATATATATATATATATATATATATATATATATATATATACACTCACCTAAAGGATTATTAGGAACACCTGTTCAATTTCTCATTAATGCAATTATCTAATCAACCAATCACATGGCAGTTGCTTCAATGCATTTAGGGGTGTGGTCCTGGTCAAGACAATCTCCTGAACTCCAAACTGAATGTCAGAATGGGAAAGAAAGGTGATTTAAGCAATTTTGAGCGTGGCATGGTTGTTGGTGCCAGACGGGCCGGTCTGAGTATTTCACAATCTGCTCAGTTACTGGGATTTTCACGCACAACCATTTCTAGAGTTTACAAAGAATGGTGTGAAAAGGGAAAAACATCCAGTATGCGGCAGTCCTGTGGGCGAAAATGCCTTGTTGATGCCAGAGATCAGAGGAGAATGGGCCGACTGATTCAAGCTGATAGAAGAGCAACTTTGACTGAAATAACCACTCGTTACAACCGAGGTATGCAGCAAAGCATTTGTGAAGCCACAACACGCACAACCTTGAGGCGGATGGGCTACAACAGCAGAAGACCCCACCGGGTACCACTCATCTCCACTACAAATAGGAAAAAGAGGCTACAATTTGCACGAGCTCACCAAAATTGGACAGTTGAAGACTGGAAAAATGTTGCCTGGTCTGATGAGTCTCGATTTCTGTTGAGACATTCAGATGGTAGAGTCAGAATTTGGCGTAAACAGAATGAGAACATGGATCCATCATGCCTTGTTACCACTGTGCAGGCTGGTGGTGGTGGTGTAATGGTGTGGGGGATGTTTTCTTGGCACACTTTAGGCCCCTTAGTGCCAATTGGGCATCGTTTAAATGCCACGGCCTACCTGAGCATTGTTTCTGACCATGTCCATCCCTTTATGACCACCATGTACCCATCCTCTGATGGCTACTTCCAGCAGGATAATGCACCATGTCACAAAGCTCGAATCATTTCAAATTGGTTTCTTGAACATGACAATGAGTTCACTGTACTAAAATGGCCCCCACAGTCACCAGATCTCAACCCAATAGAGCATCTTTGGGATGTGCTGGAACGGGAGCTTCGTGCCCTGGATGTGCATCCCACAAATCTCCATCAACTGCAAGATGCTATCCTATCAATATGGGCCAACATTTCTAAAGAATGCTTTCAGCACCTTGTTGAATCAATGCCACGTAGAATTAAGGCAGTTCTGAAGGCGAAAGGGGGTCAAACACAGTATTAGTATGGTGTTCCTAATAATCCTTTAGGTGAGTGTATATATATATATATATTAGTGCTGGGCAATCGATACAGTAAAACTACAGTAAAAGTGGCCTTTTATTGTGGCCAGCCTAAGGCACACCTGTGCAATAATCATGCTGTCTAATCAGCATCTTGATATGCCACACCTGTGAGGTGGATGGATTATCTCGGCAAAGGAGAAGTGCTCACTAACACAGATTTAGACAGAATTGTGAACAATATTTGAGAGAAATAGGCCATTTGCGTACATAGAAAAAGTCTTAGATCTTTGAGTTCAGCTCATGAAAAATGGGGGCAAAAACAAAAGTGTTGTGTTTATAATTTTGTTCAGTGTAAGATAAATTATATATACAGTATATACATGCAAATATTTCTTAAATATATACATGAAAAAGTGTGTATTTATATACACATAATAATTATACACAGTACACACACATATATTATGTAAACACAAACTTTTATTTTGGATGCGATTAATCGATTGCCCAGCAATAATATATATATATACAGGGCCTAAAATTAATACTCGCCAAACGCCAAATGTGAGTAAAAATCAGCTTTGCGATTATATGAAACGGTGTCAGACGCCGGTTGGACTGTATCATTTTTATGAATTCTAACAATGCATTAATGTGTATAAACGTGAACGACGCTCGGAACAGTTGACGGACCAGCGCTGCAGTGCCACGAAAGTTTAAGCCTCGACAACATTCAAGATGACGCGAAAACTTTTGGTTACTCGCAAGCTGTAAAGCCCCATCTCAGACAGCATGTGAATACTAAATTGAGCTCTTCTTTCACGTTTTCTTGCAATTGAGTGGAAAATTCACACAAAATGATGTAAAAAAATAACGAGTATCCTAGTAAACATAGTCGGTTATGTCTTAAGTGAACGTAAACAGTTGAGAAAGTAAACGCATGTGTATCATTATCAGTATATTGGATCCGTGCATTCGCTCTTAAAGTGACAGCAGCCTAATATTCATGCTGCTGTCTGTGTCATTAATGTTAGTCAAACAACAAAGGACAAAGGAAAAAAAAACACACTGCTCTTGACTGAATAACTTTTGTAACTTTATTTTAAGGATTAATAAGGATGTTTAGTTTATACAGTGAAGACTATACAGTGTTATTTTACATTTGCTTACTTATTTCTGTACCTGTTAGACACCTGAAAAACCTGAAAAGCACTGTTTATTTCATTTGTATCTTTGTTAAATTGTATTTATTTGTGCTTTTGCGTGTTATGTGATTATGTTTTTATTTTACTACTGACTGTTTACTTGTCTTTAACAATGTTTTAAATTTATATTAGTAAGGCTAGTAATTTTCAATGTGGTATCGAAATTGGAAGAGAATTGTGAATTTTCACTGATATCTAAATTTTTGGTGTCATATCATTGGTTTCATGGCAGGTAAAACATATTTATGGCCAGTACATTTTCTGAAGTCATCGGCCATTGCCAAGTGTGGCAAAAAGTTAGTATTAGGCCCTAGTTAGGCCTTACTTCACCTTTAACAGTTGTTTGAATTTATATATATATATATATATATATATATATTAGGGGCGCATTTTACATGTTTCCATTGTAATTTATAAGTTTTAGTAATTTTGCTGTGTTTTGTCAGTTATATATTTATATATACATATTAATATATAAATTACAAAACACAACAAAAGTGCTAAAACTTTAAAATTAATGAGAACTTTTAAAATTATGAGTAGATCAGCATCTAGCAGAAGAGATTTCAGCTTTAGTACCACCCATCTGTGAGGGAGGCTTGACCTGAACTCACCAGGCCTGGATTATTACTCAATTGTCAGAAGTCATTTTCCTCATTGCTTACACAACAGTAGCACAGATAAGGCTTACTACTGGTGCTCTTCTGGTCGAAGGTCTCGATTTACACAGTGATGGGACAGTGAGAAGTTACAGTAGTACTTTTAGCGCATAGAAATCATTTTGTGTTTCATAATACAACGTTTAGGAAGAGTGTGATGAAATAAGATCTATCTAGTGTCACAATCTTTTGAAATCAAGTGTGAGGTAACTCGGGTGTGATTCTCGTACATGAGAGCTTACTGGCTTGTTTTTAAAGGGGACCTATTATGCAAAATTCACTTTTACATGGTATGAGTGGTTGTGTGTAAAGAACCCCCCTACAATGGTAAAAATCCACACACTCCTTTTTTTTCATAAATCACCATAAATCAGACATTGTCTCAAAATGAGCTGCCCCAGTTTTCTGCCTAATGTGACGTCACATTATGGCAATCCCCACCCACAATTGAGCAGCTAGTGATATGTCTCGCTATGTAAATATTACCTATAACTGTTCTGATATTGCCTGTAATAATAATGACCCTAAGAGTCTCCATAAACTCCCAGCATCTGAGCACTGAGGATGTAGTGGATTCCTTTTATTTATGAAGGGAATAAGAAAATAAGCGCAAAGATTTGAGCGAGTTTGACAAGGGCCAAATTGTGATGGCTAGACAGGGTCATGGGTGGCCAAGGCTCATTGATGCACGTGGGGAGCGAAGGCTGGCCCGTGTGGTCCGATCAAACAGATGAGCTACTGTAGCTCAAATTGCTCAAGAAGTTAATGCTGGTTTTGATAGACAGGTGTCAGAATACACAGTGCACTGCAGTTTGTTGCGTATGGGGCTGCATAGCCGCAGACCAGTCAGGGTGCCCATGCAGACCCCTGTCCACCACCGAAAGCGCCAACAGCGGGCACGTGAGCATCAGAACTGAACCACGGAGCAACGGAAGAAGGTGGCCTGGTCTGATGAATCACGTTTTCTTTTACATCACGTGGATGGCCGAGGTGCCTGTGCGTCGCTTACCTGGGGAACACATGGCACCAGGATGCACTATGGGAAGAAGGCAAGCCGGCGGAGGCAGTGTGATGCTTTGGGCAATGTTCTGCTGGGAAACCTTGGGTCCTGCCATCCATGTGGATGTTACTTTGACACGTACCACATACCTAAGCATTGTTGCAGACCATGTACACCCTTTCATGGAAACGGTATTCCCTGGTGGCTGTGGCCTCTTTCAGCAGGATAATGCGCCCTGCCACAAAGCAAAAATTCACTGTGGCTCAACATGACGCTGGCTCGTCTTTCCTGGTGAGTGACTCAGGATAAGGGTGGGGACCAAATGACAAAATATAGCAAAGGAAAAATGATAGAGCAGGTGAAATGTTCACAATATGGCCATCAGCCTCTAAGCCATATTCCACACTCAAAATACCTTCTTTCCTGTACACTTTCCTGTAACCGTGCTGTCAGTTTCAACATCAGACACAAGTACAATCTGGACTTTTTTGGCTGATTTTGAGGGAAAATATGTGCAATTATGTGGAATGGTGTAAAATCTGTGAAATGAAATTGAATATAACAAACAAGCAAAATAACCTTTTTAAGTGTAATAAATAAATATATTTTTGCAACCACACAGTCCCTGGCCTTTAAAGTAGAGAAACTGAAGTTGGTTTATTTATTTGTTTGTAATTAAGTTTAGGATTACCTAAATTATCAATGCATATTGGTCAAAATATTTGGATAATGTGGTTGAAATAAATTGTGTCCTCAATGAACATTATACAGTAGATGAACCAATGTGTTTATTAAAGTCACCATTGAATCAATTCTTATTTTTCTTTTATGTAATATTGCAGTGTATTATAAATGATTTATCCGTGCACAATCACATCATTTTGTTTTAATTCATGTGCCTCATAATCTTTAATTAAAATAACTTCCCCTCCCTCTTGCATCTCATCTCTTCTCTGATGTCATGTTTAATTGTCTGAGGGCGGAGCAACCTGTCACTCACATGAGATCCACCAATAGCAAACCACAACCATCCAATCAGTTCCCCATGGACAAAATCAAGCACCGCCCTACATTTTCTCTTGTTAGAGAAGCCGTTTCACTCATACGTCACAATAGTGAAGAAAAGACTATCACAACTTCCGTTTCATGTCAGCTTTAAGGCATTGACAAAATTCTGTCCAACTGCACAGCGACCGCTGACACCAAAATGACGTGAAAAGTCCACACTGTAAAAAAAAATATTCTTGTAATTTTCTGTCAGGATACATTATCTGTTACAACAAAAAACAATGCAATGAATAATTCAAAATACAGGTAAAACACCTGTGAAAAATCAATATGGAAAATTGCTTTATATTAACAGTACATTTGGCCCTATTTTTAGGGACTGCTTGTGTTTATTACGCAAAAAGCTGTCAGGCCGCATGCATGAGCAGCAAAGCGCCAATGAACATCCGTACAAACAACAGAAATACACATAGAAACTTTTGTTCATCAAGATATAATTAATTTTGTTTCTGCAAGTATGCATTTAGGCAACATACATTTCCAAAAAGCTACTAAAGGTTACAGTTTCTGTTCCAATTTTGACTACACTATAGGGTGGCTGACCACAGATCCGTGCTTTGCCACAGTGAAACATCACGATCAAATGTGGAACATGCAGCAGTTAGATCTCTCCACAGCTGATGTAGAATTGATCCCCATATCTAGGGCACCACGACTAACTTCCATAACATTTAAACAAATTTTGTAAACGACAAATTGACTAGTTTAAGAAACCCCCAGAAGACATTCAATAAACGTAATAATACGTACACTCTAAAACAATCTTGGGTTATTTTTTCTACCCAAATCCTGGGTTGAGCCTTTTGGGTCATTTTTGTAGGTTACTTTTTCAGTGTTTGGGTAGTTTTTGTGTAACCCAGCTCCTGGGTCAGACGTAACAACCCAGTGTTTGAGTTATTTAAATCGCAGGTTTTTTTGCAACCTCTTCAGGAGAGAGCAGTGCAGCTCCGTCAATTGGTGCGTGCCTTCGGTAAAATACAGGTTTGTGTAAAAAAATTTTTAGCTATAAATTCGTTATTGTGCTGAATATCGTTAAATTTTATGCAAAGCAACATACAGGGGCGTGATGTGAGTCACCTAAACGAGCGTCGCGTCAGCCTTTTCACGTGATGGAAACGCCTGATGCCTTGCATAAAAATGTATGATTTTATTCAAAAAGATACAGAATATAAATACTTATGATGTTAAATATGTTCTCAGAACTGTACACTGATTGTTTATGGACAGGTTATGGAGTCAGTCACAGCATATCTCGGCTACGAGAGAAACGCAGGGCGGCGGTCTGAAGTTAGAAGTTCCCCCGCTGAACATGATACAAGCTCCGGCACAAGATCCAGCGCCGCTACGGTGGAAATGGGACAATAGAGACTGGTCGATTACACTTGAATTACTTCTAAATGTTTAATTTTTACTTCTAATGTTTGTTAAATGACCTTAAATGTAGGCAATATGTATTAAAACGATATACAATATGCTATACTGTAAAATATGATTTAAAATAAAGGAATTATCATGCAAGTGGTTGTGTCAAGTATTTTAAAAAAAGTTTAGAGGATTTAAGTTAATCTGTAAACATTAATTCTTGTATGAAGTAAAAAAGGTATTATAGTAATGAATCAACTATGCTGGGTTAAATAAACAACCCAATTTGCTGGGTAAAATTAACCCAAGATGTGTTCTGTCCTATATTTACCCAGACCTTGGGTTGTTTTTAACCCAGTGTTTTTTAGAGTGTCTACATGCATTATGATCATTGTACATTAAACTTAAGCATTCACTTAATCAACGTTAGCCAATCTAGACATATTTATTAAAGACAACTGAATCAATAGGCAGTGCAGGACCAGTAAGTACAAACTCATTATATTAAACAGAATTCCTCAAATAAAACTTAGTTAACATAAGTCAGCACATGTAGAGGTATTGGTGTTCGTTACCACGGCCACCTCTTTATTGTTTAGTCGACTAATCTAGCCCATCTCTAATATCTTACTGAGCCTAAACTTTTGAACGGTAGTGTATATCATGATACTGGTTCAAATAAACCTAAAACGCATCAAAATGGATGAGTTGCCTTAAATATACAGACAGCAAGTATATTTTACAACTGGACTAAAAACTCCCATCAATCCGCAGTAGGAATGTCATGGTGAAGAAATTTTCACCGGTATATAAACTTACGACAACACCGGTATTACCAATAAGACCAGGGTGGGTGCTTTTAAAATGAATTCGGGTTTACGCATACTCTGTCTATAGGCCTATAATTTGGGAGCCACTATCAATATGCGGGATATTGAAATCACTTTTTAATGCGCACTCGCTTTTCACTTTCGCTTTTCACTCGAATTTGCGATCACGAGTACTGTGTATAGGGAGCTGTGGTACTGACCGCACATTTTACAAGATGAGATATTTGTCAATTACGCTCAGGATGTGTTGTGCACTAAATCCTCCACCATCGCCCTGTCAGTCATCTCTCCGTACTGTCGTCACGTGATAAGTGAAACCCAAGCGGCAACCTCCCCATGTTTCTCTTGAATCCAACACGGAAGTGACTAAAACTGCAATTCATCAACTGGCCACCAGGGACAGGCTCCAAAAGGGAGCAGAATCTCATTGAGCTCCATGTTAAAATGCCCAACTTTACAGCAGAAAAAAACATGTTTACAGCCTGGTACAAAAAGTGGTTTTGGTCTATACAGCTAATTTTACCCTTCATGACAACTGTGAGGGGGGTGAATTTTTTTATAACTCATTCGTTTAAATTATATTATGCCTTAAAGTTCTGCATAATTAAGGGCGAGGCCACTTGAGTGACAGGTGGATTGCCGTTTGTCTGCTGTCTGTTAGTCTTCACACGTCACCTCAGCTCCAGCCACGTCCCACCTCTTTGCCCATTGTCAGTTATCCAGGAGTGACATGCGGTGACACGCTGCCAAGATGGCAACGGCCGACTTTGAGGCTTCAAAAACTCTCTTCAGAAACCTACAGATGATGTCACGGACACTACGTCCATATATTTTTTTACAGTCTATGGTGAAATCTTAACTCCTGCAGCTCATGCTGTATGGAGCAGAGCAGACGCTTTTAGTTTCTAATTGTAGCATCAGTTGTCCAACTGAACTAAATGGGTTTTATTTCTATAAAAAAGCAAAACGACAGTGGGTGTTGCCGCAGTGGCCAAGTTATATAAGTGTACGGCTGAACACCGTGTAACACCGATAACACATACCGCGCAGCACTGAACATCAGCTTGCCAGTGCCAGTGAACTTTCCCCTCAACAAATTGAGAAGTGTCTGGAGGATAACACCACTTTTTTATGGCTGGGTGAGGCCTTCCTTTAGTCTGCAGAGCCGCAGGAAATACTTTATGCCTTATTCATACCCCTGAGCTGCTCTTCTATCAAACTGACAGATGTGTCGAGGCGGAGAGAAGACTGCTGCTACTGTCTGCTCACTCACCAGACAGCAAAGCAGAGTTCAAACAACCCCTCCTGTCCTACAGCATTTTCCTGTAGGCTGGCTGTGAGTCATTTTGTTAAGAAGACACGGGCTGCGTCCGAAATCGCATACTCTCTGAGTAGGTGCTTATTTAAAATAAGTACTTTGCAACATCTAAAAAAAAGTTTGTTCTATATAGTATCAATGTGTGTAGTATGAATGTAACTACACAGTAGGTGCGTTTACATGGAGCACTGTAATGGGTTTAAAAGTTCAATCCGAATGAAAATGCTCCATATAAACACCTCAATCAGAATAAAAATGCCCAAACCGAACGAAATTGTAATCGGTTTGAGAAGGGTGGGATAAACCTTTTCATGAGCCGATCAAACGAAAAATTCCACCATGTAAACGACCTGATCCGATTACTTTGAGTGTACGTCATTCTGTGACGTGATATAGTACAGCGTGCGCCTCCACATCTGAAGAGTGCACGCTCACACCAGGCTATAATGATGACAAGAGAGGAAAGTTCATTTTTCTGAGGTTTTAAACTTTTTATTTCGTAACAAGTTATGAAGATAATATTGGAATAATGACACAGACATAGCCTGGCTACACCATCTCATCTTGGCAGAGGAACGAGTGCTTGTCACAGGCACTTTTTACTTCAACTGCGCCTGACAGAAGAATTTATTTTTCTGAGATGATTCTTACACTTTACAACAAATAAATAGCTTTTATAAAACTGTATAAGTCCTGGTGGCCAAGTTGCCATGGCAACCGGGAACACATTCCAGCTGCTGGAGAGGACAGCGTCACAGCGTCGACATTTCTGATGCGGCAGACAAACTGTGTGCGCATGTCACAAAATGATTCCGATTGAAAGCGTCAGCACATGTAAACGCCAGATCGGTTTACGTCTCATGTAAACAGTCCACCGAATCTTTCAATCGGAATGATTTTAATAGGAATGACAAAAAAGTGTTCATTACGTGGCTACTGTCATGTGATTTATGGCGTCATTTGTGTCGCTTCACTGTCATTCACAAATCCTCTCCCGTGTCCTCATAGGTAGTAAAGTGTCCATCAGATGTATACTTCAGAATTTCGCCTGGAGTAGCAGGTCATCCGGGTACTTTTCACCTACTGTTATAAGGGCTTTCGCACCTGGTAGTTTTAGGAACTCAGTTATAGGAACTAGCCACCAGGGCGGTTCCCTGTTAACTAAATGTTCCCCTAGGAACATTTTCCTGGTTGCATTCGCACCGCCAGTAGGAACTCTGAAGTGACAAAAGCCGTACTTGTTGTTGTGACTTTTATTTTGACGACATGGCGGACCTTTATTTTGATGGCGTTGAGAACGCCAAAGCCCGAGCACACAGCTCTCACATTCTCCGTCTTCATTAGTTTACGATCTGTTTAACAGTCCTGTCTAATATACGTTTTACAAAGAAAGTAGACAGTATATGAAAAAGTATTAGCGTTTGCGGTGCGGTTGATGCCCAGTGTCGCTAGCTGAGCAGAAATACATAATCATGTTCCGCCATTAGTTCTGGGAACAATGAAAAGGTTCCTCCGGTGCGAACTGACTACTCTGAATTCAAACATACTACTCTTGTCACATACTGTTTTTCACCTACTATATAGGGAAGTGTGCGATTTCGGATGCAGCCACGGAGTGAAACGTTTTTTGTCTCAATGTAAAAGTACTTATAGGAAACAGGAGGAGTGCTAGACCAAAACAAACAAATTTGGAAAGATATTTGGAACAGTGATGAGCTGAAATATTAATATTAGGGCATTTTGAGATGATTAGCTTAAAAAAGTGTCAGCTCTACATTTACTTGCACCATTTTCTGTCAACGAACATGCTAGGCTTGTTGCTGTAGTAAGTGTTACCGGTGTTACACCGTGTTTGACCATACACCGATTACATAACTTGGCCACCGCGGCACCGCCCCCACTGTTGTTTAGCTGTTTTATAGAAATAAAACCCATTTAGTTCAGTTGGACAACAGATGCTACAATTATAAACTGAAAGTGTCTGCTCTGCTCCATACAGCACGAGCTGCAGAGTCACAGCACAGTCAAAGACTTTAGATATACAAAGACGATGCACTTATATTACTGGTACTATGAATTGGAGAATGTGAAACAAGCAATATGGCGGAAAAGCCCGCCTTGTACATAAAAGAGCTAATTGCCAGTTGGTATTATCATTATTTCACTGCAGCTGCGTTAGAAGCTCCGGATGCTATAGAAACAGTCAGTGTTCTGAGACGAGCACTTATGACTGCACATGCGCACTGGCTGGTCTAGCCTGAAAAATCAATTTCTTTGTCATGATTTTAGCATATAGAAAATGTATGAGACAATTGTTGTCATATTTCATTGGGGTTTTTAAATATGAAATTTAATCCAGGGCTCCAGACTATGACCTTTTTTTACTGCCGATGTGACTATTTTGTTAGATGTTGCACTGGTGCCACCACCACATTGCCCAACTGATAAGAGCTGCCATTTCAGTTGCATATGAGAAACATCAAACGGCAAATAAAACGAAAGTGGAACAAAACTGCACTTCTCGTTTTAGTTGCGTTGTGTTTATCAGCTCTAATAGACAGCGCAATAATAGAGCAATAATAGCACTTTTACTATACAGCGCTGGGAGATCCAGTGAGAAAGCGTTTGAATTTGCCGCAGTATTAATAACATCTATTGCCAGATCTAGTGAGAAACACTCAAATTTAGCACAGAATTCTGTTATAAACCATATCAGATCAAACAGCGCTGACGTGGAAACCAGGAGAAACATTGTGCCATGAACGAACAAGTTAAAGAAGGCTTTTCAATCCACAAATCACCAACATTCACCATGGAGTTAACGTAGCAACGCTAACTGTAACCATGGTATTGTGGCACAAATAATCGAATGTTTTTATATTATTCATCTCAGGGTTTGTACAACCTTTTCAGAGTGAAATTCAAGCACTTTTCAAGGGCTTTCAAGTGCTTCACAATTCTTCCAGCACTTCAAGGCTCTAAATAATATCCAATTTTATGTTATTTTTATTGTTCGTAGCAAACAAACACTTAAAAAAAGAAGACATGAAATTACCACTATAACCAGTAGATGGCAGCAAAGGAGCACTTATTGACTTATTAGCCATTTCCACTCCTGAATATTAAAAAGTAGGAAGTCACAAGGTCTCATGAAAAACAAAAACCCCCCTGGTCAGGTTGAGCTCAATCGATAGCGTTTGTTGCCTAATGTTAAAAAATAATTCCCATTTGTCCCTCCTTTTTTTTTTTTAATGAAAAAAAAAAAAAGTTACAGTGAGGCACTTACACTGGAAGTGAATGTGGCCAATCTGTGAATGGTAAAATACTCCATGTTTCAATAGTATAGCCACAAGACGTAAACAAAACAATATGCGTGTAACATGATTTTAGTTTGAAAAAATGCTTACTAACCTTTTTTTGTACATTAACAACATTTTAGGGGTCAGATTGATTTTTTTAAAAAAAGAAAAAAAAAAAAAAAATCAATACTTATATTCAGGAAGGATGAATAAAATTTTCCTAATGTTATAAAATATTTCAAATAAATGCTTTTCTTTTGAACTTTCTATGCATCAAATTATCCCCCCAAAATATCACAGTTTCCACAAAAGAAAGAAAAATATGAAGCAGCACAACTGTTTTCAACATTGACAATCAGAAATGTTTTTTGAGCATCAAATCATATTAGAATGATTTCTGAAAGATCATGTGACTTTGATTACAGGAATAAATTACATTTTACAATATATTCAAATAGAAAACACTTATTTTAAATTGTTATAATATTTCACAATATTTCTGAAATTATTTAAATCGCTTTACAGCTCAAAATAACACACAAGTTTTAACAGATGAATTAATGTATATGCTTTTATAAAATTATAAGTGTCACACTTCTTTTAAATGATCCAAGAACCGGCCTCATTCACTTCAACTAACTCATGATAACCTTTTTTTTTTCTTTCTTTTTTTAAAGAAAAAGAGGGTTTTTTGCATTAATGTCACACATGCTGTCAACTGAGCTTAACTTCTCCAGGATATTCTTTTAACCAGTGACTTCTAATGGAAAATCCTCCAGTAATCTCTTCAAGAAGATTTGTGGGGAGGAAGAAAGGAGGCAATAAGTAAACAAACAAGAGCAAGAAAATAAAAATTGGACAATATTGTATGCTAGAAAATGTTAGACAGGTGTAGAGAAAGCAAGTGGAAGACAGGAAAGACACATGGCTGAGTTCAGCCCTGCGGTGGGAGTCAGCGAGAGCTCAGTCCAGCTGGCCCAACAGTGCAAGCCTGGATCACGTGGACTCAGCCGTGCCAACCTCTGCCAAACACCACACGGCCATACAGTCACACACATTTGAGACCTGAACACCACAGCCTGATCTGTATACATCAGTGCTGGCTAATGTTAATCAGCGGCAGTGCTGTAACTCTGCTGAATATACAGTGATTCATGAACAAATGACTCTTGAGTGATTCTTAAAGAACCAGTTCTTTTAATGAACTGGTCAAAAAGTTTTACAAATTTGAATAATGCTGTCTAACAAATCCATCACTTCCTGAACCATAAGCCATTATTTTAGTATTTTTTGCTGTTATAGTATTTATTCATATTTTCAATTAGCTTTACTCTATTTATTTTCAGCTTTCATTTTAGTAATTTTAGTAATTAGCAATTTTAGTACTTCAAACTTATTTTATTTCAGTAGTTGCTAATTTTCATGAACATTTTTTAAGTTTAAAGGAACACACCACTATTTTGAAAATAGGCTCATTTTCCAACTCCCCTAGAGTTAAACAGTTGAGTTTTACCGTTTTTGAATCCATTCAGCCGATCTCCGGGTCTGGCGGTAGCACTTTTAGCATAGCTTAGCATAGATCATTGAATCTGATTAGACCGTTAGCAAGAGTTTCGATATTTTTCCTATTTAAAACTTGACTCTTCTGTAGTTACATCGTGTACTAAGACCGACGGAAAATGAAAATATGCGATTTTCTAGGCCGATATGGCTAGGAACTATACTCTCATTCCTGCGTAATAATCAAGGAACTTTGTTGCCGTACCATGGGTGCAGCAGGCGCAATGATATTACGCAGCGCCTGAAAATAGGCTAACTTCCGTCAACATAACCAGCGTGACAACCTGCTTGCACAAGGAGTGTGCCTTGTAACCATGGAGACATTTCTGAGAGACGATTCAGAAGATATTTACTTTGGTGCAGATCCTGAACTGTATCTATTTGAACCGGAATACACTGAAGATTAGGTTGTCACGTTGGTTATGTTGACGGAAGTTAGCCTATTTTCAGGTGCTGCGTAATATCATTGCGCCTACTGCACCCATGGTACTATTATAACGAGGTAATGTTTAAATGTTAATTCAATTCAAATATATTTATTATTTATTTAATTGTCATCTCACACATGGATCTGCATTCAATTAATTAGCATCAAACAAACAATATAATCCTTATTCTCAGTGAATAAAGATTACTTATTAAACGAAAAGACTGAAAAAATGATTACACAACCACCAAATGGGTGGCGACGTGCACTAAGTAGGTTATGTAAATCGCCATTAAACAAAAGAAGGAGATGGAAGTAGAATGGCGCGCGTTTTCTTAGCGTCTGTTTCCATGGCGACTCGTCGATTCGTCGCTCTGTTGAGAATGTCTTGTGTGTTAACCGGGAACATACTCTGAGTTGTCTGAACTTACTCACGGATGCGTTTTTGGAACCAGCATACCTCGAGTAAGCAAGGTTTGGGTTAATCAACCGAGAGTTCAGGGTATATGTGACGGTAAGTTAACCTTGCTTTCTGGAATACACCCCTGGTATTGACTTTTGTTATTGTGTCAACCTCATCTATTTCAGAGGTGCTACTTTTTATGACACAGGAAATGAATCATGAACTGTGCATTTGTGTTGCCTATATTGGTACCAAACGATCACTAGTTTTCCTCACTCATACTAAAGCCCTATTTGGACGGGACTAGTTTTCTAAACGATGTTTTAGTTACAATTCTTATCACTCGACGTCTGTGATTTTCAGACGGGTCTAAAATTTCCTTGTTTACTACAGAGGCAGTGTGTGTTTTCTAGACGTGGGCGTTGCAGAAGGTTGAAGGGTGCGGATTCTGAAATCCACTGCCGCTTCAAATATACCTATATATAGATCCTAATTAAATTTATAATCAAAGCATTAATCAATATTTATCCTCCTATATTATTATAATGATTTTTAATGATTCTTTCCAGTTATGATATTACTTAATCAATAGAACCACTGATTGTTTATTGTTTCTTCATATATGTTTTCTAAAGTTTGTATTTGGTCTCTGAAGAGTGACTGAAGGTCTGGCCCATGCCAGGAGTGCAGTAACAGTGCTTACTCACTTAGCCCGGCTTCCAGAGATGAAATATGGATTTGTCTTTCATTTTTATATGATATTTTATTCATTTTATATTATTTATATTATATCCTTTGAAACACTAAAGAATTATGGTGAATACTGTCTGTGCCTCTTACTGAGAGAAAGCACATGCTATCAGTATGTTTTGGGAAACTTTCTGGTCAGAACTGGAGCTCAACCAACTCCAACCTCAGAGAAGCCTGTTTATCTGTGTATGTGCAGAACGTGTACAACGGGCATCCTAGGGAGAGTGACAGTATGTTGTTCTGGACAAGCTGGCGTCTGCTCCAGACCTGGAAGGTCACTACGTGCCTAATTCCGGGGTGAAAGCATCAACAAGTGATCTATGGAGACGTGCATCTGATTAACTGACAATGTGTGGAAATTTACCATGACTGTCTATTTTCTCTTAGCCAATCAGAATCATTCAACCTGCAGTAATGACGTAGCTAGACCTTAAAAACAGTATAACTGTTGAGAAATTGTATGTACAAAAGGCTGGTAGAGAGGGAGCGCGGCCTACGAACTCCTTGTGAGACTTGAAGCTGGCTTCTGCTGATGAAACTGCAAACTATTCTTCAGTACATTTTTCTTTAATTAATTGCACTCCTGACTCTTGGTCTTCATTCTTGACTACTGGTCTTGGGTCCAAACTGTTATCCCCTAACAAGGTCATCTGCTGTGCTTGCGTACATCACATAGGATGTATATTTTTTTTAATAAATTACTTATTGATTAAAACTTTAATTTAGTATTAAAACCCTATTTAATGCAATTCACAGGAGTTTATCGAAGTGGCTGTTTATAATACACACACTGTAAACCCTAACACTCAAAATAATAAATTGGTTTGAGTAGAGCCAACTCAAATTAAACTAATTAGTTCAAACAAATGAACTTTTATGAGTATTTAGAACTTTCTTTTTCTTTTGAGTGTCAGAAACTGACACATTTTAAGTCATCTGAACCATTTCATTGTTTAGAGTTTTATGAACTTGTTTCTTTTAATTTAGACAAACTTAAATTTAACTGAAACTGGGCTGAGATTTCTATTTCCCAGCATGCTTTGCCATGACACTCAAAAGGGACAGTAAATGCCAAAATTAAGTGTTATATAATGTTTTTTGTGCAAGATTACTGTTA
Organism: Coreius guichenoti; assembly: GCA_039654105.1. NCBI lineage: Eukaryota > Metazoa > Chordata > Actinopteri > Cypriniformes > Gobionidae > Coreius > Coreius guichenoti. The sequence goes on along the minus strand of CM077171.1, from coordinate 12,011,623 downwards.
AGTGGGAGATTTCGTAGTGTTTAATGTTTTGCTATGTTAGTTTAGAGGAGTTTCTGTTATGTTGGGGTTTTTTTGTAGGGTTTACCATCATGGTGACGAGTGGAGCATGAGCTTACTTTGAGAACAGATTTATGTTAAATGTTTTATATTGCTGTCCTCATTCAGCAAGTGCTATGCTATGCTAATGCTACCAAAGCATTGTGTAACCAATTAGCAAGGTGGCATTTATTGAATTAGCTAATCAAGTTTCCACTACTAAAAATTTTAGATTACATGATATAGGTTAAATGTATGAATTAGCTTACTCAAATATTTCAAGTTCAGAGCAATTAAAATGTATGATTACAAAATAAAAATCTGCAATTTCTTAAATTAAAAAATGAGGCAACCGATTGAGTTTTGCCAACTTATTCGGGTTTACAGTGCACATATAAGTGAGCAGAAACATCTAGACAAGTATCTTACCTGGCACAGATATTAAAATGTGCTATTTATTAATTTTATTTTTTCGTTGGATGTCATCCATATTGAAATGAACTGAAAGCTTGCGTGAAACGGATATTTCGCATTTGGACTGGATTCGATTTTTTCAGAGGACCGTTGAGTTTGCCGAAAAAGAGTACGTTATTTTCTCTGGAATTTTTACTGAGGTTGTGTGAGAAAAACACAAGACTTGGCGGTCTCGGATGGGATTAAAATCACAAAGTAAGCCTGTGAAACATGAATTTCTCAATGAAAACTAGTCTGAATAGGGTGTTACAAGTTTGGGGTCAATAAGATTCCCAAATTATTGAACGGTAGTATATGACTAAGACACTTCTTTTCCCTTCTGTACTGCCACTTTCCTCCTGGAAGCTCTGGTTCTGTCAGATACTAATAGAAGACATCTGCTTAACACACGTACCGTGCAAGAGTCAAGTGCTGGAAAAAAAAAAAACGAATTATCTGCCTCATAATGAAATGCTCATCTGTTGAGATATTGTCCTGTGGTCAGCAGATCCTGAACCTGCAGGATCAACTTATGATGACCAACAGGCCCGAGGCCAGAGAAGTGTGTGGTGCTGTAAAGTAGTGAGCCATTGTTCGCAAAATACCAAATAAAATCAGAGTAGCGATAAAGCAATTCACCCTCTTATATACTTATCATGCTGTGAAGGCTGAGAGAGATTTCTTTCACTTGCCTACATTTTATTTAGTCTTTTCCTAAACCTGTAATTTTTTAATTAGTAAATTGATAATTAATAATCAATTTATGTGAACCTGGTGTAAGGCCTGGTGCAAGGTGTTATTTTAATAAGTAGATTGAAAACAATATTCAGTTGATTAAGATAAAACTGAAGTATAATCTAACAGATTGCAATATAGTGGCTATGCATTCATGTCTGGGTTTGCATACACTCTCAGAAAAAAAGGTACAAAAGCTGTCACTGGGGCGGTACCTTTTCAAAAGCTATACTTTTGTTCCTGAAGGGTGCATATTGGTACCTTAAAGATCCATATTAGTACCTACACTGTACATATTAGTACCTAAAAGGAACAAAAGTGTACCTTTTGAAAAGGTACAGCCCCAGTGACAGCTTTTGTACCTTTTTTTCTGAGAGTGTACTCGCATAGAGGAACTCTCATTCTTTACCCTCTCGATATGTTCCCACAATGGATTTTCTGCCCGGCATATTACCACATGGACCAGCTGTGTTAGTGATCTGTCCCTGCATGACTTCATTTCCTGTGGTGTTTTTTTTTCTGCGACTAACCAACTGATTAATTCAGTTGACCAAACCTCTTCTCTTCGACTAACGTACAAAAAAAACTTTATTAATTGAACCTTAAAGGGATAGCTCACCCAAAAATAAAAATTCTGTCATAGTGTACTCACCCTCAAGTTGTTCTAAACCTGTATGAATTTCTTTCTTCTGTTGAACACAAAAGAAGATATTGTGAAGAATGCTGGTAACAGTTTCCATACTATGGAAGTCAGTGTGGTCCATCAACTGTTTGGTTCCCCATATTCTTCAAAATATCTTCTTTTGTGTTCAACAGAAGAAAGAAACTCATACAGGTTTAGAACAAGTTGAAGGGAAGTAAATGATCATTTTTGGGTGAACTATCCCTTTAAGGAGTAGCCTATATTAAAATAATCCATGTCATGACCCCTTTAAAACTGCAGTGCTAAGGCAACATGCAATTGCAGGGCATACAGAACGCCACCGTATCAATTACAGACATACCATACAACATATTGTGGTCTCAGAGATTTTACTACACAACGCCTAATTCTACCTAGGAACTCCAGCAAAATACATTGTGACCACACGCAACTTTGAAATGCAAATAAACTGCCATTCATAGATTTCCTCGCAGAACAGCTCATGTAAAAAAAGGGAAAGCAAAATCAGAGTGGTTAAAGATGCCACATGTGCACTAGTTTGCACAACCTGCACTGTCAACAAATGGAAAGTCACGTGACTGGAAAACGTCTGCTTTATGATGGCTGTAACCAAGTTCAGGACCAGACATGTCAACACAAACTGGTTTTAAGATTCATCAATATGTCGCACTTCAACTATTAGTAATTTCAATCAAACCTGAATACTAGTTGTCAACAAATAAAATGATGTTTATGAGTATTATATAGAGCTGCACGATTCTGGATAAATTGAGAATCACAATTTTTTTTTTTATTAAAATAAAGATCACGATTGTAATTTACTAGAGGTTCTGACAAAAATGTAATTGCTGCAGTCTATTTAAAAAAAAATTAAATCGGGAATGAATGATTCAATGACTCACTCATAAAGACTTCACTTGTTACATTAATGGATGAATCAGCGTTTTGGAACGAATGACTCAATGACAAATACATTCAACGACAAAAAACAGTCACCACCTACTGGTGTAATGATGTAATTGATACAATCATTATTTGAAGTGTCAAGATACTTTCAAAACGTGCTTTACTCTATTTTGATCGCTATCATAGACATCGGTGTTTATATCCGAAATGATTATTATATAATTTCCACCATTGTTAATAACAGAAACTCAAACATCGTTTGCAAAACTGATCCAGACTCAGTGCTTTGATATTTTGGTCAGTTAGCAAATTCAAAAGCTTTTGCTGCTATTAAACTACCGACTTATATCACTGAATTAACCTATATGAAACAATTTGTCTTTATGCATGTAGCACACTATAAAAAAAAAATCTGGATTAATGAGTATTATTTTACAATAAATTACTGTAGTGTAGTCAGAAATTTACTAAAAATCAATGCAATGCTGGGTCATTATCTTAAAATTACTGTGAATCAACAGCAGAATGACACTGACGCATGCTCGGTACCTTCACATTACATAATGACTGTATAAATACAGTATGACGTTAGTTTACAGCTTTTTTAAAAGTACATTTGTAAAAACTTGACTAAAATTGCCAGTACTGTAGCCTTTTACAAGAAATGTCTGAGAGTGCAGTAGATACAAGTCTGACTGTGAAAATACTGTGAAAGAAATGCAATTATTAACCTGGAATATACTGTAATCTTATACTTACATTTTTAACAGTGTAATTATACAAACTCAGAGAGATTTTTTAAATACACACAGTGTCTTGATTCGGTGCCCTGGATATTGACATTTTGTTATTTATTTTTTAGTTCTTTTTAAACAGAATAGATTACTCTGTGGTAATGCAACTGTTTTGCATATTCATGAACATGAATGTGACAGATATATGCATTATAATGATCTACTGTACTTACAGTACCGAGCAAAGTATTACATGATTGAGAATAATCGATATGAAATATAAGCAGAGATAAGTGATATCTCTCCATATAGACTGAGTTTGTAACTCCTAAATTGTAAATGTTAGAAAGATGCTGCTCTGATTGAAGCCAGTGAGACTTCAGCTAGATCTGCTGACGAAACACTTACTCTTAACTCTTGAATTTTAAAATAATAATAATAAAATAATAATTTTTCAAAATATAATAAAAAAATAACAATAATAAAAACAAACGATTAGCGTTTCCTAGTAACATTTCTGTGTTTATACCGGATTAAAAAAGTCTGGCTATGTAGCTAACAGCTGATTGTTCATGCTCCTGTATGATGCTACACACACGCATTTTAACACGAACAATGGATGAACATTGTACATTAACTGTTATTAAAACACACTCTATTGAAGAACATGCTAGCATAAGCCGCTAACTCACCAATGCACTGGCCAACGGGAGTGCTGTACGGATTCCCTAATAAGAACTCCATCTTGATGACAACAACAATCCGCCGATGGTGAGAGGCTGACGGACAGCGCACATAAGCCCCGCCCACAGGGCTGTTTGATTGGTCTAAACACGCGGAACTTCTAATTTATTGATCGAGGAACCTGTCAATCATGGGGAAAGTCTTAACGGCTGAGTTCCTGCTCTTAATGTGCAAAAACGTATGGAAACTACGTTATAAAAACATGAATTTATGGACATGTTTGCTTTACGAAATTTTGTTAGTTTAGAAATAGTGGAGGCATTTTAGTGACGGGTGAAATATTGCGTTCTTTCTTCTAAATTCACAAAATTTCCTTTAATTTTCCATTTCATGAAGAATCTTACGAATTAAATACTCAGAAAAAAAGAATTAGAATAGAATTCGAAGAATATCACTATATGGTCAGTATTATTAATACAATTTAGTTGAATTTCTTTAAGTCCGCCTCCAAGCTGCTAAAAACTCCGGAAGTTGATAGCGGTAGTCTGCTGTTGCTGAGCAACAGTGTTGGCGTCCAGCAGACGTGTACTTGATATATTTCCAGTCAGGTCTGTTATCAAATGAATGAGCTTTTAGTACAGAAAAATAACAATTGACTGTGTTTTGACTGATTTCATAGTGACAGGTCTGCAAAATAAGATAAGCAATTGTTTTCTATGCATTAGATGCACTGCTAATCTCCGTTACTGCAGGTAATAAACGGGTCCAGTCATCAGAAGCTCTGGAAAATGAGCTGCCAACACGATGAACCAAAAGTAATGGATGAGGAGATGCTACAACAAGCAATTGTTGAACAGGGACCTCAAGGGCAAGCTGGGAAAATAGCCAAGAAAGAGGGCATCCATTACGAGGAGGTGCTTCAGCTGCGGTTGGACTTCAGGAGTAAGAATGAATCACTTCAATCATTTCACTCCTAAACCATAATTAAATTCATTTTAATGTAAAATTAAATTGGAGTCATTTTGAGCTCTTTTTTCAATTCAGGTTGAATCTCATGAAAACTTTCCTGGGTCATTTTTCACCCTCAAATATATATATATTGAATTATTAAAAAACGTGAAACTCACTTTATTTATTTACACTGCCGTTCAAAAGTTTTTGATCGGTAACATTTTTTATGTTTTTAGACGAAATCTCTTCTGCTCACCAAGGCTGCATTTATTTTATTTAAAAAAAAAAAAAACTGTAATATTGTGAAATATTATTAAAATGTAAAATAGCTGTTTTTTTTTATTTGAATATATTTTAAAATGTAATTTATTCCTGTGATCAAAGCTGTATTTTCAGCATCATTACTCCAGTCTTCAGTGTCACATGATCTTTCAAAAACCACTCCTAAAATGATGAACATTTATGATTATCAATGTTGAAAACAGTTGTGTATAATTTTTTTTTCAGGATTCTTTGATGAATAGAAAGTTCAAAAGAACAGAGTTTATTTTAAATAGAATCTTTTGTAACATTATAAATGTCTTTACTGTCACTTTTGATCAATTAAACGCATCCTTGCTGAATAAATGTTTTAATTTCTTTAAGTTCTTTCCCCCCCAAAAAAAATCTTACTGACCCAAAACTTTTGAACGGTAGTACAATGTTACAAAAGCTTTCTATTTCAGATAAATATTGTTCTTTTGAACTTTCTATTCATCAAAGAATCCTAAAAAAAATTAACGTTTTCTGACTTGCTCCAAAATACCCCAAAGTGGTTTGATAATATTAAGATCTGGTGACTGTGCAGGCCATGGGAGACGTTCAACTTTACATTCATGTTCATCAAACCGTTCTGTCACAAGTCTTGCTGTGTGTATTAGTGCATTATCATGGCGAATGAAGTCTGGTTTCACATTAATGCCACACGAACCGCCACAATCTGCTCCGGTCCAGAGACACGATAGCACAGAGCAGATCACATGCGTGAGTCGACGCAGACTACAAAACGTATCTGACTCATTTGAATTCTGCACAAAATGCTATATTTTAAGGCGACATGGAGGAGAAATGGTTAGAGATTAGGAGGAAACTGCAGCTTTACTGAGCTCAACGGCTCTAGCTGAACTGTGATATATAAACAAAACACTATTGGCTATTTTTAAAAAGGGGAGGAGCTTTTCGATATGTCCCGCCCTGTCTTCCTGTTTCAGTGGAAATTACATCAACACACTGAATAATGCTGCACATTTCAAGGCACTTCAGTGGGCTTTTAAGTGCGCATTGTCCTTGGCAGTGACACGCTCATCAAGCACAGCCCAAACCATCACTGATCCACCCCCGTGCTTCACTCTGGGCAGCAACAGTCCAGGTGTTAAGCCTCTTTGGGGCTTCTCCACACCGTAACTCCCATGGATGTGGGAAATACAGTGAAGGTGGACTCATCAGAGAACAATACGTTTCACATTGTCCACAGGCCAAGATTTGCACTGTTGACACCAATGAAACCAACATTTGGCATTGGCACGTGACCAAAGGTTTGACTATAGCAGCCCGACCATGAATATTGACCCAGACGAACAGTTTTGGTGGAAACAGGAGAGTTGAGATGCGCATTTAATTCTGCAGTGAGTTGGGCAGCTGTGGTTTTATGTTTTTTGGATACAATTCGGGTTAGAACCTGGACATCCCTTTCAGACAGCTTCTTCTTGCATCGACAGTCACTCCTGTTGGATGTGGTTCGTCCTATGTGGTGGTATGCCGACATTACCCTGGATACCACAGCTCTCGATACACCACAAAGACTTGCTGTCCTGGTCACAGATGAGCCAGAGAGATGCGCACCAACCTGAACTCTATGTCTCCTATTACATTGTGTGGATTGCAATATTTTATGTACAGCTGTGCTATTGCTTTGATAATTCCACCTTCACACTCTGCTCTTACTGATGGAACTTCATACTGATAGTTTTCACTGATGAGAACATGACAACCAAGGAAACAGGAACTAAACATGAAAAGGGAAACCAGGAAAAATGGAACAAAAACATTTTCTTTCCAGGGGCCCTATCATACACCTGACGCAGTTATCATTTTCACGTCCAGTGTCACGTTGTTTAAATAGCAAATGCACTCGCGCCCATCTGTTCGCCCATGGGCGTGCTGGTCTGAAAACCAGGTGTGTTTAAGCGCATTGTTGGTGCGTTGTTATTTTGAGGAAACTGAAAACGACTGTGCCATTGACCAACAAAAACCTGGTCTAAAGTTTTAAAGCTCTAAAGTAAAGCTCGAATCTACCTTTCTGTCAAAGATACTAGAAAAGGCAGTATCCTCACAACTATGTTCCTTTTTTTAGAAAGAAATGGTATCTGCAAGGATTTCCAGTCAGGATAGTACTGAGACTGCTCTCATTAGAGTTATAAATGATTTACTCTTATCATCCGACCGTGGTTGTATCTCTCTATTAGGATTATGGAATCTTAGTGCTGCATTTGATACTATCGACCACAACATTCTTTTGAATAGACTTGAAAATTATGTTGGCATTAGTGGAATTGCATCTATATCTTATCTGACCGCTATCAGTTTGTAGCAGTAAATGAAGAGATATCATACCGATCACAAGTTCAGTATGGAGTACCGCAGGGCTCAGTGCTAAGACCGTTGCTTTTCACCCTGTACATGCTACCCTTGGGAGATATCATTAGGTTATCACTAGATATCATTTTCACTGTTATGCTGATGATACTCAGCTCTATATTTCTTCGTGCCCTGACGAAACTTACCAATTCACAAAATTAACGGAATGCATTGCTGATATAAAAAATTGGATGACTAGTAATTTCCTACAACTTAATTCTGAAAAAACAGAATTTCTAATTATTAGACAAAAAACCTCTGCACGTAGTAACCAAGAATACTGTCTAACACTTGATGGCTGCTCTGTCAAGTCTTCGTCGTCAGTTAGGAACCTGGGTGTGCTCTTTGATACCAATCTTTTATTTGAAAGCCACATTTCTAGCATCTGTAAAACCGCATTCTTCCATCTTAAAAATATATCTAAATTACAACATATGCTCTCAATGCGAAATGCAGAACAGTTAGTTCATGCGTTCATGACCTCAAGGCTAGATTATTGTGATGCTCTACTGGGTGGTTGCCCTGCACGCTTAATAAATAAACTGCAGCTGGTCCAATACGCAGCAGCTAGAGTTCTTACTAGAACCAGGAAGTATGACCTTATTAGCCCGGTTCTGTCAACACTGCATTGGCTCCATATTAAACATCGCATACATTTTAAAATCTTGCTAGTTGCATAAAAAGCACTAAATGGTTTAGCTCCCCACTACTTGAACGAGCTCTTAACTCATTATAGTCCTTCACATCTATTACGATCTCAAAACTCTGGCCAGTTGATAATACCTAGAATATCAAAATCAACTGCTGATCCTTTTCCTATTTAGCACCTAAACTCTGGAACAGTTTTCCTAGCATTGTTCTGGTCTGTCTGTCAGTTTAAATCTAGACTAAAAACGCATCTCTTTTACCTGGCATTCACATAGAACATTATCAATTTCTATTATTCAAATCAGTTAAATGATTGTAAGGCTGCATTAACTAGGTCAGCCAGAACCGGGAACACTTCCCATAACACCTGATGAAACACGCTTGCCTATAGACTAAACACATAATGTTTACGTGCATGCTGTCACCGTTCTCACAGATTTGTGTTTTTTTTTAGTTTAGTTTACACGAAGATGATAACGGTATACTTTCAAAACTGTTTCAAAACCTGTTTCAGGGTTTGCATTCTCTAGCCTCCAGGCGCTGTTGCCGTGCAGATGAGCGGCCGGAACGCATTGAGAGTTATTAGTTATCTATTTTGGTTGAAAATGGTGTTGTGTAAGTGGCCCCAAAGTAAATAACTAATGATTATTTACAACGGAAATTAATCAATCAAAAAACTTACTTTAGCTGGACAATAACTTTTTTCTAGAGCTGATGTACAGCCAAATCAATCTCTCTTCCATTAATTTACTATTATCACTCTAAAGCTGATTTGAAACAATCTATATTGTGAAAAGCGCTATATATATATATGAAGGTGACTAAAGTCAATAGCACAGTATTTTTTGTGTTATTTAAAGGGCACGTTAGTAATATGCGCCCATAGGCACATAACACATAACACTCTGCTTATTACACACACAGGAACGCTCAGCAGCACACAAACATTTTTAAATATGAAAAATAAAAGGATTCCTCTCTGGAGAAGCGTTCAGTCTTTCCGCTCACAAATTCCACCATGTAAATAGCGAATCCACCATGATGCAAGCACAACTGGCTTTTAAAGGGAATGGGAGATGAGACTCTGATTGGTTTATTGCACATTACGCCTAAAACACACCCATGATTCATTAAGAGACTATGTACAACCCTTTTGGACCATGCGACTGGTGCACCGACCGTTTTTTTCTGTCATTAAACTAGCAAAAGTGGATTCGGACACGCCCTAAGTGCACCTGCACCATGCGCTTCAGACCATGCGCTCAGATCGTTAAAATAGGGCCCTAATAAAATAGTGACAAATACTATATAAAAACTTACATTTGAATAAAATATAATTTTTTTCATTTTACATGAATGGGCATTGGGGGAGAAAATTATGGAACCGTATGGGTAGCAATATTCAATTTGAAATGTAATATGCAAAATGACAATGCAATATGTAAAATGGCAATGTATTTCTGTATTTAGATTTACATTTTCCAATACCATATGTGCAACGTTTGGTGCAAAATTAAAATGAAAATTCAATTATATAATTTACATTTGCCATTTCCTACACTAGTTTTAATATTTAAATTAAATACACGCTTTATAAGTTGCAAAATTGAAATGAAAATGTATTACCCAAATTGATTAGATATGTTTAACATGTTCAAGCAAAAATTGTAGCAAAATGATCATTTAAATATTATTTTTCCTAAACGCATTTAGACTCATGGGTAGGACACTTGGGATTGCATTTTCATCATAACACCGTGTGATAATTGTAGCAAAATGCAGTGTGAATTTCAAAATGCATTCTGAGCCAAAGGTATGGCAAAAGGATAGCAAAATAATGTTTCTTTTTTCTTAAATGCATTTATGGGTAGCAATATTCAATTTGAAATGTAATATGCAAAATGGCAATGCAATATGTAAATGGAAATGTATTTCTGTATTTAAATTTACATTTTAAATACAAATGTGCAACATTTGGAGCAAAATGCTAATTCAAATTCAATTATATAATTTACATTTGCTATTTCCTGTACTAGTTTTAACATATATTTTAATGCTTTAGAAGTGGCAAAATTGAAATGAAAATGTATTACAGAAATGATTAGATATGTTTAACATGTTCAAGCTAAAATTGTAGAAAAATGATTATTTAAATGTTATTTTTCTAAATAGAGAATAGAGAAATATCAGTGTTCCTGAAGATTATGTGTGTCCGTCAGTGATCATAGAGCCAGTACATTATTAGAACCTAATATTATTTATTAGAATAAATAATATTATTATAACATTATTAAAATTTTTATGAATTTACTCATAAAAATAATCTTAGACAAACTGTCCGAGATTATTGCTTGCTCTATCAGTATTGTTGTATTTTTTCTCTCTCTTTTTACCATTCTGATTGTTGTTTATGCATCAGTTATAAAACGATGTGTATCGATCTGGATGCTAAGAAGTGTTAGGCTACTTATAATAATAGGCTAATAATAATAATTTCTGTTCCCAAAAATAACTCTGGTGATGTCTAAACCCATCTTTCACATTTTAGAAAGCATTTTGGTCTGATGTGAACCGGTGCTGATGGTGTGAATGGTATGGATATTTTCTTGGCACACTTTGGGCCTCTTGGGCATCGTTTAAACGCCAGTATTACCACGTCCATCCCTTTATGGCCACAGAGACCTGCGCGGGACGGATTTTAGATTTTTCTGTCCTGCTTACGCAAAAATATGTCATGTTTTGTCCCGCTACTGTCAGCAAAAGCACGCATAAACGTAACCTATAAATAGATTTTTTCCTGTAAGTCCATGACATTTCCACGAAATAGGTAGTTTCAAGTTATGTTGCCTAGCCACAACCTACACATCTCAGCATAAACGCTCCCGATAAATTACTTATTAAAAGTATCAATATTCACAAACTACTGTTAATTTTAACAGAAAAGCAATAGGCTGCTTCGTGCATGGTTTGGCATGGCAGCACAAAGTGCGCTCCTTTAATAATCCCTAAAAAGATGACATCTCAGTTCATCGCGATCTCACAGAGCTCCGTTATAATCAATAACACTGACTGCACAATGAATCTTTCATAATGTCTACACTTTGTTTGTTATAATCAGAGGATTTTCCAGCATGCAGAATTCAGCACTCAACAAAACGTTCTGAGCGGTGCGTGGATTCCTATATAAATGCATCTGATTAGCTATTGCCTTCAAGAGATCAAAACATGTTATAAATAGAAACTCTGCGTGCTGCGCCTGTAAATCATTTTTATTTTATTTTAGTTGTTCACGTTGCTTTTGTGCAATAGATGAATAACAACTTAATTGTTTCTAGATATTTTATTCTTAGATATTTATATTTCTGTGTTCACAAATTACTTTTTTTAAGGTGTGAAAGAGGGGTTTAAACATCGGAATTATTTTTGGGAATATAAATTATTATTATTATTATTATTATTATTATTATTATTGTTATAAATAACACCCATAACAGCATCCTACAAATCGTTTTATAACTGATGCATAAACAACAATCAGAATGGTAAAAAGAGAGAAAAAAATACAACGAGAGCAAGCAATAATCTCGGACAGCTAAACCTGTTTCAGCGCTTCAGCAGACACGCCCGCGCTCATGATAAGGTGCACGAGCACCAGGCGCGTTCTCTGCGAGATGTTCTAACCATAAATATCTATGGTTCTAATAATGTACTGGCTCTATGATCACTGACGGACACACATAATCTTCAGGAACACTGATATTTCTCTATTCTTGCTCAACTTCATCTGTCAGTAAATGCCTCGCTCTAATAGCTCTGCCTGCGCCATGTTTCCAACACCTGGCCGCGCCTTGATGCAGTGATTGACAGGGCGGGGCGGGGCCTTGATCGGCTCGGATTGCATTTTCAATTCCACACTGAATTTTGCTACATTCATTGCGGGACATGTAATGAAAATGCAATCGCAAGTGTCTTAACTGTGAGAGTAAATGCAATTAAGAAAAATAACATTTAAATAATCATTTTTCTACAATTTTAGCTTGAACATGTTAAACATATCTAATCATTTCTGTAATACATTTTCATTTCAATTTTGCCACTTCTAAAGCATTAAAATATATGTTTACATTATATGTTAAAACTCGTACAGGAAATAGCAAATGTAAATTATATAATTGAATTTGAACTAGCATTTTGCTCCAAATGTTGCACATTTGTATTTAAAATGTAAATTTAAATACAGAAATACATTTCCATTTACATATTGCATTGCCATTTTGCATATTACATTTCAAATTGAATATTGCTACCCATAAATGCATTTAAGAAAAAAGAAATATTATTTTGCTACCCTTTTGCCATACCTTTGACTCAGAATGCATTTTGAAATTCACACTGCATTTTGCTACAATTATCACACGGTGTTATGATGAAAATGCAATCCCAAGTGTCCTACCCATGAGTCTAAATGCGTTTAGGAAAAATAACATTTAAATGATCATTTTGCTACAATTTTTGCTTGAACATGTTAAACATATCTAATCAATTTGGGTAATACATTTTCATTTTAATTTTGCAACTTATAAAGCGTTAAAATATGTATTTAATTTAAATATTAAAACTAGTGTAGGAAATGGCAAAGGTAAATTATATAATTGAATTTTCATTTTAATTTTGCACCAAACGTTGCACATATGTATGGGAAAATGTAAATCTAAATACAGAAATACATTGCCATTTTACATATTGCATTGTCATTTTGCATATTACATTTCAAATTGAATATTGCTACCCATACGCTTCCATAGAAAATGTGCTTAAAGGGGTCATGAACTGAGAAATCAAATTTTCCTTGAGCTTTTGACATATAAGAGGTCATAATACTATAAGAATATCCTGTAATTTTCAGAACTGAAAACTTCCTTGTTAGTCCAATAAAAGCTTTTATTGACACCAGGCCCAGCAAATGACAGGTTTTTCAAAGTGGGGATCTATGACGTCAAAGGGAGGCAAGCACCGCCTCTGCAGAAGAAGATCAACGCCTACTTCATCACTGCCTGTTTAGCCCCGCCCACCGATTCACGCATGACATGCAATAGAATAGGTAGCCTTTAGTAACATACGTGGCCTACGTGGTGTTAAACCAGATCGAGCTACCAAGCAATTAACATGCTGTTGAGGATTACAAAATATTGTGCAGTGCCTGGGCTCGACAGTAATGCAACATGTAAGTAACTGTGTTCATTCTAATGCCTGAATGATCTGAAATGTAATTATTCATGTACAGTCAGATGTTCTTTGTCTGTGTGTCAGTAAATCAAACCAGTGACTAAACGTCAACTTGCGTTGTTTCTCTTAGTAGGATGAAAATAATCTGTTATTTAACGGTGATTAAATTCTATAAAGAAAGCGATTGAAGAAAGCTCCTTTTGCAATCGTTGGAGCAGTGCGCGCTGAAGCTGTCAATCAAACAGGAGAGTTTATCAGTGACGCGTTTATCAGTGACTCCCGTTTTATTCAACGAATCTCTTAATTATATCACGTTTGCACTGTTAGTGAAGATGAAAGCATTCGTTAGTGTACAGAAACTGAGTTGCAATGACGAGATCACTGCTTTCATGCGCTCAACATGTCTGTGATCGGCTACAGTGTTCAGCTCTGCAACCTTTCATGCCACAATCTTAATAAAACGCCATAGATCTAAATGTAATGCAACACTTTTCACGATTAGTTAACCATGAGAGCTGTAATAGTAAAAATGTGCTTTAGCTATTTTAAATGGAAAGACGTTAGCCAATCACAGCAGTGGGCGTTTACACTGAACTCTCACAGCAGACACGCCCCTTAAAACAGAGCGTTCAAACGAGAGGGCTAAAATCAGGGTAGGAAAAATGCCTTTTATTTATAAATTATGACAATTTTTGATGTAAAAAGCATTCTAACATTATAAGTGCACCCCAGGAAACATCATAAAACAATAAAACAACGCAGTTCATGACCCCTTTAATTATCATGATTGCAATGGTATAATTTCAATAGCAGTTCATTGTACAAAAAATACCATATATACTGTTTATTTCTTTATTTTTTGTAAATATAATATTGATGTTTTTTTATAGACATCCTGAAGATTTACCACTTGTGGCATTTCACCTCTCTAACAAAACTTCAGCTGGATAATAACTTTATTGAGAGGATTGAAGGGTTAGAAAACCTCTCTAATCTGGTCTGGCTGGGTGAGTTCAGACTGTCTGACTGATATGAAAACAGACCCGGAGAATCTCCGAACACTAAGACAGAATTCTTGTATTCCTCAGATCTGTCGTTCAATAATATTGACGTGATTGAAGGACTGGACTCTCTTGTGAAACTTCAGGACCTGAGTTTGTTCAACAACCGCATTTCTGTCATTGAAAAACTGGATACGCTGCAGAACCTGCACATCCTCTCTATTGGAAACAATGCCATTGCTCAACTGGATAATGTAAGCCAACTGTATTTTAGATGATACGTTTTTAGAAAATGTGGAAGGATGAAAATGAGTCTGATTTCAAGATATGCATCTATCTACTAATTTATTTTCAATGAGTGTCACTCAAAAATAAAGCTGAAGGAAATCATATCCAACCCTGCAGGTGCTTTACCTCAGAAAGTTTAAGAATTTACGCACTCTCAACCTTGCGGGAAATCCCATCTGTGATGAAGAGAGCTATAAGCTATTTGTGGCGGCATATCTTCCAGACTTGGTTTATCTGGACTACAGACTGCTGGATGAACAAACAGTTAGTGAAACATTAATAAGTCATTTCTCATATATCCACAGCTGCATATAATTGCATTTGCTTGGCTTAGTTTTTCAGCTGACCACATGTGAAAAAGAAATACACTGGCACACTTATTATGGAAATAATATACTTTAAAAGAAAATACTTTTGGTGATCAGTTCTTAAAAGCACCATTATTTTTTCTTATAGTATGAAGAACATTTTAAAGAACCTTTTTCCACTATAAAGAACCTTTTGTGGAGTAGAAAAGGTCATTTTCACTAGTGATAGCTAACATTTGTCCTAATGTTCTTTTTTATTATTCTATTTTGGTTCTGTTCATAATTCATATGTTTTGCGCTTACATATAAAGCGTGAAGCTGCCTTTGCAAAGTATCAGTATGCTGTAGAAGAAATGCAACACAATGAGCTCCAGGAGCAGCAGGCAATGGAGGCTCAGAAGATCAGCAACGAGGAGCTTCAATTGCACAAGGTGACCAACATTATATCATGCCATCCATCTCATTCAAGTACAGTTCTAGGTTTAAAAAGTCAGATTTGTGAGTCACAGAGAGTGAAGTCACAGATAGTGAATAAATACTGCTTCCTTCTTTCACAGGACGCATTCGTGGAGTTCTTGAATGGACCTCAACTTTTCAACAGCATGTTTGCTGATGATCCTGATGCAGAGAACCTGGCTCTCCTCCCTGGAATGGAAGAACTGCTGGAGACATATCCTTGTTATGAATGGCAAAATATACAAATCAAACCACTAATGAAAGCAATACTTTATAATAAACTCTTAAAAATAGGGTTCTTTTTTGGCTTTGATGGTTCCATGAAGAACCTCTAACATTCATGGAACTTTTCTTTAGATTAAGCCGCAGGAACTTTCCCCAGGAACTAGGGACTTTGGGGTGGTACTCGGTGTGTTTCGACCACAGGGTCCAGGGTCTAAATGAAGTTCCGGGTAAAAAGGTCCCTGCTCGCGAGGTAGTACTTTTTCAAAGGAACTTTCGAGGGTGGGACTTGGGCGCTGAACACAGGGCCGTAGCTAGGGAATTCTGGGCCCCTTGAAAAAAACATTGATGTGGGCCCCCAACGCCCTCCACTCATATCATATACGGAGGGCCTATAAGATATAGGCATGGAAGCCCACATCTAGTGCCATGCACCTATTTCTAACAAAACAGACAAATACTGTAAATAAGTGCAAATAAAGGTTATTGCTTTTACTTATTTTATATGCGAAGTTGTATATAAATATTATATCAAAACAATGGCATTAAGCGATTAATAACTTATTATTGTTTAAAGTCATCAAGCAATTATGTACGATAAACAACAAAAGACAAGAAATTAGCCTAGTAAAATGATAAAATAAACTTTTTTTAAAAGTAGGCCTACCAACAATATAATAGGCCTATAAAATGTCTTTACAGTCAGTCTGATGTCTAAAAGCTGAGATAAATATTCAGAAATTAAAATTAATGCAGTCAAATGTAAAATAAAGCCACTTAAGTTTCTCACTGTCTTAATTTTTGATGATGATAATGTGCTATTTTATTAAAAAAAAGCTAATAAATGTATCCATCAATAGCAATGGGTTGTATTCCCGTTTTCTTGACAGTATTGTTAAAAATATCACATCAGCAGCCGGCAAGTCTGTAATGTACACGCATATCTATTTTTCTGCATGTTATACGCACCAACGAACTACATAATAGCGCAAAGTCGTGCGCAGTCCTACATCACCGGACTAATTTGCCTAATCTTCACGGTACTTTAGACCGCGATGGAAACGCACACAGCAACAGGTCTGGGGGAAAAAAGTTCCTGGGACAAATTGTTCCAGGTAATTTCGGTGGAAACAGTGCTTTAGATTTTCTTTAGATTATTAAACGCTCTTCAAACTGAGAAAAAAAATGGTTCTTTTAAGAACTGTTTCCTGAAAGGTTCTTTGGGGAATGAAAAATGGTTATTCTATGGTATCGCTGCATAAACTCTTTTTAAAGAGTACCTTTTTTACATTTTCAACTTCATTAGTGTGTAATGTTGCTGTTTGAAAAAGCATGAAAAAGGTCTGTAAAGTTACAAAGCACAAAGTCAATCCAAAGGGAGTTATTCTCTATATCAGCAGGCTAGACACTGTTTCTAAACTCCTCTTCTTCTGGGAACGAACACGTCACAATATTCCTCATTTAAATAATTCCCTCCCAAGGCATATGCAAAATAAAGTTAGTAGTTTGTTGAAACTCGCGGTTATGGTAAGGGGTGGGACATTTCCAAAACACGCTCGAAGCATTTGACCAATCACAACACACTGGTCCAGCTGACCAATCAGAGCACATTGTGCTTTTCAGAAGGTGGGGGTTCATGGAGATGGGAACGTAGGGATGGGCGATACCATTTTTTTGTTTTTCGATACGATACCGATACTTACAAGCCCAGTATTGCCGATATCTAAACTGAACTTTTAAATTATTAAATTATTAAAATTACTAAGAGTAAAATGGGTAAAGATACCCATTTAACATCATATTTGAAAGGCATTTTAACATTCAATATGCCTTAATTGCAATTTATTAGATTATATTTTTTGTTTACACATGGTTAAATTTGTTTACTTGTAGTGGTAACCATGGAAATCTACAAATAGTTAAACTACGGTCATATTATAAAAACATGGTTCATTTTCAAAAGGGACTGCCAGTGACAGGCTATTGCACCCATAACATGCAACCTTTCTATTCTGACAGTGTATGATTTATATTCTTATGATACTTTTGGGAAACTCAGACCTGTTTGAATACAGTGTCAGCAGTGAGCGAACGCTCGCTCTGTGATTGATTGGTTCTGTCTTGCAGCATTTGTGTGTGTTCAGATCAGATGAGCAGGAAAATAGTCCTATACTACACAATTATTCACTAACATAGGTTATTCGTATTGTACGCATTAAATAATCTTTTTAAATATACAAAATTACTGGTAAAAAAAACACCTTAGTATCGATATTTTTATTTGAGTATCGATACTTTTCGATACTCACATCAGTATCGATATATCGATACTTCATATCGATACGCCCAATCCTCCCTACTAAACAGCGGTGCATTTCCCAAAAGCATTATTAACAGTGTTGGGTAAGTTACTCTAAAAAAGTACATCTTCAACAGTGTAATTAGATTACTGTACTAATTACTCTCTCTATAAAGTATTGGATTACTAAAATATAAATCCCATCAACCTCAACCAGTTGAACAATACAAGGATAGACATAAAACTGCACTTTTAATTCTTTCAAATAAACAATATAAAATTGCATAAATTATTCTTGAACTGGCCAAAGTGTGTAAAGAGAGAAGGTTACATTAAAAACATCAATTTTTTGCTGTTTAATGCAATTACATCAGAAGTAACTGTAATTAAATTACAGAAAAATAAAGAATAATCCCTTTTTCAAGGAAAAAGTAATTCATTTACAGTGATTAGATTACTTGGTAATTAACTACACCCATCACTGATTGTTAGCCATTTGGACTTAATAAATCCTTATCTTGAGCAAAATAAGACATTCAGTACAATCTATATCTTTTATTTCAAATAAAGACGTGTCATTTACGTCTTTTAGTTTGTAAAGAGATTTAAAGCGCCGTTTTTGAAGAGTGCGCATGTGCGTACGTGCTCTAGTACAGAAGAAGGAGCCTATGATTGAATCTGGAAATAAAGCAAAATGAAGAAAAATGAAAATTCGTCCTCAGATGCCATGTCCATAATTTATAGCAATCTCAAATGGGTTCATTAAAAGAAGTTATTACTCCACCACCTGCATGACCTGCGTGATCATTAACCAACGTGACAAATTTGCGACAATACGGTTTCATGACTATAGTTGATTTCTTCAACTATGCATCGTACTAGTTAAGCAGTGAGTTATGTCGTTGTACGGGAAACACACCAATGTTTCTAATGGTATTTCATGCATTCTGACTTATTTACACTGTTAAAGAGTTTGATTCTTGTGCTAAACATGGCCAAAATTTTAAAAAAAAATCGAGTTGGACATATGACAGAGTATTTCTATGCCAAATACACTCCTTCAGGATTCGAACAAGTTTGGGAAAGTTTTTTTTTAGAGTATGCCCCTGTATGACGTCATAAAGGGTAGAATTGCTTGTATGGACACTGCTCCCGGATGAGCACGTGCACATCAACCAGAGCGAGAGCAAGAGCACACCCATCAACGAGCTTCATTCAGGTTACAGACGCCGTCGGCAGCGCTGTCATTTTGTTTTTAGACCATGAAATCAACAATGTCACTAAAGAAGTGTGTTTTTGGTTGTGAGGGAAAGATAACCTTGTTCAGCTTCCCAAATAACCCAGCATTAAGGAAACAGTGGATGCAGTTTGTTTTTCCCGCGCAGCAACTGAGTTGTGCAAGTGTGTTTGTTTTGTTCCCTGTCATGAGTCGAAACCGCAGGCGGTGAGTGAAACTGCATCAAATGTCTGTGTTTTGTTGGCAATCGGCGCGTAAGTGCATATAATGTCAACAGCACGAACGTATAGTGAATCGAAAGTTATCCAGGGGTAATGCCATGATGTATTTCGTGTGTGCTCGTGACTCTTTAACTCCTCCCACTGCATGCCTACACAAGTGTAAAATAACATGAGTGAATTTTAGCAGCATCTAGTGGTGAGGTTGTGAATTGCAACCGCCCACCGCTCACCCCTCCCTTTCGAAGCACATAGAGAAGCTACGGTGGCCAACACAGGACAAAAATGTCGTTGTCTGAGACAGCAGGGAGTAGCTAGGGCTCTGTAGAGAAGTTTGTCCGTTTAGGGCTACTGTAGAAACATGGCGGCGCAAAATGGCGATTTCACCTGTACAGGGGACCCGCGGTGTATATAGATAGAAATGGCTCATTCTAAGGTAATAAAAACATAATGGTTCATTATGTAAGCTTTATACACCACTTAAAACATAGTTATGTATATTATATTGCATTTCTGTCAATAGATCCTCATAAATACTACACACTGCACCTTTAAGAGTGCAGATGAGGGAACAGCTGTTAAAAAGGGCTCAAAACAACCCATTTACCTTGACAGTCCATTTACATTTAAGAGCAATATGGAAGCTCTATGTGTGCAGATATTTGATGCGGGTTTGACTCAGCATGCTCGGAGAACGGCTGAGGTGGAATCCTTTTTTACCTGTTCCCATGAGGCGGTGGCTGACAATCAGCGCAAAGCAGCACAAATAGCAGCTGACTTTGAAAAATCCAGGAGGCAGGTTGGTTTCTTCTCCCTCAGTCTAACAAGGAAAACGAAACAACCTGTTTCTCACCAGTTGAACCCATCAAAATGTTCACAAATTAAATTCTATTCTTTGCAGAAGACCGTGGAAATGCAACAGATCACAGACGCCGAGCTACTTGAAGCTCACATCACTTCCTGCCATGAACAGGCCGACCAGCTCTCTGAAACCCTCATGAGTCTTGAACTGCAGCTGGTGGACCAACTAGAGGTCAGAATAAAATACCTACATTATTAATGTAATATTAAATACGGACCATATCACCTAAACGAATGGATTGCTTCTTTTAAGGACATCTTCAAAGACTTTGAGAGGAACATCTCAGACATGGCTGGAGGGTTCATTGAATATGTGCAAGGGATATATCCTTTATCCAACAAGACAAAACAAAAATACTTTTATTTCAAGGGTAAGGCTTCTTTAACTCTGACACACATTCGTAATGTGTCGAGACCTGGAGAACCAGCACCATGAGCAACAGCTTGAGATTGCCTTGGCAACACTGGAGAAGGTGGTCAAAAATGAGCTGGAGGAGGAAATACCGGATGATGTGGCAATGGTCAGTGGGAAACAGTCTCGATCACTTAATGATAAGAATTTGTGTTGACTCATTATGGATAAAGAAGAAGTCAAAAACCATGGTAAGACACTTACATGCCTTATTTTAGTCCTCATTTCCTCTGCCCTGTAGCTCTTGGTAGATAAAGACACAGTGAGCAATGCAGTCAGTGCTTCCCATGACACACACCTGCAGAAGATTGATAACAGGGAGGACGAGCTACTGACACGGATCAACGGCTGGATGGGCGGTCTGCTGAAATCAGTACGTGATTATGAACACACTTCCTGTGAACTTTAGACTCATTAACAATTATATTATATTATATTATTATATATTAGTCACAGTGTAGCCTACCATGAGGCTGTCCAGGATCAAAAGACCTTTTATTATTAAATGTAAATATAAGAATCTTTTTGTTTGTGTCAATAGATACACAATGATGAGGTGAAGAGGAATTGCAAGCGCATCTCAGAGATCCAAACCTACATTAGTTTTGTAAAGGATGAGCTGGAGGACATCGTCTGAGCACAATTAAAATGTTTCTCATGTCAGATCCAGAATATAACAAATTATATATAAACAGATGTTGCTAATTTTGTTGTTAGATGCTGATAAGTATGCAGCTGTATTATTTTTGTTTATTAAATTTTAAGATGCATCAGTTTTACAAGAATGTTGTAGGGTTTGTTTTTGTACTTTATGCAATGCTTCCATCTACAGACAAGTAAAGGTGCTGCAGCAATTCCATTTGTTGGCGGTGAGAGAGAGAGAGAGAGAGAGAGAGAGAGAGAGAGAGAGAGAGAGAGAGAGAGAGAGAGAGAGAGAGAGAGAGAGAGAGAGAGAGAGAGAGAGAGAGAGAGAGAGAGAGAGAGAGAGAGAGCTTTACATAAAAGGACATTTCTCAAATAGGGTGTAGGCAGCTATATATATAATTTAGAAATAAAGTTTTATATATATATATATATATAGCTAGCACAATCCATTCTGCCAAATATGTGTTTTATGTACATCATCAACATTTCAAATGTTAAATTTGTTTTTAAATTATATATATATATATATATATATATATATATATATACACACACACACACATACATATTGGCGTCGTTAAACAGGTTTTATTGGCAAATTCATTGTTTAGAAACAGCTGTCACAACATTAACGCTTCTCTACATTTCTACAGTACCGTTTTCTTGTAAAAAAAGAACTACAAATCCCATCATGCCTTTTCCAAAGCAGCCAATGAACATCCAGCGTCATTGTACCTTGATGGCCGTCATCCAATCAGAGAACAGTATGCTGGATCACATGACTCGCTGTTGAGCGCCTTCATTCTGCTCTGAGGGACGTAACCGTAACCGTCCTGCGGGAGAAACTCCGAAACTTACGCACTGCGCTGTCAGTGTCGCGTTTTCTTCTCCTCCAGGGTCTCGGATAAGCGACGCTCTGCTGGTTGTGCTCGGGGACGTCCCCGCAGAAGCGATCAAACATGCCGGTCCGTACCGACTGCTGTCTGGGCTCGTCGTTGGCCTGCATGGCCTCGGCCTCTCTCGTTCCGCCCCCGCCGATCAATACCCATCAGCCCGGCGTCAACACCTCTCTGCTCTACAGCGGCTCCCAGTTCCGCGGGCACCAGAAGAGCAAAGGAAACTCCTATGATGTCGAGGTGGTTCTGCAGGTAAACACTTTGCTCTCTGTTGATATGCTCAGTAAGAAGTGAGCTGCCTACCTAGGCAATTCAAATGACTGCCTCTAGGTAGGCTGCTCACTAGGTTGTGAAACTATGAAGCCCAAAAGTGATATGCTGGCTACCAGTTTGACTCAAAACATACATAGTAGGCTACCTACATGCAGTCTAGGTTGGCAGCTCACTATATTGTGGCAGTATGAAGCCCTTAAATGCTGTTTGTTGGTAGTCAGCCTAAAATGTAGGTTTTGAGTCTAAAATGCAGTCCAGGTAGGCAGCTCAATATATTGTGACAGTATGAAGCCCTTAAATGCTGTTTGTTTGTAGGTAGCCAGCCTACTAGGTAGGTTTTGAGTCCAAAAATGCTGTCTAGGTAGGCTGCTCACTAGGTTGTGAGAATATGAAGCCCAAAAGTAATATACTGGCTACCAGTTTGACTCAAAACATACATAGTAGGCTACCTACATGCTGTCTAGGTAGGGTGCTCACTATATTGTGACAGTATGAAGCCCAAAATGCTGTGTGTTTGTTGGTAGTCAGCCTACTATGTCCAAAATGCTAGGCAGTTTACATGTGTGAATATAGTGCTCATAATGCATTTGTGCAATGTGTCTAATATTGCATGTCAGTGAATCTGGAGATGTAATCAGAATGGATCAGTTACCAATTCTAAGTAGGGCAAGCAGAGAGAGTTTTATCTTCATGTTTGAGTCTAGATTAGTGTTTTGTTGAATGTTATTAACTGACCCACATTAGCAGATCTGTTCTTGTGGTCTGGAGTTGTGCCAAGTACATCATTATAGTGATTTTATTAAAACCCTTTGCTTTGGACCCACAGCATGTGACCATGGAGGACTCGTACCTGTGTGGATACCTCAAGATCAAAGGTCTGACGGAGGTGAGATGTGATCAATGTGACCATGTAGTCATACTGTGACCTGCAATATGTTTTTTTTTTAGTAGCTGTTGATCTTATAACAGTTTATGGCAGGGCATGACATAAACATAAAGCACTCTTGTTGTTTGTCTGAATGGAGATTCTGCTTTTGTGGTCTTATTGTCTGGTTGCAATACTGGAGCACAATGGATTTGGACACTGATCTTTAAAGTGCCGCTGTCCTCACACTATTAGTCTTTGATTTTATCAAGATACAGAAGCTTTAAGAAGCCTAATGCACTTAATTTGCCAACTTGATTTATTGATCTGCATCTCAGTTGTAGCGTGTCAGGAAATATGAAGCAGATATGATCATACTGTCGGTATTTATCTTAATATTTGTGTAATTTTCCTGAATTTAAAAAACAAAACAAAAAAACATTTTATTTCCAATCAGACTTCAAACAAGTAGATTCAAAATGTTTAATACAACAAGAATGATAATTTTCCTCTAAATGAGCACAGGGAAGAATGATATTTAATACTTTTCACTTATATGCACCAATATAACAGTACAGAGTAAAAAACACCAATATTTTGACCTACATACACTGCTAGCATTTAAAAGTTTGAGTAATGGTTTTGTAAGAAGTCTC
This sequence comes from Coreius guichenoti, assembly GCA_039654105.1. Lineage (NCBI taxonomy): Eukaryota > Metazoa > Chordata > Actinopteri > Cypriniformes > Gobionidae > Coreius > Coreius guichenoti. Next base: position 11,987,273 of record CM077171.1, on the reverse strand, counting down.
TTCTGCTCACAAAGGCTGCGTTTATTTGATTAAAACTACAGTAATATTGTGAAATATTGTTACAATTTAAAATAACTGTTTTCTATTTTAATATATGTTAATATGTAATTTATTCCTGTGATCAAAGCTGAATTTTCAGCATCATTACTCCAGTCTTCAGTGTCACATGATCCTTCAGAAATCATTCTGATATCATGATTTGCTGCTCAAGAAACGTTTATGATTATTATCAATGTTGAAAACAGTTATTTTTGTGGAAACCCTGAACATTTTTTTCTGGATTATTAGATGAATAGAAAGTTCAAAAGAACAACATTTATTTGAAATAGAATTTTTTTGTAACATTATAAATATTGTTACTGTCATTTTTTGATCAATTTAATGCAGCCTTGCTGAATAAAACTATTAATTTCTTTTTTAAAAATCTTTCTGAAGGCTAATGTATTAAAATTATAATATATGAAAAATACTACATAGTTCATAATCAGGGTCTTCGGAGGTAGCCGATGAACACAGTGATCCACACACACAGTACAAAGTACCCTAGACATGTGAACTGCGAGCCCAGCACTGGCAATAAATCCAAAATAAATGCAAAGAAACTGTTTGTAATATTAACTCATCCTATTTTTTGAATGAAATAAAATATAATCACTGTCAGGACTAGGAATGTCACGATAGCAAAAATCTAGTAGTTGGAACCGGTACCATCAAAAGTACACGATATTCAATACCCAATTCGATACCACAGTAAAAAAAAAAGAACAATAATACTTAACATTATTTAAACCTTTTAACATTACAAAAACACAACATTAGTGCCACTTGGCCTTCAAATATTTAAAGGTTCAGTGTGTAAATTTTAGCAGCATCTAGCGATGAGGTTGTGAACCGCCCACCGCTCACTTCCCTTTCAAAACACATAGAGACACATAGTCGTCTGAGACAGCAGAGAGTGACTAGCGCTCTGTAGAGAAGTTTGTCCGTTTAGGGCTACTGTAGAAACATGGCGGCGCAAAATGTCGACTTCACTGTAAGTGGACCCGCGGTGTATATAGATAGAAATGGCTCATTCTAAGGTAATAAAAACATAACGGTTCATTATGTAAGCTTTATACACCACTGAAAACATAGTTTTGTATATTATATGTGACCCTGGACCACAAAACCAGTCATAATGTAAATTTATACAAATTTAATTTAATTTATACATCATCTGAAAGCTGAATAAATAAGCTTTCCATTTCCATTTGTTAGGATAGGACAATATTTGGCCGAGATACAAGAAAATGCAAAAAAATTTAATATTGAGAAAATTGCTTTTAAAGTTGTCCAAATGAATCAATGCATATTACTATTAATAAAAATGTTTGATATATTTATGGTAGGAAATTTACAAAATATCTTCATGGAACATGATCTTTACTTAATATCCTAATGATTTTTGGCATAAAAGAAAAATCGATAATTTTGACCCATACAATGTATTGTTGGCTATTGCCACAAATATACCCGTGCGACGTATGACTGGTTTTGTGTTCCAGGGTCACATATTGCATTTCTGTCAATAGATCCTCATAAATATTACATACTGCACCTTTAAATAAAATGAAACAGTTTAGCATTACATGTGCAAACATGTGCAATGCAGTCAACTTTACTATTGCAATACCCGGCCATTTGAAGTCATGGCTTCTTGATGAACAGTGGCACATGGCCTTCAAGCATTTAAAACAATACTGTGCTTAGAATTAAAATAACTGGCACAGAAATTGCAGTATCAAGACATGGGAAAGTAAATAATAAATTTAGTACAGTAATTTACGGTTCTTCATAAATACAGTTGAATACTGTAAATGTTGCTGAATTTGATGACCAAAATAATAACGGCAAGCTACTGTTCAGTCTTACGGGATAAGATAGCATTTTTTAGTCTAGTCAGACATGCGACGAGCTTGCGTGAGCCTGCTCTTAAAGGGTTAGTTCACCCAAAAGTGAAATTTCATGTCATTAATTCCTCACCCTCATGTCGTTCCAAACCCGTAAGACCTTCGTTCATCTTCAGAACACAAATGAAGAAATTTTTGATGAAATCTGAGAGCTTTCTGTCCCCTCCATAGACAGCAACGGTATCCCTTTCAAGGCCCAGAAAGGCAGTAAAGACATTGTTAAAATAGTCCATGTGACTCCAGTCGTTCAACCTTAATGTTATGAAGTGATGAAAATACTCTTATATACTCTTATATAAATGAAATATCAGAAGTATATATTGAGTCAGATCACTGCAAAGCTCACAGAAGCGAAAGTGTCACTCAACCTGCTCTATTGCTCTCTGTAGGAATATCCCACCCTCACTACATTCTTTGCCGGGGAGATCATCAGCAAGAAACGGCCTTTTTTAACCAGGAAATGGGATGCAGATGAGGACGTCGACCGAAAACACTGGGTAAATAATGATTCATTGTGTGTAATAATGCATAATGATTATGAATCTCTATGCATCATGACTCAAGTGCAGTTTATAGTAGAAACTGATCTGCTAAATATGTTTTTCTTTTTTCTCAGGGGAAGTTTCAAGCATTTTATCAGTACGCAAAAAGCTTTAATTCAGATGATTTCGACTATGAAGAACTAAAGAACAGTGACTATGTCTTCATGCGGTGGAAGGTACGGTGTATATTATGACTGAAACCGTATACTGTACTACAGTAAAAATGTTTTGGTTTGAAAGAAATTACTTTTATTCAGCAATACTTTTACATTGTTACAAAAAGAAAAAACCTGTTTCATATAAATGCTGTTCTTTTGAATCTTTCTATTCATCAAAGAATCCTGAAAAAGTATCAGGGTTTCCACAAAAATTGTTTTCAACATTCGTAATAATAATAATAATGTTTCTTGAGCATCAAATCATCATATCGTGACACTGGAGTAATGATGCTGAAAATTCAGCTTTGATATCTCAGGAATAAATTACATTTTAAAATATATTCACATAGAAAACAGTTATTTTAAACTATTTTTGATCAAATAAATGCAGCCTTGGTGAGCATAAGAGACTTAAATCTTATTGACATTTGAACGGTAGTGTGTGTATATATGCAAATCCATAAAAGCTGCTTTATATAAATATACAAATCTGGTGAAAGAACTGTAAATAATCAAATAATCCTGCTGTAAAATGTTGTTTGTTTGTTTCAGGAGCAGTTCTTAGTTCCAGATCACACAATCAAAGACATCAGCGGTGCTTCCTTTGCTGGCTTCTACTACATCTGTTTCCAGAAGTCTACAGCCACCATAGAGGGTTACTACTACCACAGAAGCTCGGAATGGTATATATACTAAAGATTACACTACACTAATCTAGTGAAATGCGGTAATCGTCAACTATGCAAATGTGAAAATAATTCGTAATTGGTAATTCCCAAATGCACACTAAACTGATGGAGTTCACTGCATTCATTCACTGTGAACCGGTATTGAGAATCGAACCCACGGAGCTGATCATGTGCTGATCGCGTGAGCGAAGTGCGCACTTCTCTTTGAGCAGCGCAAACAGATGGTATTTTGCGATTTGATAAGAATACAAAGTCTTACCACGCTTTAGTTTGTTTGACAGCAATGGCGTAAAACACGACATTAAAGACTAGGGTTGGGCGATGTCTACCAAAATGGCATTGGGCGATGTCTACTGTGAAACATCGTGATGGACGGTGACATCGGGGGTGGGGGGATGGGGGTTGGGGTGCACCATCTCGCACATGACAGGGCGTTCTAAAAACGCGGCGCTCAGGTTAAAATCAGTTAAACTTTTAAAAAACGTGTCTCGAGACCTGCGTTTTTCCGCATAATCCACTGCCCCGCGCTCTGTGTGAACGAGCCCTTAGAATTTACCGTGAAGTGACATAACTGCCAGAGACAGACGCGCTCAGCGCTTGTCATATATCACAACTATTCAGTGTTTTCAACCACATAATGTTTATTTTAGGTTTCAGACTTTTAAATACACATAAGTACTAGTAAGACAATACATTTATAGTTTGTAAAATACACACTGGTGTCTGTGGAAGGAGCAGTAACAATCCATTCAAATATAATTTGCTGACGTGTTTTATTCATATTAGATACACATAGTGTAAGTAACTATAAAGTTTACTCTATTCTTCTTCCAGTTCACCGGCCACTTACTTGCATGTATTTCGGGAGAAACTGATGAATTCACATGCTGTGTAAATCCGACTGACAGGACTCTCTGAACTGCGGCGCAAACTAACTTCTCACATTATAGATCAAGATCAAGGTCATTTATGAAGGTTTTTAAAACAACAAAACACACTCACTTACACGTATTTGAAAATCGGAATATAAGATAGATGATGACATGTTAAGCAAATTTGTGAATATTTTGAATAAAAAAAGGAAAAACGAAATAAAAGCGATACATCTGTCATACAGCACTATTTTGGCTGATGTGAGTCACGTGACAAGCATGACGCGTCGCCATGGAAACAATATCATGATGCCGGCTCAACATCTCGATGTCTGTCAGCCATCGGCGATAGACGATGCCATCGTCCATCGACCCAACCCTATTAAAGACCTTTTATGTTATTATGAGAAGTTTAATATTTTCAGTTAATGAATGAGAAGCACTGAAATCTATTTGTTGGTGGTCAATGTTGATATTGTGGCGGGCCGACACAAATAAATCAGTGTATAGGACATACTGGAGACTATTCGACTAGTCGATTAAACGATGCTGCTGCTAGTCGACTTGGAAATACTAGACTAGTCTGTTGCAAAATTTCTGTTTAAACGTTAATGAAATTAGTCGTTCCGCACATTTTATATATATATATATATTAGTGCTGTCAAAATTAGCGCGTTAAGGCACGCGATACATTTTTTAATTTTAACGCGTTAAAAATATTTAACGCAATTAACGCAGCATCAATTTTTCTGTCATCCTTTGGCTAGCGTTACATTATATGATCATGCGCTTATTCATGCAAATGCTTTCAAACCATTCAAGCGTGACAAGACGAAAGAGAACGCACTGTCTGTGAATGTCCTGGGTGTGCCTCAATCAGCTCCCTAGTTTCCTAGGGGGTGAATCAGTATATCGTGTACATGAATGTGGCCGACTCCCTGATTAGTGCCCTGACTACTGATTGAAATGCACCCCTTGTCTGAAAGATGCACGCCAGAATCGAGTTCTCTTTCGCGCTTGAACAAACAATAACACACAGAATTATGCCAAAATGCCCGTTTTGCCGAGTGTTCTCATAAGAGCAGCCTTCAATGAGTTAAATAACGTCTTAAATGAACTTAAAGAGTTGTGAGAAAATGAGATGCGCGTGACAGTGTGTCAGATCCGCGTCATGTTCGGCAGCGGCAGATCTTAAAGTGACAGCAGCGACTGATGATGTCTGACATTAATGTTAATCACAGAACAAAGATAACAGAAAATTGTGGCTTTAATAAGTAGTTATTCTATATATAATGTAAAATGTATGCAGTGCAGACAGTTTGATAACTTCCTTACCTTCAACTTACCTTCAACTATTCAATTTCTGTATATTTCCTACCTGTTAGACAGTTAGGAAGGCCACAGGTTATGACATTTATTATAATGGGTTTATGTGAAGATTGTTTTAAGTTTAATTGCGATTAATTTGAAAAAAAATTAATTGCGATTAATTTTTAAAAAAAAATTTTTTATCGATTGACAGCACTAATATATACATTATATATATATATATATATATATATATATATATATATATATATATATATATATATATATATATATATATATATATGTGTGTATATATTAGTGCTGTCAATCGATAAAAAAAATTTTTTTTAGAGTTTTTAATATTTTATATTGTAATAATTTCACAGTTACTCTCCAAATTAATGTAGAAACAACTTAAAGACAGTATATTTGAAATATTTGTTGTAATGGCATCTTTTTATGAAGGCCAGTATCACTGATGCTAAAACTGCTACTGATGTCTCTATGAAATAGATTTTTAATGATAGACATTCAACATTAGAGTATAATTGAAAGCTATATCAATTTCAACATTTATTAGGCTTTAAAAAAAGCAACTTTAATTTAAGTGAACTTAAAACAATCTTCACATAAACTCATTATAATAAATGTCATACCTACCTGTTAGACATACAGAAATGTAATAGTTATCAAACACTTTACAGTCTTAACTGCATAAATTATAAATTAAATATAGATTAATCCTTATTCAAGATATAATTTTCTCTGTTATCTTTGTTCTGTGATTAACATTAATATCAGACATCATCAGTCGCTGCTGTCACTTTAAGATCTGTCGCTGCCGAACATGACGCGGATCTGACGCGCTGTCACAAGCATCTCATTTTCTCACAACTCTTTAAGTTCATTTAAGACGTTATTTAACTCATTGAAGGCTGCTCTTATGAGAACACTCGACAAAACGGGCATTTTGTCATAATTCTGTGTGTTATTGTTCGTTCAGTCGTGAAAGAGAACTCGATTCTGGCGTGCGTCTTTCTGTGCGTCGTGTGTGTCACATTGGCCACGTTCACACAGCAGTAGAATACGGTTGTCAGTCCTGTATTTGAGTCCTTAATACGGTTATGTTCACACACAGTATGGTTATTTATGGGAGTGACAACCGCATTCTGTAACCGAACTCACACCCGTAAATTTTCAGGACTCACAACCGCATTCTCGGAAAACCCGCGCTGTGTGAACGGAACCAGTCATACAGTGCGAGAGAGCCGCTCTGCTGAGGGTTTTCCTGTGTGGTTTCGGTAACTTACGAGCTATGTGTCTAGAAGTTTCTAGATCCAGCCACTGTTCTCCACCGGAGCGGCTCCCGTCAGTTTTGTGTTCTATGTGCGACTCAAATGCCGTGTCATGCAAGAGAGGCTGCAAAGGACGTGCGACATGAGTGCAACAGTTAAAGTGTCTGGCTAGCGTTTTTACGTTGAAGCTTCTGTCAGTTAATGAAGATTTGACGGATAAACTCGCGGCTCAATTGGACTCTTGTCGTGTCAAAAGTGATCAAAAGTCACTGTCGCTATGGTTACTGGTAAGAGAATACAGGCTTGACTTGCGTTGCACGTTCATACAGACAGTATTTGAGACGCTACTGTAAGTTGCTGTGTGAACGAGACATTTCAAGACTCAAACCTGTAACTAAAGCCATAGACAGGACATTCACAGACAGCGTGTTCTCTTTTGTCTTGTTGCGCTTGAATGGTTTAAAAGCATAATAATAGCGTGATCATGTAATGTAACGCTAGCCAAAGGATGACAGAAAAAACGCATGCCACGTTAATTTACTGAAAGTTTTTAATAAACTGAAAAAATAATAATTTTGACAGCACAAATATATACAGTCAAACCAAACATTATTCAGACACCAGATATAATTTTTTACTAGTGGGTGCAGGACACAATAGTTCATTTATGTAAGTGAGGATAGCAAAATAAAGTAAACTGGGACATATTATACCCAAAAATTCTTCATATACAGTGGAATACCAGTAAAATTGATACAAATTTGGGACCAAAATTATTCAGACACTTTGACCTGACCATGTTTTGCTGAAGTGTTTTTTCTTTATTTGCTAATGCGACCTTTTACACCACAGACTGAACAAAATGAAGCATTGCTTGGTCATTGGTTGACCTAAATTGGTATCTAATTGTGTACTTAAATTTAACAGCTGACAGCTGATTGGTTGATTGTAATCCATTACATAACTTTCTATCAAAGTTATCTGACATTATCAAGATGAATTTGTTCTGACACAGTTCTTGTCATATTTTATTAGCATTTTCTAAACTATAGCGAATAAACTGTGATAATGTGAGAACATGTTGGAGGTGTCTGAATAAATTTTGTTTTGACTGTATGTGTGTGTATGTATGTTAATTCAATGTATATAAAGATTTAATGTAAATATTCTGAATATATCACCTAGTCCAAGAACCCAATTTTTTATTTATCATATTCTTATGATCAGGTATCAGTCTTTGAACCTCACACACGTCCCTGAACACAGCGCACCCATCTATGAGTTCCGGTGACACTGAAGTCTTCGCGTCACGGCAAGAGGGTGAATCTACAGCGGACAGAGGAAATGGACATGAGTGAAAGAGAGGAACTGTCTACTGATTACGCCAAGGACTCGGCTGTCCTCTCCCCTCAATGAAAGAATAAAACGGAGGTACAGATGATGGAGAACTCTTTCAGGAGACTGTACACAGGCCGATCAAGCGAGTGGGATTCGGGGATTCGCAGCAGTGTTAGCGTTTTGGTTTTTTTATTATGTTTCTGAGTTTTTAATGCTTCTTTCCTCCGATCATCTTAGAAAACCATTTTTATCCTTAAGGTTTGGGGATTAAGATCACAGTTTTTCTGGATGGAAGAGCCAATTGTGATATTTTTATTTTATTTTTTTGCCTTGTAATTTGATAAAACAGCATGGCCAATCTAGAAATTTGTTTTAATTTATTTTTAATCATTCTGTATGAACAGACTGTGGAAATGACTGTGACCAGCACGGTGTATACAGACACTGGGGACGTCTTTTACAGACGTATCAAATATTCAGTGTGCGATATTATGGGTACAGAGAGTTGCTATTGTCTGTGGCTCGCTTGGCCCTCAGACGTTTTTTTATTAATGTAAGGTGTATCATCAAAAGTCACATATATAGCAGCTGGGTCTTTCGCTTCTACGTGTGATATATTTTTATTATGAAATGAAATGGAGTCGGGTGTTTTGGAAAGAGGTATATATTATCCCATGGTGGTAAAGCTATTTGTAGAGCTGCTTTGGATGAAACATTTCTGTCTGATTTAAAAAAAAAAAAAATCTGTTGGTAGTTTTACGCTCCTTGTTTTGCTATGCAACCTGAAAAATCTCAGCTTGTAAGAATCTCAAGTATATGGAGGCTTGTTTTTGCCACAGAATAAAAAAATGAAATGGTTTAGGTAAGTGATTTTTAATCACAATTCCGACTATTTCTTGCTGTTCTGAGTTTATATCTTGCTTTTTTTTTTTAGTTAACACCTTGCAGTTCTGACATTTTTTTCTTCAGAATTGCAATATACATAATTCTGAAAAATCTGAATTCTGAGTTAATTTCTTGCAGTTCTGACCTTTTTCTCACTTTTGTGAGTTTGACTTGTTAACTCAGAATTCTGAGAAAAAATTCAGAATTGCGCAATGTAAACTCAGAATTATGATTTAAAAAAAAGTCAGACTTTCGAGATGTAAACTCTGAATTCCGGTTAAAAATAAAAGTCAGAAATGCAGGTTGTAAACTCAGAATTCCGATTTTAAAAAAAGTCAGAATTGCGAGATGTGAACTTATAATTCCGGTTTTAAAAAAAAGGTCAAAAAAGTAAACTCAGAATTCCATTATTTTGAGAAAAAAAAGTCAAAATTGCGACATGTAAACATAATTCTGGTTTTTCTGGTTATAATTTTGGTAACAATAAATAAAAAAAGTCAGAAATGCAAGTTGTAAACTCAGAATTCCAGTAAAAAAAAAGTCAGAGTTGTGAGATGTTAACTCAAAATTGTGATATATAAACTCAGAATTATGAGAAATCAAGTGAGAATTGTGCAATTTTTAAAAAAAAAGTTGCAATTTCCTTTTTATGGTTTTATTTTAAGGCAGAAACAGGCTTCCATGCGAGTATCTTCTCACTTGTTCACTTTAATATTCACAGCTCAGCGGGTATTGATTGATATTCGCACCGGTGTCACGCGGCGTGACGGAACGCAAGGCAGCAGATGCGCAGACGTTGCTTTCATGATGTCGTGATGGATAAGCAAGTGTTTTTATCGGAGGGCTCAGGAAGATTTTTAAATCAAACAGTCCAGATGATGGACAACACTGTTCTTTTAAACTACACATCAGCCTCAAGTCGTTTTTGGTGGCCGTGATCTACATCCTTTACAGTCGAGCAATGCACAAAATATAACGGCTGAGGCTTTGAGGAACCTCTCGTGAGGTGTTGGAAGTTTGGGAGAAACATTTATGATACAAAACCCAGATGCGTCCATTTAAGCTTTAGTCCAACCCTTTGCCTTAAAAGTCAGAGATTTGTCTATGAAACCACTTTTATAAGCATTAGTTTAAGCTCTGTACAGACAGAAAGACTTATACGAATGCGAGTGTTCAGGTTATGAAAGTGTTCGAGGCGTTTGAAATGAAAGATTGCTGTACCTCATCCGCCAAAACCTCCTTTTTAATTGTAGACTAGCGAGTATTTAACAACAGGTTCACACCACATTTCAACCTAGCTGTGTTGAGACGTTTAAATGTCATTTTGTACATACAAAGTAAGACGATACAAAAAAAAATGGATTTCCTTCCTTATTTTGGCTCATCACATGCCCAAATCCAACTATTAATGCACATTAATTCCCATGCACAATACCTAAAACACACACAAGAATTGACGTTTTGCAAAAATGTGTACATTTGACTTTTTTTTTTTTTTGTCCTGTTTTATTTATTTTGTTGTCCTTAACAAAAGCAGAAATATGGTTTCAGAAGGATGTTTATGAATATGTGGGATGTTTTGTTTGTTGCACCTAAATAAACTGCTGCCTGAAGGTCAAGATGTATTTAAATAAATGCTAAGAAACTGAGAGGCCACTGCACATGCTGTTACAGTACAGATGTACATAGTAGTGCTGTGGTGTACACAAAGTGATCTTTTTATTGGCACAAAAGGGTAAGAAAATAAATACTATTGAACACAGGTGTGAGTTGGTCTTTATGGGTATAGAATGCCATGACTGCCAAAATTAAAAATAAATAAATACATAAATAAATATACAAAGAAATGTAAAAAAGCAAAAATAAATAAATATACATAGAAAAGCAAAAAAAAATAATAATAATAATTATTTATACATTTATTTCCTTATTTATGTATATATTAATTTTTTTCCACATTTATTTTATTTATACATTTATTCATTTCTATTTTTTTCACATTTATTTATTTTTACATTTCTTTATTTTTACATTTCTTTGTGCGTAGGGTAATGAGTAGGGCGTGGTTTACCTCAGACATAGCAATCGAGCTCAGAGTAGGCGAGGGCGAAGCGTTGAGGCCACAGTGACACCTTGTGGTGCGGCCGAAATACAATAAGTATAGCCTACTGAAGTTGATACTGTCTGTAATGAATGACTTGGATAGGTATATGGCCAAAATCTTATATCACGGGTTAAGTCATATCACCCTAACTGTACTGTGTGACATGGATAGGCTACTCTTTATTCCGGACATGGCCGTAGAACATCGTCTGGTCTGGATTTGTAAAATGTCCTGGGCTAACAAACATGAACAGCAACATCTTCAACAGATCTGATAACAGGGACTCTGAAATGGAAGCGCTTGATATTTTCCATTACCGGTCAGAACACACGGAAAGGAAGCAGCGCACATATAGGCTACAGTGAAGTCGACGCAAGCATATTGATCAGTGCATTTGAAACGAGACCACAAATTCACTTCACATTCATATTTCCTATTTGTACATGCACAACATGTGACAAACGCTTAAAATACAGCGCATATTTCAAAGATACAAAATAGAACGAGGCGTCGGTTACAGGAGAACATTTTGTCGCGTCACTTCACGTGTGGACAGTCACAGCATCACTGAGTATAATGGGTTTTTCTTGGTGTGGTCTTATTATTAATCACACGTCTTAGGATAAGTTATCAACTGGAAATATCCAGAATTAGATAAATCAAATGTGCCCATGGAAACGGAGCTGGTGAAACACACACGCCATGCATTAAACATACACAGATGCATCATCCTCTTTCAAACAGCACCTGTCGCGTGCCCTCGTATTTTTGAGGAGACATAACTTTTAGTTTCGGTACTGTCAGTTTACAGTTAGCCCGTTAGGCTATTTTATGTGTATCTTTATGCCTACCATGCATATTAGACCAACGCCAAGCTTTGATAGGCGCACTGAGTGTACGGGTTTACTTTACAGGAATTTAACTTTATAGGCCTATTTCATATAATCTATTTAATTTTATTTTGGCCAGTATGACGATGATAACAACAATAGCCTAATAATAATAAGAAAGAAAGAAAGAAAGAAAGAAAAGATAAGTGATTTCAAAGACTGGGATGGGATGGATACAAAAATGTTTTGGTTTTCTTGTATTTTTCTCACCTGTTCTTTTGACATTTATTGATAATGAACTTCATGCTGTATAGGGAATATAACACCCGTGCGTTGTGCCTAAAGCCTAAAGGATGCGATTTGTAAATAATAATGATAATAATAATAATAATAATAATAATAATAAAAAAATTATGTAGCCTATATATATATATTTTTTTTACTGTTTTTGGCAGTTGTTAGGCTACAGAAAAAATGTAACAATAAATAATTTGATTTGATCTTTGAAGTAGCCTATTAGACAGAGATAGCTTCGATATTTGATCAGTATGATGATACTTGGTTACAATGACACTAATAATTCTATTCTGAAAAGAATAACGAGATACAAACCTGTAAATATTCAATCGACTTTTCTGAAATTCAAAACAAAATATTAAAGCATTTGTAATTTCCATTTCTGAATAGTTGCTATGGTCACGCAGGTTTGTGCATTAAACTCATGGCCCCGAGAAATAGCCTATCAACAATTATGTTGTTCCCCCGAACATGACCCCTCTCTGCCACCTTTTTGAACATTTGGTCATGTATTTATTTATTTTGTTATTATTCTTTTTAAATAACGCATAGGCTTAAATAGAAATTATCGCAGAAACAAATCTACAGCTGAACCGCTACAACACGTCGTGTTGTTTTCGATTCGGTGTATTTGAAGGAATCAAACGAATGGATTGAACTCACGTGTTAAGACAGTGACTTGCTGCCACCTGCTGTCTGTCATATTTCTGTCTTCAAAATGTAAAACACTTCTCTCATAATATTTTTATGCACTTGTAGGCTAATTGCTGTGTAAATGCATTAATATCTCTTCTGTATTGATGGCTCTGATGAAGCTCTGATTGGATTGTACTGGTAGGCTAACTGCCCTACAGCCTTATCATCTATCTGAATTTATCAATTGGGATTAATGTGAAGTTCATACATTTAATAAGGTTGCCCCTGGACATCAGTTTATGGGGGTAGGCTAAAGACTACAACCACTTAATAGAAAATAAGTTTGTTTCTGTTGCTGTCAGTATTGTTTTTGGAAGTTACATTAAAATGCAGTTAGCTCAAAAATATGAGGGCATGCGACAGGTGCTGTTTGAAAGAGGATGATGCATCTGTGTATGTTTAATGCATGGCGTGTGTGTTTCACCAGCTCCGTTTCCATAGGCACATTTGATTTATCTAATTCTGGATATTTCCAGTTGATAACTTATCCTAAGACGTGTGATTAATAATAAGACCACACCAAGAAAAACCCATTATACTCAGTGATGCTGTGACTGTCCACATGTGAAGTGATGCGACAAAATGTTCTACTGTAACCGACGCCTCGTTCTATTTTGGATCTTTGAAATATGCGCTGTATTTTAAGCGTTTGTCACATGTTGTGCATGCTTGTGGTGGTGGTGTAATGGTGTGGGGGATGTTTTCTTGGCACACTTTAGGCCCCTTAGTGCCAATTGGGCATCGTTTAAATGCCACGGCCTACCTGAGCATTGTTTCTGACCATGTCCATCCCTTTATGACCACCATGTACCCATCCTCTGATGGCTACTTCCAGCAGGATAATGCACCATGTCACAAAGCTCGAATCATTTCAAATTGGTTTCTTGAACATGACAATGAGTTCACTGTACTAAAATGGCCCCCACAGTCACCAGATCTCAACCCAATAGAGCATCTTTAGGATGTGGTGGAACGGGAGCTTCGTGCCCTGGATGTGCATCCCACAAATCTCCATCAACTGCAAGATGCTATCCTATCAATATGGGCCAACATTTCTAAAGAATGCTTTCAGCACCTTGTTGAATCAATGCCACGTAGAATTAAGGCAGTTCTGAAGGCGAAAGGGGGTCAAACACAGTATTAGTATGGTGTTCCTAATAATCCTTTAGGTGAGTGTATATTTATACAGTGAAGATTATGAAGTGATATTTGACATTTGATTACTATTTCTGTACCTGAAAATCTAGTTTAGACCTACATGAAAAACCTGAAAAGAGCTGTTTTTCATTTGTATGTTTGTTCTGTTGTATTTATGTACAATGTATGTATATTATGTATATACTCTATTATGTATACAGTACCAGTCAAAAGTTTAGACACACCAATAAAGTCTGTCCAGACCTTTGACTGGTACTGTACTATAATATACACATAAAGAATATCGGCCGATATATAGATATCAGACTTTTTTACTCCCTAATATCGGTATCGTCCCCCAGAAACCCATATTGGTCGCGCTCTATAAAATATATATTTTACAAAATAATTTTTACTCTGAAATTACTATAAAATCAAAGGCATACACCGATCAGGCATAACATATATTACATTATGTTGCGTTGCGTACGCACAAAACAGGCCCTGAAAGAGGCGTACGCCACTTCCGACGCATAAGTTGTGATTTATAAAAACAAACTTGACGGGAAAATCTGCGCACCTGCACGCAAACTCTGACCCATGCGTACGAACTCTTTCACTGGAGTAAGAAAAGTAATGAAGTAAGAACAATTTTAAACTCTGTTTTCATTTTGATATACACATTTTCATTAATGTTCCAGTTTCATTAATGGCGATATGCACTGAAATTACATGAAGTCATTACTCAGAAGTTAAACAAATATGATATGAATTTAGATATACATGTGGATGTGCTACTTCTGTAAAAAATGTAACTAAAATCAACAGTAATTTACTGGCAACAAATAGCCAACAAGCTTCTTATATTCACATATACACAACATATTATAACTAACTACAATCTGTTACACGCTTAAAAAAAAGAATAAAATATAAAGGCTGAAAAATATTTCACACAGTGATATTACTGATTATTAGATGTCACGTCAATTATGACAACACTTAGAAGTCCGTTTAAAAACTTTTATTAAAATTGAATTTATTAAACTGTAAAAACACTCTCCAGACTTGACAGGGCCAATGCAGATCCCAGATTTTTGCTGCCTATAGAGAACAAAACACAAAAATTGAGTTGCACTACAGCTTGACAGACATCAATGTGATAAACAGCTTTCATTTAATTTACAGTATATGGAACCACAATACATTCAACCAGGAGATGTGCCAAAACTTAATACCTTTAAATGAGAATGAAACTATGTGAGGGTGAGTACATTTTTGGGTGTACTATCCCTTTAAACTAAATTCTAAGATCCTTATCTCCTGCAAAGCTAAAACCGCTCTCATTTTATGAATTTGAATGCGTTCTTCAATAGCTGAACATTACTTACCTCTGTATTAACCGAAAGTGCGATACTCATCAGCACACTGCAATGTTGAACAACTGTACATACACACTGAAAGAAATGAAAAACATATTCAACACTGCATAGACCTACACAGAGATATTCGTTTCACAATGCATCCCCTTTCTGAATTTCCTGCTTGATACAATTAATGTAAAAAATGCTCCTGATTACATTTAAATGTAATGCTTGTATTTCCCATTAAAAGCTGAAATGAGACTTTTGTTTGTTGATACCTTTTTTTTTTAACTACACTGAGTAATCTTTCACCTTTTACTGAATCAGTACTTAAAAGTCTTACCTAACTCTAATAATTCTGCCAGTCATAATGGGTGAATTCCTTGATGACGCTGGCAACATGTGGATTCAGGGCCCTGTTTTTACGTTGCACTATCCTGTCACTGTTATGGCTCTGCTGAAATTTGGCTCTGCATTTTGTGTTCTCTGGATTTATCCTGACCAAAAATCTGTAAATAGAAAATGTTTAAATATAAATATACTGAATAAGCAATTTGCTAAAAAAGCCAAGTCTAACACAGCAGTGTTTGCTACATTCTACATTTATTTATTTGAAATAAACTTCTAATGTTCACATGGGTTTGAATGACCATAGTACTTTCACTGTAGATATGGACAAGCAATGATGGCATTAATTGCAAAATCTTGCATGAAAATCAGCCCTAAGTTGGCCACACTGGATAAAGTGTTCACTTTCCAGTACTCACCATGATCTGCTCATGCCAAACAGTATCCCATTTTATGAATTTTTAATGGATTCATCAATAGTTACCTCTGGATGAATTCCAGGGTTGATGCAGCCTCAGCTTGGTACTCCAGGTTGAAAATATAGAAAGAAGCGAAGAAGACAGCCAGGGCAGATGTGAAGTCATCCTGAGGGTTAACTGACTGGATGACCACCTTTCCTTCTACACAGAGCATGAAAACTTGACCTTATAGGGCTGAATTATCCTTAGAACCAAATCAGAAACTGTTGCACTAAATGAACTGGTATAAGTCACACTACTGAACGACAACCTCACCCAGCATGATTTTTCTTGGTGTAGTGGGAAGAGACAACTGAGCTTCAGCATCTGCATGGGTACTGGTGACCTGCATGCAAAAGATCAGACAGAAGGAGTGCTTATGTGAGAGACAGCAATAAATCTTTATACATCTAAAAAAATATATTCATTGGCCATTATATGAATCCAGTATAATTACATTAGCAAGAAGGAAAATGGCATCATCTTTCTCTCTAAAGAAGGTCATCATCAGCAATATGACAGCGATGTGTTCGCCTTGGAGACGTTCAACGTCGGCAAGAACAGTCTTCACTTCTTTTGTCCAGCGAAGAAGCTGAGATTTGAAGAACTGGAGATCTGGCTTCCTTTTCCAGCAATGCATTCTCTCAGCCTTCCGTCAAGCTCGATCCCAGTAAGTGAAGTGCTGCATTAAAAACTTCTTCATAAACAGGAAAGGCCATTCTCTTTTCAATTCATGTACACTAAGTGAAGGTGTGGAGTTTATTGCACTGCGCTGACTTGTATAAGTTAAGACCATCAAATCATTCACTCTTACACGGTCTGCTCCACTTGGTCCTTCCTGAGAGAAAATGAATTTAAGTTCTTTTTTTTTTTATGATGTAGAGAGTCTGTTGTCTCTACTTCTGGTAATTGAGATGGCTGCCAGTTTATGCATCCATAACAGTCAGTTTTAGCAACTTTTTCTGGCTGTGCTGGGTGGACATCATTAGTATCAGCAGGTCTTTTTGGCTTTCTCAGAAGGGCAAGGGTATTGTTTCTGTTAAGGTTATCCACTCTATTTTTCAGTTGTGAGGACAACGTGAAGTATCCATTGCCCATTCTGTCACCTTCATCTGTTCTGTCTTCAAAGCTACAAAGGTATTTGTCAACTACACTTTTAGCAATTACTCTACACTGACTCCATGTTGGGTTTAAGCATTTTTCTCTCATGGCATCTACAGTGATTCTAACCATGTGCCATCTGTCTGTGTCTTCTGGGATTGTGTTCTGAGCGAGACATCTTTGTAGAGTGGGCCTAGTCTTCTCCCATGGAATTTTAAATGTCGAAGTCCATGTTTTATTTAGCAAAGGAACACTGCACTGTAGTGAAGTCATTATTGAGGAGACTTCCAGTTCAGTTACTGGAGTTAATGTCAGTGTAAATGCATCGCTTGCTGTGTACCACCACCACCTAAAAAAAAAAACATAAAAAGGACCAAAAAAGGGGAAAGCACAGACAAAGTCTACTAAAGACAGAGTACAAATTTAAATGAGACAAATAAAGTTACCATAATAAAAGAACATGAACTTTGAATCTTTTGATTACAAAACAACTATGCAAAATGTCAAGTAACATTTGAACTCTGAAAATCAAGGCAAAAAAAAAGTTATTTACAAAATACATTTGCAAAAAGTTTTACCTCTGTTGTTAAATGCATGTAGAAGTTATCTGCTATCAATCAATGAAATAATTTGTTTTAAATCATCCTCTGTTAGAAATCTGAATTCATCTGAGGTCCTTATGCCAATGTTTGAGAGCTGTTCAAGAAGACATGTCAGCGTCTCCTCACTCAAGTGGGCAAGAGTGCCCTTTTGTCAGGATGTGGTACATGAAAAGGGAACGAGGACTCAAATGCAAATTAAGATGGGATTTATTAGGTGCAAAAATAAAACAAACACAAACAAAACATCCACGAAGGGGAAAATCAAACTTGAAATACTTAAACACAAGGAACCAGAACAGGTCGCAAGCCAGGGAACTGACAACATCAGACATAAGACAACAATCCAGCACAGGACTGCAGACACGAGGGGATTATAAAGGGTGACAAATCAGCATTGTTCTGCCCTATCTATAGTATGTTACTGCCTCATTAAAAAGCTGCGCTATACATTTAAAATAAATGTCTTTTAATTTCTTAGTATATAGGCCCTATTTCTATAAATATATTTACTTGTTTTTCATGAATGTAAGAAGTTTGAAAACCCCTGTTTGAAAACCCCTGATTTAGAACACAATTTAAAGCGGAATTATAATGCGCCAAGCAATCTAGTTAAATAATTAAAACACAGCCTGCCACAGGAAAAGTGTTCAAAAGCAGTGCATCCACTACAAATACAGTGGGGAGAACAAATATTTGATACACTGCCGATTTTGCAGGTTTTCCTACTTACGAAGCATGTAGAGGTCTGTAATTTTTATCATAGGTACACTTCAACTGTGAGAGACGGAATCTAAAATAAAAATCCAGAAAATCACATTGTATGATTTTTATTTTTATTGCATGACATAAGTATTTGATCACCTACCAACCAGTAAGAATTCCGGCTCTCACAGACCTGTTAGTTTTTCTTTAAGAAGCCCTCCTGTTCTCCACTCATTACCTGTATTAACTGCACCTGTTTGAACTCGTTACCTGTATAAAAGACACCTGTCCACACACTCAATCAAACAGACTCCAACCTCTCCACAATGGCCAAGACCAGAGAGCTGTGTAAGGACATCAGGGATAAAATTGTAGACCTGCACAAGGCTGGGATGGGCTACAGGACAATAGGCAAGCAGCTTGGTGAGAAGGCAACAACTGTTGGCGCAATTATTAGAAAATGGAAGAAGTTCAAGATGACGGTCAATCTCCCTTGGTCTGGGGCACCATGCAAGGAGGAAGGTGGGGGATCAGCCCAGAACTACACGGCAGAGCCGAGAGCTGGGACCACAGTCTCAAAGAAAACCATTAGTAACACACTACGCCGTCATGGATTAAAATTCTGCAGCACACGCAAGGTCCCCCTGCTCAAGCCAGCACATGTCCAGGCCCATCTGAAGTTTGCCAATGACCATCTGGATGATCCAGAGGAGGAATGGGAGAAGTTCATGTGGTCTGATGAGACAAAAATAGAGCTTTTTGGTCTAAACTCCACTCGCCGTGTTTGGAGGAAGAAGAAGGATGAGTACAACCCCAAGAACACCATCCCAACCGTGAAGCATGGAGGTGGAAACATCATTCTTTGGGGATGCTTTTCTGCAAAGGGGACAGGACGACTGCACCGTATTGAGGGGAGGATGGATGGGGCCATGTATCGCGAGATCTTGGCCAACAACCTCCTTCCCTCAGTAAGAGCATTGAAGATGGGTCGTGGCTGGGTCTTCCAGCATGACAACAACCCGAAACACACAGCCAGGGCAACTAAGGAGTGGCTCCTAAGAAGCATCTCAAGGTCCTGGAGTGGCCTAGCCAGTCTCCAGACCTGAACCCAATAGAAAATCTTTGGAGGGAGCTGAAAGTCCGTATTGCCCAGCGACAGCCCCAAAACCTGAAGGATCTGGAGAAGGTCTGTATGGAGGAGTGGGCCAAAATCCCTGCTGCAGTGTGTGCAAACCTGGTCAAGAACTACAGGAAACGTATGATCTCTGTAATTGCAAACAAAGGTTTCTGTACCAAATATTAAGTTCTGCTTTTCTGATGTATCAAATACTTATGTCATGCAATAAAATGCAAATTAATTACTTAAAAATCATACAATATGATTTTCTGGATTTTTGTTTTAGATTCCGTCTCTCACAGTTGAAGTGTACCTATGATAAAAATTACAGACTTCTACATGCTTTGTAAGTGGGCAAACCTGCAAAATCGGCAGTGTATCAAATACTTGTTCTCCCCACTGTATTTCTTTTTAAATTAATATTAAAAAAGTTGTAACTTCTGGATAATAATTTCATGAATTTTCAACTTCATTAATGAGAGTGGCATATTTAATCTAAATGTGTAGGCCTATATCAGATCATGTAAAACAGAATTTAAATAAGTCAGTTTACTTCATTACTTCACTTAGCTACTCCAGTAAAAGAGTGCGTACAGTATATTTACGCATAGTTTATTTTTTTTATAAATCCCGCTATGTGCGTGGAAAAATGCGTACGCACATTTCAATGCCTTTTTGTGCGTACGCAACGTTTATACATGATCAGGTCCCAGGTATTGACAAATAATCTACTGCCCACTGACAGGGTTTTAAAGCTATTGTTATCCAATTGTTTGGCCTTCAAACGTCTTAAAATACACATATGTAGATCAGAGAAATCAAAATTTTGTCCGAATTCGGCGCTCCAACACTCTCCAAACACCCCCCAGATGTACAAATTCAGTGGAGAATTCGGCCGCCCGATGGAGAAAGACGCACACGGGCTATTTTTGGCCTACTTTTGACTGTCCATTGGGTTACTTTTGTTGCACAGACCTGCCAACCCTGGTTAAGGCTTTAAAAGAACCTTTTTTTTTCTTAGTGTGAAGAACATTGTTCCACTATAAAGAACCTTTAGTGGTGCCATGTGGGTGTTAAAGGTTCTTCATGGAACCGTCAATGACAATAAAGAACCTTTATTTTTGAGTGTATGGATAGAAATTCTCAAAGGTTTGATGCAAACTGCAAATAGAACATGAAATGAAGAATGAATTTGAGTTACTCTTATAATGGAATAATACACAAAGATATGTAAGCTACATTTTGGAAACGTAAGCTGCTCTTTCAACCACTGGATGGCGTAGTTCAATCAAATGAGTCAAAACAGAATGGATAGAATTTTCAGCATCATTACTCTAGTCTTCAGTGTCACATGATCCTTCAGAAATCATGATTTGATTCTCAAGAAACATTCCCTATTATAAATGTTGAAAACAGTTGTGCTGCTTCATATTTTTATGGAAATGTGATTTTTCAGAATTCTTTGATGAATAGAAAGTTTAAAAGAACAGCATTTATATGAAAAAAATATTTTGTAACATTATAAATGTCTGACAGTTTCTGAATAGTCTTAAAAAAAAAGAAATCTTACTGACTTTTTACTTGACTAGTAACTTTTGTGTGTGTGTGTGTGTATATATATGTGTGTGTGTGTGTGTATATATGTGTGTGTGTGTGTGTGTGGCTTTAAAAAAATAACTAATTAATTTTAGTGAACTTAAAACAATCTTCACATAAACCCAAATGTCATATTTACCTGTGGCCTTCCTACCTGGGTAACACCTTATAATAATGTTCAGTTATAAGTCATTTATAAATTATTAGTTAATGCTGAACTAATCATTTACAAAACATAACTATATGTTTATAAATTATTAATAAGTGGTAAGATTTACAAATGTGTTGTAAGTTATCTTAAAAAATTGTAAATCATGAAATAAATCAAATAGATCAATAGTAGATGGTTGATAACTGCATAAATTATAAATTAAATATAGATTAATCCTTATTCAAGATATAAGTTTCTCTGTTATCTTTGTTCTGTGATTAACATTAATATCAGACATCATCAGTCGCTGCTGTCACTTTAAGATCTGCCGCTGCCGAACATGACGCGGATCTGACGCGCTGTCACGCGCATCTCATTTTCTCACAACTCTTTAAGTTCATTTATGACGTTATTTAACTCATTGAAGGCTGCTCTTATGAGAACACTCGACAAAACGGGCATTTTGGCATAATTCTGTGTGTTATTGTTCGTTCAAGAGCGAAAGAGAACTCGATTCTGGCGTGCATCTTTCTGTGCATCACATAGTCAGGACATTCACAGACAGTTCTCTTATGTCGCGCTTGAATGGTTTGAAAGCATTTGCATGAATAAGCGCATGATCATATAATGTAATGCTAGCCAAAGGATGACAGAATAATATTTTTAACGCGTTAAACTGAAAAAATTAATTGCATGCTAACGCGCTAATTTTGACAGCACTAATATATACAACGACCAGGCATAACATTATGACCATTATGGGCCTCATTTATAAAACGCGCATACGCACAGATTTGATTTTAGATTGTACATAAGCTAAAATCCACATTACACATACACCAATCAAGCATAACATTATGACCACCTTCCTGTTGGTCCCACTTTTGCTGCCAAAACAGCCCTGACTCGTCAAGGCATGGACTCCACTAGACCCCTGAAGGTGTGCTGTGGTATCTGGCACCAAGATGTTAGCAGCAGATCCTTTAAGTCCTGTAAGTTGCGAGGTGGGGCCTCCATAGATCAGACTTGTTTGTTCAGCACATCCCAGAGATGCTCGATTGGATTGAGATCTGGGGAATTTGGAGGCCAAGTCAACACCTCAAACTCATTGTTGTGCTCCTCAAACCATTCCTGAACCATTTTTGCTTTGTGGCAGGGCGCATTATCCTGCTGAAAGAGGCCACAGCCACCAGGGAATACCGTTTCCATGAAAGGGTGTACATGGTCTGCAACAATGCTTAGGTAGGTGGTACGTGTCAAAGTAACATCCACATGGATGGCAGGACTCAAGGTTTCCCAGCAGAACATTGCCCAAAGCATCACACTGCCTCCGCCGGCTTGCCTTCTTCCCATAGTGTATCCTGGTGCCATGTGTTCCCCAGGTAAGCGACGCACACGCACCCGGCCATCCACGTGATGTAAAAGAAAACGTGATTCATCAGACCAGGCCACCTTCTTCCATTGCTCCGTAGTCCAGTTCTGATGCTTACATGCCAACTACTGCCCCTTTCGGCGGTGGACAGGGGTCAGCATGGGCACCCTGACTGGTCTGCGGCTATACAGCCATACGCAACAAACTGCGATGCACTGTGTATTCTGACATCTTTCTATCAGAACCAGCATTAACTTCTTGAGCAATTTGAGCTAAAGTAGGTCGTCTGTTTGATCGGACCACACGGGCCAGCCTTCGCTCCCCACGTGCATCAATGAGCCTTGGCCCCCCATGACCCTGTCGCCGGTTCACCACTGTTCCTTCTTTTGGACCACTTTTGATAGATACTGAGCACTGCAGACCGGGAACACCCCACAAGAGCTGCAGTTTTGGAGATGCTCTGACCCAGTTGTCTAGCCATCACAATTTGGCCCTTGTCAAACTTGCTCAAATCTTTAAGCTTGCCCATTTTTCCTGCTTCTAACACATCATCTTTGAGGACAAAATGTTCACTTGCTGCCTAATATATCTCACCCACTAACAGGTGCCGTGATGAAGAGATAATGAGTGTTATTCACTTCACCTGTCAGTGGTCATAATGTTATGCATGATCGGTGTATACACACACGCATATACACTCAGACAATACATATATGTAGTGTTACTGTAGTGTGTACACCTGCAAAAGTTTTTTCCCCCATTGTTAAATGAATGGTTAAACCATTTCCTCCATCACCACATGTTTGCAGTTTTGCCCCAATAGTTTATTACCTGTATACGCTAGCATTACACTTTTATCACTAAATTATGTCATGTGGCTAACAGCAATCCTACAGTAATAAATATTTCCCAATGCGTTGCATGTTTCACAATGTTCTTGACGTCAAAAGGCAAATAACATTGACAAGTCTTTTTATTATTCTGTGAAAACAAGAGGAATTCATCTGATTCTTAACAGGAAAAGTGCTGGACTTGAGGAAGAGGCCAGTTGATATTTTCTTTAAAGGAAGAAATCAAGTTACAATAGGTTACATAATAATGTGAACACTTGCATATTTCTGCATTATGCATGAGTGATGTGATGTCAATGTAATAAAAACCTGTTGTCCATTGTAGAAGTGACCTGCAGTTGTATAATGGGACTTCAGATGTTTGAATGCAACATTCCACATGAGGACTCACCTTTAAAAGCTGCTGAGGAAAGATAAAGCTTGGGGTGAAAATTCACAGACTTTGTTAAGAGAATTACAATTACGCAACTTGGGCGTCATTTATAAAACGCGCATTCGCACAGATTTGATTTTAGATTGTGCGTATGCTAAAATCCACATTATACATACACCGATCAGGCATAAAATTATGACCACCTTCCTAATATTGTGTTGGTCCCCCTTTTGCTGCCAAAACAGCCCTGACCCGTCGAGGCATGGACTCCACTAGACCCCTGAAGGTGTGCTGTGGTATCTGGCACCAAGATGTTAGAAGAAGATCCTTTAAGTCCTGTAAGTTGCGAGGTTGGGCTTCTGTGGATTGGACTTGTTTGTTCAGCACGTCCCACAGATGATGGATTGAGATCTGGGGAATTTGGAGGCCAAGCCAACACCTCAAACTTGTTGTTGTGCTCCTCAAACCATTTCTGAACCATTTTTGCTTTGTGGCAGGGCGCATTATCCTGCTGAAAGAGGCCACAGCCACCAGGGAATACCGTTTCCATGAAAGGGTGTACATGGTCTGCAACAATGCTTAGGTAGGTGGTACGTGTCAAAGTAACATCCACATGGATGGCAGGACCCAAGGTTTCCCAGCAGAACATTGCCCAAAGCATCACATTGCCTCCGCCGGCTTGCCTTCTTCCCATAGTGCATCAATGAGCCTTGGCCGCCCATGACCCTGTCGCCGGTTCACCACTGTTCCTTCCTTGGACCACTTTTGATAGATACTGAGCACTGCAGAATGGGAACACCCCACAAGAGCTGCAGTTTTGGAGATGCTCTGACCCAGTCGTCTAGCCATCACAATTTGGCCCTTGTCAAACTCGTTCAAATCCTTACGCTTGCCCATTTTTCTGCTTCTAACACATCAACTTTGAGGACAAAATGTTCACTTGCTGCCTAATATATCCCACCCACTAACAGGAGATAATCAGTGTTATTCACTTCACCTGTCAGTGGTCATATTGTTATGCCTGATCGGTGTATATGTTTAATATTAAAAAGGAGGGTATAGACTTAAGGAATTTATGAACTGGATTGTTCATAATAACCCTAACCCAGGAAGAAAAGAAAAATTAGAGAATGTATTTTTCACTTAGCTCCTTAAACTTTACACTGTTGTTGGATGGATCAAATTAAAATAAGCATGCTTTTTAATCCGTCTGACGGAGTTAATTGATGAAGTGAATAAAAAAAAAACACATTTTCAGGAAAAACCTGTTCCTTTACATGGTTCATTAGCTGAGACCTTTGTCTACAAAATATATCAATTTATAATAATGTATTATTAAATAATGAAAACTAACACCTAAAACATGTTTTGTCCCTTATCAGGAATCAGTGAAATACTTCTGGAATTAAAAAAAGAGCTGCACATGATAACTTCACGCTCATTAGAAACTGACCTGTAGGAGCCATTTTAATGCAATTATACATTTGTACATTGGGTGGTGTTCTGACATTGTACATGGAGGGCACCTGGGTAACGAGGCAGAAGAGGTGTGTTTTGGCACAGTTGTTTCTGTGCTAATGTGTGTTTCATCATGCTTCATTGGTGACGTTCAAGGAACAATGTGGACTGTGGACAATGTGTGTGCGCTGTATCTGCAAGCTATGGAAGAATGAGACATCACAGGAAGCAATGTTTATTCATTGGAGCACAATAAAGAAAGACACTATTTGCATTTTTACATTTGCATTTGGACATCTGTGTTCATGGATTCAGTTTGTACGTGTCAAATACTTGCTCACTTTCCACAGTGGAAAGCCTAGACAGACCTATGACATCCCATGAACATGAAATGGATCTCATTTTAAATGATCTCGTGGATGTGGCTATTTTGGTTCCAGAGCTTGGGTTCCTGTTCAGGTCATTTTGTTGTCTGCCAGGCAAAAATAGCAAATCTGATCATAATAGCACACATTTTTTTCAATAAGCCACAATAATTAAGGAATAAATGGTATTTGGTTTATTATTATTATTTTGCTCAACTATCCCTAAATATGAGCAATAATAATGCTTTTAGCAAATACCATGATTAATGAAGTTTATAATAAACAGCATTAGCACAGCAAAACCTATCTGCATTAAATAAAATCTGATATTTCAATGATGGGTTTTTGAGTGAGTCAGTCAAGGCTGTGTCAGCAGGGTAAAGTGTAAAGTGTGAAAACAGGTTGTTGGGCACATATATGAGAGGAAGCCCTGCCTACATTTCCGTAAAGCTTCTTATAACCCTAACACCAATTCTTTCTCTTTTTAAGATTCTATTTCCTGGACTGTCCAGGGTTTTTCCTTGTACGTGCACATCATCAAACAGGGATTTATGACTATGTCAACATTATGACACAGTGATGATGACTGCTTTGATGTGGAGAAGGTTGTAAACTACTAAATAAGCTTTTTAAGAAATATTACACAGTAATAAGTACACTACGTAAGTGTTTTTATAGGTGAGATTTTTTACGTTTACCTGACGAAATATTTTACAGTGTATCAGTGACCATTTTATCTCTTCACACTGCCACAATGTGTATTTCAAACATTATTTGTGAAGCAATGTACAAAAAGTATATTTCATTATATAGATAGATAGATAGATAGATAGACAAACACAGACAGACAGATGATAGATAGACAGACAGATAGACAGACAGAGAGATGATAGATAGATAGACAGATGATTGATAGATAGACAGACAGACAGACAGACAGACAGATGATAGATAGATAGATAGATGATAGATCGATAGATAGATAGACAGATGATAGATAGATACACAGATAGACAGACAGATGATAGATCGATAGATAGATAGATAGATAGACAGACAGACAGACAGATGATAGCTAGATAGACAGACAGACAAACAGACAGATGATAGATAGACAGACAGATAGACAGACAGAGAGATGATAGATAGATAGACAGATGATTGATAGATAGACAGACAGACAGACAGACAGATGATAGATAGATACATAGATAGACAGACAGATGATAGATAGATAGATAGATAGATAGACAGACAGACAGACAGACAGACAGATGATAGATAGACAGACAGATAGACAGACAGAGAGATGATAGATAGATAGATAGACAGATGATTGATAGATAGACAGACAGACAGACAGACAGATGATAGATAGATAGATAGATAGATAGATAGATAGATAGATAGACAGACAGATGATAGATAGACAGATGATAGATAGATACATAGATAGACAGACAGATGATAGATCGATAGATAGTTAGATAGATAGACAGACAGACAGACAGACAGATGATAGATAGACAGACAGATGATAGACAGATAGACAGACAGACAGATGATAGATAGATAGATAGATAGACATAGACAGATAGATAGACGATAGATAGATAGACATATGATAGATAGATAGATAGATAGATAGATAGATAGATAGATAGACGATAGATAGATAGATAGATAGATAGATAGATAGATAGATAGATAGATAGACAGACAGATGATAGATAGATAGACAGATGATAGATAGATAGATAGATAGATAGACAGATGATAGATAGATAGATAGATAGACAGACAGATGATAGATAGATAGACAGACAGATGATAGATCGATAGATAGATAGATAGACAGACAGATGATAGATAGATAGATAGATAGACAGACAGACAGATGATAGATCGATAGATAGATAGATAGACAGACAGATGATAGACAGATAGACAGACAGACAGATGATAGATCGATAGATAGATAGACAGACAGATGATAGATCGATAGATAGATAGATAGACAGACAGACAGATAGATAGACAGACGATAGACAGACAGACAGATGATAGATAGATAGATAGATAGATAGACAGACAGACAGACAGACAGACAGACAGACAGACAGACAGACAGACAGACAGACAGATAGATAGATAGATAGATAGATAGATAGATAGATAGATAGATAGATAGATAGATAGATAGATAGATAGATAGATAGATAGATAGATAGATTCATTCATTCATTCAAGCCGTACACACATGGCTATTCCAGGCTGTTTCCTAGAAATATTGGTGACGTAATAGCGGAGTCTCCGGTTTGTGAACGTGCAGCGGGAGCTTCTGTTCCCGCCTCTGACTGGAGCTGTAATAAATATAAAGAGCGCAGCAGAGCAGCAGTCAGTCAAACACTAGAGCAAGAGCTGCAGACAACACATCTACTACAGCAACCTACAACCTCAGCAGTATGGAGGAGCAAAGACATCCCGTCAATATTCAGCTTGTTGGAGTTATGCAAAAAGAAGTAGCGAAAGTAAGACAACACGTTTTAAGTTTTACATTTTGAATGCATTATTAAAAAGCTACATTATCGTTGTTTAGAATGAATTTCTTGATGTTTGAGAATGTTACAATATATTGCAATTTTATTATTAAAATGTATCAGTATAGTATAATTAATTGATTTAATAATCCTATAAGTAAATACAATAGTAGCCTAATAATAACAACATAATAATGTGAAATTACAAACAGTTCCATGAAACATTTAAAAGGTGTTCACACTGTAAAACATTTGTCAGTTAAACTAAAAATAGGCTTCATGTGCTAGTTAACTTTTTATTCTTTAAATAATAAAAATATACATAACATGATTTATTAAAACTGGAAAATGTCATTTTTAAGGGTCACATCAGATAGAAATAGGGATAGACTTGATCCTGTGTATACTAGGTAATTAACACATTATTCATGTATATGTATCACAGTATTAACTAAATACACAATAACATGAAGACTGTAATGTATAGTGAGAGCTTTGATGTAATTTAATGTCTAATAACATTCTTCCCAGTTGTACATGACCACCGTTCTCTGGTCAGATCAAAATGAGATCACTGTGTACAGATCGCTTGAAGACTTCAAGGCGCTGCATGTGAGTCTCCTTCTTCATTTTATTTGAAACCAATTTATGCGGCCTATTTTTTAATACTGTATATACACTGACTTTAGTTGAGTAGTATATCATCTGCATGCTTATTTCTGTAGAGACAACTCAAGAAGAAATTCCCTCCTTCAAACATCATTAAAAGGTCAGGAAGGATTGTTCCCAAATTTAAAGGTAAATACTCAATTCAAGGTACAATGCACATTCAAGTACAGCCCTCATCGTTAAGTAATAATTGAAGAAAAATGCATTTGCAGCTGCGAGAGTGCGGAAAAACATGCAGAAGTGGAGTCCCAGTAAGTCGTTGCTCAGACTGAAGGCTCTGGACGAATACTGCAGTGAACTGCTGAAGAGCGATCCCCGCATCTGCCAGAGCTCGGAGCTCATCCAGTTCCTGCTTCCCAAATCCCAGGACCTCAATTCTGACTTTTCAAAAAACAGGTAAGCTTGTACTGCAAAAACAAGCAAAGCAGAAAATAAATACATATTAGAACTGTCAAAACTATAGTATACAAAGATATGTAAAGATTCTGTTTTGTTCTGCAGTTTCATGATCATGCCATCAGAAAATTCTCTGAACAGTAGTAAAGTTGGAACAAACAATGGGGTTACTCAACCCTTTGTTTCTGAAACATACCGCTGCGTAGCTACTTATGAGACCAAGGACACCAAGAATCGCCCCTTCAAGGTTGAAGTGGATGAGATTGTGGATGTGCTCATTAAAGACCAAAAAGGTGAGAACTCGTTTAGCCGAACTACACTAGAAGCAGGGAGCCTCTAAGAACACTCTTCATTGTTTGCTGATCTTGTTGTTTTTGACTTTGTCTTGTCAGGATGGTGGCTGGTGGAGAATGAAGCCAAACGTCTCGCCTGGTTTCCTGCTCCTTATCTGCAGAGAGCTGAGATGGCTGATGATGGTCCTGATGTGATGGATGGCAGAAGTAAGGACCGGTTTAGTGGTTTCTATTGTGCTCTGGCTACATTTATCTGGAAATAAAAAAACGGTTTGGCTGCACTGTGAATGTTTTACATTCTTCTGTTAGCTCTGAATCAACCTTCCTTTGGAAACCACAGTTTTGTAACCCAATTATGCTTATATCGCTAACTCTCACTGAAAATGAATGAATTCTCGTCACTTGTTTGTTGCAAATCACTGGGAATGCACCTTTAAATCAAAATTAACAGCCGAAAAAAAGAACCCTTGTCCAATTCTGCTCCTGAAGGCCAACATCCCTACAGGACTTTAGCTCCAATGTGCCGAAAAACACACTCGCCTGGAAGTTTCTAGGGATCCTGAAAACCTTGATTAGCTTGTTCAGGTGTGTTTAGCCATGTTTCCACCGCAGGAACTTTGGGGTGGTACTTGAAGTTCCGGGTAAAAAGGTCCCTGCTCGTGAGGTAGTACTTTTTCAAAGTTCAGGAACTTTCAGGGGTGGGACTTGGGCGCTGAACATGCTGATTGGTTGAGTTCACGCTGCATTTTGATTGGTTGACTCCACGCAGCATTTTATTTCAACCACTATACCACTATTCAGTCTGTTGCGGTGTGTGCAGTAAGAGTTGTTTGTTATTCGAATCAACCGATGGACTGACAACATGGTTCAGGCTTTATTAAGCTTATATGCGGAGGACGAAATCCAGCGGGGACTGGAAAGCCGCGCACAGTCCTACGTCACCGGACTAATTTGCTTAATCTCCACGGTACTTTAAACTGCGATGGAAACACAGACAGCAACAGGTCTGGGGGGGGGGGGGGGGGGGGGGCGGTGTGTTCTTGGGACAAATTGTTCCGGGTAATTTTGGAAAACGCAGCTTTTGATTAGGATTTAGAGCTAAACTCTGCAGGATAGTGGCCCTCCAGGGGCATGATTGGAAACCCATGCCGTTGTATATTCATAATGGATTCATTTGTTGACCAGGTTGTTCTTAAACAAATCTTATGTTTCCCTTCTTCAGGTGCTTTCTATGTTGCTGCCAAAAGTTACAAAGCCATAAACAGTGATGAAATATCAGTCGAGATTGGGTCTGTGGTGGAGGTGTTACAGAAGTCTGACAATGGCTGGTGGATAGTAAGGTAAATCTTCATATCATTTAATCCTGAAAATGAGCAGATGTAATCAGCTGAAATAAACACCAGTTATCTAACGGAAAGGAATGTTTTACCTGCATGTTTGTTGTGTAGAAGGAACTTGGGTAAACTTGGCACTTGCTTTACATCATTTTTGCGGACTAGTTTTGGCAGTTTGTGCAGACCATCCCTTGTTCACTTCCACTGAATGAAATTAAACAAGCCAGTACGTATTCCTCAACGATTGACAGCTGTTTTTCTCTATCATTCAGGTACAATCGAAAGGCAGGCTTTGTACCATCTATGTATCTGCATCCGTACAATAACCCACGGATTCGCATGATGCCCGCTCAGAGGGAGATGACCAGCTCCACTCTTGACTTGGCACAGCTTCAACATACTGGAGCCAATTCCCTGCAGGCTTCCGGTCGTGAGCTCAGCAGATCCCAGGGCAACCTGCGTCTACCTCCAGGAAGCACCCTGGACCCTAGAGATAAGCTGATGTCACGTTCAATGGGTAGACTGCCGGATGCTCATACGACACGGCTGACTCCACCATCAATCCGAGTGCAATTTGCAGAGAACGGTCAGCAAAGCAGTCTAAGTGAGGACAGCGAAGAGTTCAGCGATGAAAGCAGCTTCTCCGGCAGCGATTCGCTAAATCGTATGGACGCAGAACAGCAATTCCACAGGAGTCGCACTCCTGCACCTGACACTTCTGGCAGCCTGAGCCCTATAAATCCCACAGAAGGCAAGATGATCGGCAGCCGATCAGACCCCAGTCTCAACAAGATGCCCTCCTCCCCCAAGGTGCCACCCAGACCCCAAGCTCAGGAGATACTCAAACGCTGCACCACCGTTACACGCAAAAACCTGCAGAGAACCAGTTAGGTCACCTCACTGCGATGTCCAGCACTTTACATGTTTGAGGAGAACATCACCAGACAAGAGTTACTGTTCATGATCGAAAGACTTGTGTGATGCTAATGTGATTATTTGATGGACAAATTACAGAGCTTCAGGAGAGATTATTGTCTCTCACACAAACAGGTTACACTTTATTCTACTAGAACTAAGTTTAGTTCTTATCTTGGAACAGAATATTATGTATGTTACAAATGATAGATGCTTCTCTTTGGATCAGACACAGAAAATGCATTACAATCTTCTACAGGATATTTATCCAAGATTTATTTTTCTCAGTTTTTCCTCTTTGAAGAAAAATCTTTTCCATAGTGGAAAATATAACTTGTGACTTATATGCATTGCATATCTTGACATATATTATACTTGAACACTGTACACTCTTCAGAGAATGTATCTTCTTGTATATTTCCCCCATGTTGATTACCTGTAAATATAAAATAAAAAAGTTGTGCTAAAGACTGACATTTCTGGAGCTTTATTTTCTGCGTGGGGTCATGGGTTTCCAATTCTGCTCTTGGAGGACAACCTTCCTGCAGAGTTTAACTCAAATAACCCTAATTAAAAACACCTGAACCGGTTAACCAAGGTGTTCAGGATTACTTGAACATAACAGGCATATTTGTTGGAGCAACTGAAGTCTGCAGGGAGGTCAGGAACAGACTTGGCTATTCCTGTTTTCAGTTACTTAGTAATAATATACTTGCAATTATTATGGTTTTAAACCAGGGGTGTCTAGTACTGGTGTAACTGGTCCTACTCGACCTGCTTCGAGCGGGATTTGAACTGTGGTCTCCGGCGTGGGAGGTGGGCACACTAACAAGGACGCTAAAGACTGCAGCCTCTAGCACACCTCTTGAGGCCAGGGGAGTGGGCTTTACTCACACAGCTCTTACTGGCCTACTTCCATTACACTCACCCCCCCCTAAACCTTGCTCCCATCCGGGTCACAACACCAACTTAACCCCTCAGAGGTCCTACTTGCTCCAAGTGGGACTTGAACCGGAGTCTCCGGCGTGGGAGGCGGGCACACTAACAAGGACGCTAAAGACCGCAGCCTCTAGCACGCCTCTGGAGGCCAGGGGAGTGAGGTTTACTCGCACAGCTCTTACTGCCCTACGTTACACTCACCCCCCTAAACCTCACTCCCATCCGGGTCACGTCACCGGGTCACTCGCCCTGCTCCAAGCGAGACTCGAACCGGGGTCTCCGACGTGGGAGGCAGGCACGCTAACAAGACTGCAGCCGTTAGCGTCAGTCGGAGTGAGGTTTACCTGCACAGCTCTCACTAGCTGGCCTGACAATTTGACATGATCCAGGATTGTTAGGTACTTCGAAGCTCATCCTGGAGTTGCTGTCATAGCAACAGATACGTAAGCTCAAACCTGCTTGGGATGGGAGCAGGCTTGTTTCATGTAAACAAGATTAGGTTGCATCTTTTTAAGTGGAGGATATACTTAAAGTCTGTCACATAGACATATTATGTCTTACATGATGTACAGCTAGTCTAAGCCATGCATTAATTTGAAAAGCTATTATGGGAGTGGCTTGATGCAGCGCAGGAGATGCAGATAACTTAAAAAATGCTGTCTGCTGTTCCATTAGAAAAATGTTCTTGACCCTTAAGAAACTTCTTCACAGGTCAAATAAAATGAATTACGAATTACAACATAGAAATAAAAAGTAAAGCCTGTACAAATACTGAAAATCATGAAATAACAGAAATAATTAGGAATCGTGTAACTAACAGTACATTTCATTCATCTTATTATAACTTTAATGTCGGTTGGGTTGACTGGCTGTTTGGTTTCGACTTTCGAGTATCGATGCATCTGCCCTTTTCAATGAACACAAAGAACGTGCAGTAATCTCAGACAACTTAATCCAGATATTTTAATCAAATCTGCGAATTCGTTTGAAGAACCAAATTAGCCAGAGATCAGTTATCACGATTAGAAGATCTAGCATCTGTCAAATCATCTCAGATGTATTAAGTGAGGTACGAAGAACGGACCCCTGTTCTTGGAGGGCCATTAAACTGCAGAGTTTAGCTCCAATTCTATTGAAACACACCTGAACCAGTTTATCAAGGTCTTCAGGATTGCTAGAAATTTCCAGGCAAGTGTGTTGGTGCAAGTTGGAGCTAAAGTCTTCACCCCTGACTTTAAACTAAGGATCTGGCCTCAGTTTTTCTGCATGCATATTTAAATAACCAAGACATTTACACATATTAAAAAAAAACCCGTAAACCTGATTAGATGCCAGTTAGGCAGTCAAAACATGTACACAGTGTTCCAGTCTAGCACGATGAGATAAAGTGACAAAAAATAAGCTAAATTTCAGTGTTTTTGCGTAACCAGGTGTGACTGCAACAAGTGAAACATTTTATTTGTTGGTTTCTGGCATCCTGTAGCCGTGTTTCACAGCCAAATGTCATTGGTCCAAACTCCTGCTCTACATAATGGGACAGCATGTTCCGAGTCGCTCTCTCAGAGTGGATGGACAAATGACTTGTCTGTGTAAACTCAGACATGGTTGGGGTTAAAGGGATACTTCACCCAAAAATGAAAATAAGCCCATGATTTACTCACCCTCAAGTCATCCTAGGTGTATATGACATTCTTCTTTCAGACGAATACAATCGGAGTTATATTAAAAAAATGTCCTGGCTAATCCAAGCATTATATAATGGCAGTGAATTGATGTTTCTGTTTTGAAGTCCATAAAAGTGCATCCATCCATCATAAAAGTGCATCTATCCATCATAAAAGTGCTCCACACGGCTCCGGGGAGTTAATAAAGGCCTTCTGAAGCGAAGCGATGCGTTTGTGTGAGAAAAATATCCATATTTAAAACTTTACAAACTGTAATCTCTAACTTCCGCTAACTGTCGTACGCACGTTCACGAGAGACTGGCGTTCCAGCGTATGACGTAGGACGCTCCGGTGAGAATATGCTAGTTCTTGCGAGAACCAAGTTTTGTTTTGCTCTATCCTCTGCGCTTCCGCTCTGCACTTCGTCACCGGAACTTACGCTACGCCTGCATCGCTTCGCTTCAGAAGGCCATTATTAACCCCCCGGAGCCGTGTGGAGCACTTTTATGATGGATAGATGCACTTTTATGATGGATAGATGCACTTTTATGGACTTCAAAACAGAAACAGCCATTCACTGCCATGAGAGCCATGATATTTTTTAATATAACTCTGATTGTATTCGTCTGAAAGAAGAATGTCATATACACCTAGGATGACATTTGAGGGTGAGTAAATCATAGGCTAATTTTCCATTTTTGAACTATCCCTTTAAGACATAATATTATGTAGAATGCAAACATCAAGATCAACAGGTGAACAGGAAAGGGAAAGAATGAACAGGTGTAGTTGGTATTCGGTAAAGCAGGAAAGAGTATTGTATAAAAGCTGCATACTTGCTAAGTTGTGTGTCCCAAATGCACTCTGTTCATTCAAAACTTACAGCAATCTGGGATGCCCAACACTCAATACTGTGCAGCACACACATGACTCACTGCTTGCTCAAGATACTGAACGTTGCACGAAAATCGATGCAGGAACAAGCCACGATATCATTATAAGAACTCAATACACATTATAATAGTAACAGCATGAAGGGGCAAGTTTGTTTTTGGAAATGGTTGTTTGAACAGTGCTAGAAGTTCAGTGATACTTTGAGAGTGAGATATTAAAGGAATGTTTTGTGATGAATACAAGTTCTGTCGACTGTGACATTGTCCATTACCACAGAAAACACTTCAAACAACGATAAAATAAAATACGATTAAATGTTTCAATGGGTTTTCCAAAAAGCCATTTTTAAGTAAAATAGGAATATTCTACTTTTTTTTTTTTATTTGATATGAAAAATTGTCCAAATCATCCTTTTAGTGGTTTTAATTTTAACATTTACTCATAAAAAAGTATTTATTTATATATACATTTATTCCTACATAAAAGTAGTATTCACAATTAAAGTGAAACTTGAGCTCAACACAAAATGCCTGTTTCATAAAAGACGCTAAGAAAAGGAGGGATTAAACTCCTAACAAATAAATTGGGGCTAAAGCGGTTTCATAAAAGGTAATTGAAGTTCTCGCAATCCCACTAACTTGATCCAGGTTTATCTAGGCTGCATTCCAGTTCGTTTTTATAATGCCCTTCACTCGCTAACTTCCCTCCATCTCGTTCACTCGGATGTGCGTCAGCAGATGTCACAGAAATCAGATAAATCCCAACACACAGAGACTCTCTCACCTAGATATTATCACATAGAGACTGTGTCTGTTCCCCGAATTAGTAAATACAAAAAACTCTTGAACCCATTTAAGGGTAAAAATTGAATTGATGTTCAACAAATAAAAAACAGATATAATACAGATGAAAAATGATAATGCTCGGGCTGCTGAATATTCGATCCCTTTCCTCAAAAGCACTTATTGTTAATGATATGATTACAGACCACAACCAAGATGTGCTGTGTTTGACAGAAACCTGGCTAAAACCTGACGATTACATTACTTTAAATGAGTCCACTCCTCAAGATTATTGTTATAAACACGAGCCGCATCTGAAAGGCAAAGGGGGAGGTGTTGCTGTAATTTATAATAATATCTTCAGTATTACTCAGAAATCTAGTTTCAAATATAATTCTTTTGAAGTTTTGTTGCTTTACGTAACGTTATGTAGTGTAAATTATAAATCCCGTTTGACATTTGTGCTGGCTACTGTATACAGGCCACCAGGGAACAATACAGACTTTAGCAAAGAATTTGGTGATTTTCTATCAGAGTTAGTACTGGCTGCAGATAAAATACTAATTGCTGGTGATTTTTATATCCATGTAGACAATGGAAAAGATGCATTGGGATTGGCATTTAGAGACATTCTAAACTCTATTGGAGTTAGGCAACACGTCAGGACCCACTCATCGCCGTAATCATACGTTAGACCTAATACTGTCACATGGAATAAATGTTGATACCGTTGAAATTCTGCAGCAGAGCGACGACATCTCAGATCATTACCTAGTATCGTGTATACTTAATTTAGCAAAGGCTGCAAAGCCGTCCCCTCGTTTCAAATATGGCAGGACTATCACCACTGCCACTAAAGACTGCTTTGTAAATAATCTTCCTCATCAGTTCCATCTCCTCAGCATCCCAGATAGCCTAGAGGAACTCGATGCTGCAACAGAAACTATTGACTCTCTCTTTTCCAGCACTTTAGACACAGTTGCTCCCCGGCGCTTAAAGAAGATTAAAGAAAATAGTCCAACGCCATGGTACAACGAGCACACTCTGGCCCTTAAAACAGCAGCCAGAAAAATGGAGCGCAGCTGGAAGAAAACAAAACTGGAGGTTTTTCACATTTCGTGGAAAGAGAGCATGATTGCATACAGAAAGGCCGTAAAAATTGCTAGATCTGCTTATTTTTCGACTCTCTTAGAAGAAAACAAACACAACCCTAGGTATTTATTTGATACAGTGGCTAAATTAACAAGAAATAAAGCTTCAACTTCTGACGTTTGCAAACAGCACAGCAGTAATGACTTTATGAACTTCTTTACGTGCAAGATTGATAATATTAGGAAGAAAATTATAACTATACAACCATCTATTACAGTATGGCATCAGACAGTGCATTGTAGTGTCACTCAGGAAAAACTCCACTCATTCACTGCTATAGGAGAAGAAGAATTGGCTAAACTCTTTAAATCATCTAAATCAACAACATGTATGCTCGACCCTATACCGACTAAGCTACTAAAAAGAGATGCTTCCAGAGGTCAGAGATCCTCTTCTTAATATCATTAATTAATCTTTGTCATTAGGATATGTACCGAAAACCTTTAAGTTGGCTGTTATTAAACAAAACGCAACTTGATCCTACAGAATTAGTAAATTACAGGCCAATCTCAAATCTACCCTTTCTGTCAAAAATACTAAAAAAGGCAGTGTTTTCACAACTACACTCCTTTTTAGAAAGAAATGGTATCTGTAAGGATTTCCAGTCAGGATTTAGACCGTATCATAGTACTGAGACTGCTCTCGTATCTCGCTATTAGTGTTACTGGATCTTAGCGCTGCATTCGATACTATCGACCACAACATTCTTTTGAATAGACTCGAAAATTATGTTGGCATTAGTGGAATTGCATTGGCATGGTTTAAATCATACTTATCTGACCGCTATCAGTTTGTAGCAGTAAATGAAGAGATGTCACACCGATCACAAGTTCAGTATGGAGTACAGCAGGGCTCAGTGCTAAGACCGTTGCTTTTCACCCTGTACATGCTACCCTTGGGAGATATCATTAGTAAGCATGGCATTAGTTTTCACTGTTATGCTGATGATACTCAGCTCTATATTTCTTCACGCCCTGACGAAACTTACCAATTCACAAGATTGACGGAATGCATAGCTGATATAAAAAATTGGATGACTAGTAATTTCCTACAACTTAATTCTGAAAAAACAGAATTTCTAATTATTAGACAAAAAACCTCTGCACGTAGTAACCAAGAATACTGTCTAACACTTGATGGCTGCTCTGTCAAGTCCTCGTCGTTAGTTAGGAACCTGGGTGTGCTCTTTGATACCAATCTTTCATTTGAAATCCACGTTTCTAGCATCTGTAAAACTGCATTCTTCCATCTTAAAAATATATCTAAATTATGGCACATACTTTCAATGCAAAATGCTGAACAGTTAGTTCACGTGTTCATGACCGCAAGGCTAGATTATTGTAATGCTCTACTGGGTGGTTGCCCTGCTTGCTTAATAAATAACCTGCAGCTGGTCCAAAACGCAGCAGCTAGAGTTCTTACTAGAACCAGGAAGTATGACCATATTAGCCAGGTTCTGTCAACACTGCATTGGCTCCATATTAAACATCGTATAAATTTTAAAATCTTGCTTATTACTACAAAGCTCTAAATGGTTTAGCTCCCCAGTACTTGAGCGAGCTCTTAACGCATTATACTCCATCACGTCTATTGCGCTCTTAAAACTCTGGCCAGTTGATAATACCTAGAATATCAAAATCAACTGGTGGCGGTCGATCCTTTTCCTATTTAGCACCTAAACTCTGGAACAGTCTTCCTAGCATTGTTCGGGAAGCAGACACACTCTGTCAGTTTAAATCTAGACTAAAACCACATCTCTTTACTATGGCATACACATAGAACATTATCAATTTCTATAATTCAAATCAGTTAAATGATTGTTTTAGGCTGCATTAACTAGGTCAGCCGGAACCGGGAACACTTCCCATAACACCTGATGTACTCGTTACATCATAAAAAGAATGGCTAATGTTAGTCTCTCTGTTTATCCTGAGGTTTACTGTAGTCTGCCGGATCCAGATCAGATGGTGGACCTGCGCCTAGACACGACCAACGCATCCCTGAAGTGTCAGCAGAGACCGTGTCAACTAGACTCTCCCCTGTGAAAGCCTCCTTCCCTTCCCCTCTCCTCTATACAGATAAAAACACATATACACACATACATATTCAAACACGCTTGCCTATAGGCTGAACATGTAATGCTTGCGTACATGCTGTCACCGTTTTCACGGATTCGACATTTTAGGGGTTTGCGCGGGGATGATGATGGTATAGTTTCAAAACTATTTCAAACCTATTTCATGGTTTGCATTCTCGGGCCACCAGAAGCTGTTGCGGTGCGGATGGGGTCCAGAACCCATTGGGGGTTTTCTGTTTTAATTGAAAATGGTGTTGTTTAAATGGCACCAAATTAAATAACTAATCAGTTTTTACAACAGAAATTAATCAAAACCTTTTCTTCAAAAACAATTAATTTCCTATTATCACTGTGAAGCTGCTTTGAAGCAATCGGTGTTGCAAAAAGCACTATATAAATGAAGGTGACTTGACAATAAACAAGTGTATGTTGTGAACGAATAATTTGTAGAGAAAGTTATTCATTTGAACGGAAAAAACAAGTAAACCCAGTTTTTTAGCGATGATGAAGATGAAAGCGAACCATGCGCATCTGCGGTTAAAAACTAAGCTCAGAATCGATCCACCGTTAGAATCGCGATGAAACTATTTTTTTCTCCCACCCCTAGTGCTTCAACTAGACGGCAAATAGCCTACCAGACGAAGACTCTTCTCCACCCTTTAAATACAAAATTAGCCAATAACATT
Organism: Coreius guichenoti; assembly: GCA_039654105.1. Taxonomy (NCBI): domain Eukaryota; kingdom Metazoa; phylum Chordata; class Actinopteri; order Cypriniformes; family Gobionidae; genus Coreius; species Coreius guichenoti. Next base: position 11,946,974 of record CM077171.1, on the reverse strand, counting down.
AGCCTTTATATACCGTGTTTCTTGTGTAAAGAAAACGTTGCACTGCAAACAAGCAGAGACTATCCAAACTGTGCGCTGCACTTCATTCACTACAGAGGCGGGTGGAGTTATGAGGCTTGACTGACAGTTTGAGGAGCCAATGGAGTTACGAGGTTTAGTCACAACCTCTTTTAAATGCTTTTCATTGGTTAAATATTTGTAAAACCCACATACACACGTAAAGGATGACCAATAGCATTAAAAAAAAAAAAGAAAAAAAAAAAAAGAGAAAAACAAAAGATAAAACAAAAATGACGAAATATAGAGATATATTTGCCAGACAGCGGCGACATAGCATATATTTTTATTAATTTTTTTGGGATTTGATCATTTTCTACCAGAGCACAGTGGTTGGGAAACACTGCTCTAAGCCAAACACAATTTCCAACACATAGGGTAATAAAATGTATTCTTTTCCAAGAGATATTAACACTATTTATTTGAAGGAAAAATATTCAAAGAGCATTTTGCTTTTGGTGTGGTGATACAAACAGGAAACTCGTTTATCAGCAACAATGTGTGGATGAATCATAAAATTCAGAAAGATCAGAAGTGATCCATCAATTCAATATACAGTACTGAATAAAATGACTTGTGATTGAGAGCTACAGCAGCCAATCACCTTATAGCTGCTGTTTTGCAGAGGACAGAGCCTGTAGATTTGGTGGGAAGAGACTTGGTGGAAATTTCCATGACTTCATCCTCGTCTTCACTCTCCTCACTGGACAAATGACCTTCATCTGCGACTCTATTCACCCCGTCGTGTTTCTTTCCATTCACATGAGCAGTTTTAGATGTGCTGACACTTTCATCATCAAGGAGCTCCACTCTGTTTTCTGAATCCTCCAAATCTTCCTCTTCATCTTCATCTTCCTGTTGCTGCTGAGATGCTTGAGTGTCTGTAATCTCCATTGGTTGCTTGTCTATGATGAATATGGACTGAGGACTGGTGTCCATCTCGTCATCCTCCAAGTTCACACTAGAAAAAAAGAAGCAGACCAACTATAAAACGTGATATATTAAATAAACTTGGAACCATAACTACACTGCTGTTCAATAGGTGTCTGTAAGATTTTTTTTTTATGTTTTTGAAAGCTGTATGTTTTCTATGGAAGCTTGTTTCCGCCACAGAATAAAACATGTTAAAAGATAAAATAATTTCACACAATTGTGAGTTTACATCTCGCAATTCTGACTTTTTTTCTCAAAATTGCGAGATATAAAGTCAGAATTGCGAGTTATGAAGTCAGAATATATATATATATATATATATATATATAAAATATTTTTTTGGTGGAAATCGTTTTTTTTTTTTTCCAGGATTCTTTGATTAGAAAGGGAGCAGAACAGTGTTTTCAGTTCATTCCTGTAGCAGGTTTTATGAAGGTAAATTTAAGACTTTTTAAAGACCCTTTTAAGACCAAGTAAAGAAAATGTAAGGAATAAATTGAAAGGAAAATGTTTCAATATGTTCTCTAAACGTAAATGTCTAGGGAGAAACATATTGAGTTGTATTAGCAACACTTCAGAGTTTTTTTTCCAAAGTAGATATACAAAAGAAAAACAAAAGCAGTTTGAATCGCTGTGCTCCCATCCACTAGAATATGGAAAGATTAATTCTGATCACACAGCAAAAAAAGTGATGTTCTTCCTCAGTATTTTTGTCTTGTTTTCCAGTGCAATTGTCTAAACATTTTTAAATCAAGATACATTTACTTGAGATGCAAAATGACAAAATATTAAGTCTCGTTTTTCTGTGAAATTGACAAAAATGAAGCAAGTTTATAATTCTGCCAATGGGCTCAGAAAAATCAACTTTATTCAAATGAAAGTTTTCATAACAGATAGATATGACAGATATTTGTTTTTGTTTTAATCATAAAAATCACTTAATTTTGGTCATTTTTTCAAGACTTCATTTTATGCATCTCAAATAGATGTATCAAAGACGTTTAGATATTTGTATTGGACAACAGGACAAAAACACTGGGGAAGATATTCTTTTTTTTGCAGTGCATGCAACATGTAATGCCAAAACTTTATGAATTCAAGACTTTCTGCTCTGATTTAATACCTTTTAAAAGGCCTTAATTGTGGGATCGACAACGGATCAGAGAAAGCATTGAGAATTTTTGTCTTAGAGTTGAGATATGCTTAGAGAAAAAAATGTGAATATCTGGCTAAAGACAGCAGGCAGTCTCCGACATATCAAAAATATGCAGATTATGGAGGAGTTTCTGATGGATTTGTTGCGTAAATCATATTGTTTACATATAATCCATGTTTCATTCAGATGTCAAATGCAGTTTAAATGCTTTTATTGTTACAAGTACAAAGGAAAATTTTTTTTGAAGACGCTTTACACAACTACCTTACATAGTTACATAAGTAAGTAAGCCAACGGCAATAGCAAGGAAAAATTTGGTAAGATGTTTGACAAGTGAACTCTTCAAGATTAATGAGTGATAGGCGAAAGCAATGTTTAATATTTGTTTAAAGAAAGTTTTGGAGAATGGTGTTGATTTAAACCCACTTCCTGGAAGATCAGAATGGGTGACTCATGTCAGACACTCACTTCTACAGAACTAAATAAACAAGGAAATAAACAATGGTTACTATGGTGACCTCTATTTTGAAGAAAACTTGCTACCTGAAGAAAATCATTGTCTCTTTAGGATTCATATATTTGCTTTCTAGTGAGCTTTGTTTTTCTAAAAATTGCTGGTGCAAATCTGGGTGACTGCTCAAGTGCTGAAAGATGTTTGCGAGGTGGTTGCCTACTGGCTCAAATCAGAGGATATCTAGACAAGTCCCTAGACAAGGCAAATCTGTTTGCTTAGAAAAGTAAAAGTAATAGAACAGTTCTATTCTAACAAGATTGATTATTTAGATAATTCATAATTTTAAAAAGTTTTTTGAAAATTTCAAAAAACGAGTTAGACGTATGACGGAGTATTTCTGCTTGTGTGGGCACTTCTCCCGGATGAGCTCGTGCGCACATCAACCAGAGTGAGAGCAAGAGCAGCCCATCAACGAGCTTTGTTCGGGTTACGGAAGCCGTCAGCAGCGCTGTCATTTTGACCACGAAATCAACAATGTCACTAAAGAAGTGTGTTTCTGGTTGTGAGGGAAAGATAACCTTGTTCAGCTTCCCAAATAACCCAGCGTTAGGGAAACAGTGGATGCAGTTTGTTTTCCCGGAGCAGCAACTGAGTTCTGCAAGTGTGTTTGTTTTGTTCCCGGTCATGAGTCGAAACCGCAGGCGGTGAGTGAAACTGCATCAAATGTCTGTGTTTTGTTGGCAATCGGCGCGTAAGTGCATATAATGTAAACAACACGAATCGAATAGTGAACCGAAAGTTATCCAGGGATAATGCCATGATGCATTTCGTGTGTGTGTGTGTGTGTGTGTGTGTGTGTGTGTGTGTGTGTGTGTGTGTGTGCTCGTGACTCTTTAGCTCCGCCCACTGCACGGCTCCACAAGCTCGGCTGTTTTCAGAAAGAATCGGTACAGCGTATCTGTCTTTTATAAATATGATGAAGCTAAACACTCTTCGGAGATATGAAGGATGCAATACTACTCTATAGGTACTCAAGATTAACATGAGACTGGCAGAAACTGTGTGTTATGTACCCTTTAATTTTATAATGTTCTATGAGGTCCACTTATAATATAGGCAAGATTTTTTACATCAAAAAACATTCTAATTTAAAACAGGCTTTTTTTCTATCCTGTTTTTGACCGTCTCTTTTAAACACTCCGTTTGGATGGCCGTGCCGAATTCAAGATTTGGAAGTAATCCCTTACTGCTATGATTGGGTAACAGTTTTGCCTATTAAAATCATTTTCATCCTCCCAGCTACACTAGACATGTGCTGGTATACGGTAATACGATATATCACGATAATGAACATACACATGGTCACTTCAAAATACCGTGAATAATTATTTATTATGAATTATTCCGATTTTTAGAATGCATTAAGAATACTTTACCCATCTACCGATCTAACTTAACTTCATTAGTTAACAAACTGACACTTCTAAAGCATTTATTAATCTTAGTTAAATGTAAATTTCAACATTTAATAACACATTATTAAAATCGAAGTTGTATTACTGTATTATTTAATGGACCTGAGCTAACATTAACAGTTGTATTTTTTAACTGACGTTATCAAAGAATGATAACTTTGTAACAAATGTAGCTATTTGCTAATGCATTAACTAACATTAACTACTAGTGAGACCTCATTGTGAAGTGATAGCCTACCTATTGTTCTTTATAATTATTTTGCACTTTAATCTGTTTGAAACATTTGTTTACTTTATACATTTTTGTGTATTGCTTTATTGTATTTAAATGTTCAGTTCTTTTTGTCATAAGAAAAAGTTATTAAACCTGTTATAGTATGACAACACTTTTTTTGCAACTTATTTCAATATCGTGATAATACCGTATACCGTGATAAAAGCTTCAGCAATTAATCGCAACATGAAAATTTGATACCGTCACATGCCTACGCTACACATGTAGAATTGTTTTGAAAACTTCTGATGTTCGCCATACATGTTTCAGAAATCAAACCTACACCTCAAATACCAAGGATACTCCAGCCTGCGACAGCGTGGTTATTAATTATCTTTATTTATATTTATTCCTTATCAGGGCTTGACATTAACACCCGCCAACCTGCCATTTGCGCGTGTATTTCAGCTGTGCTGTGTAACACAGTCACTCCCACTTGCCACTTTGGCGGGTTGAATTTTATTTTAGACTTCTCAAGGCATCTGTTAAAATCGCGTTGCACATTATAACCAATCACACGCGATTCTGTTGAGCTTATGAATGCAATGTCTAATAATCAGAAGCATTCAGATGAGTCATCGTCTCACTCACTGAAATCTGCACTCTCATCATAAACAACAGAGCAGAGATGTACGTGCGATGTACGCAGGAGATTCATTCATCATACAGTGATTGACTGTGTTTTTGTTCTATTTCAGCAGTGAAAATTGTTTCAAACAAAGATGTGACCGCCATTAAGTTGGTTTGACGCTGGACGTTCGATATTCGCGAATTTAGGGACCGTCTCTAAAGTTACATATGAAAATATGGATGTTTTTCACTAGGCTACTGTATGGGCTCATACACAAAATATGCAAGATTTAAATATGTCATCGCTGATAGAACACTGATGAGAATATTGCTTGAGAATAAATTATATTTACACCAAAAAAATCTTATTTTTTTCAGACAAGCAACTGTTGGTGTTTCTCTGTCTAGATTAAGGAGCTTTAAACACCTTATCAGAGCTAAATAGGCCTGTTTGATGACCTTTCATGTTATACATTTCATGTAGATTTGATTTGGGTGTGTACAGTGGTCATTTACATATAGCCAACAATAAATTTCCCAACAACAACATTTTGGCCAGTGGAAAATGCTGAGTGGCTAGTAACTTTGGAAAACCACTAGCCACAGTGGCTGGTGAGCAAAAAAGTTAATGTCAAGCCCTGTTCCTTATGTATTTGTGAGGTAGTATTGTACTGTGAAACATTTATGAGCATTACATATGCTTTATAAGTCTTGGTTGTGGCAAATAAAGTTTAAGTACCACAGTTATAGTTGTTACGGTGTTTATTATGAATGAATTATGAATGAATGTACCATTGTTTGTCACACTGTCATTCTTATATTCATCGTCTATCATTTTCAGTAAAGTGAGTACGTATCAAATGATTTGTAACAAAGCAACAGCGACACTAAGAACTAGACGGCTAAAGAACTAGGCTTTTATCTTCGTCTGCTGAGGTGGTCTTTCATCAAACTATGACGTAATAATGTGACGAAATAATGTGGCAAAATCCGAAACTAGACATTTTGGGAGCTTGGTTTCAATAAAAGCTGTTTTTGGACTAACTGTTTTTTGAGTTCTGATATTTTTTATAGTACAATAAGCTCTTATTGACCCATTTGGAGCAGACGTCACAGCTGTCACTTGCAGCTGCGAGTGCATAGTGGCTGCAAAAAAAAAAAAAAAAAAAAAAATAGCGTAACAAGTGGAGGAAAATGGACAAAATCCACAGAATAAGAGAAAAATGTTTTGTTGTGCCTTTGTATGTCAGAATCGGAATGCAAAAAACACACTCTTCATTTCTATAGAATTCCAGACTGATGAAACCTGCAATGATTAGTCTACTATTAAAGCATGAATTTGATGTAAACAGTAAGTCTACATAATATTCACATATGCAGTTCATAGGGGACATGCATACATAGCAGTTACAGCATGAAATAATATTTAAACCTATAACATTTAACATAGATCACTTTTAAACATAGCCTATAACATTTTATCTCACAATTCTTGACTCTTTTTCTTGCATTTGCGTCTTTATATCTCCCAGTTCTGACTTTATAACTTACAATTGTGAGTTAATATCACAATTCTGCAGGGAAAAAAAAGTCGCAATTCTGAGGAAAAAAGACCGAATAACGAGTATATCTCACAATTCTGTTTATCCTTCTAAGAACTGTGAGATATAAACTCGAAATTAACTTTTTTTAGTCTTTTATTCCGTGGCTTCCACAGATTGCTACGGCAGAACTGTCATTTTCTGCAACCAGGTAGGCTCCGCCCACAAAAAACGTCATCGCTGTTTGCAAACACAAAATAGGTCTATATGCCAAAAGATCAACTCTGAATACGAGCAATAATACTGATTCTTCCCTTAGCAAACTCCACTGATCATTTAATGAATACACAACCAGGAAGTTTTGGGAACTTGTTTTTACCTCTCTTTACCACCTGTAATACGCATTTTCTGCCACATGTAATCCAGAAACATTGAGGCCTGCAGGAGACGGCCAATCCGCTTCATGTGTCTCTCTGCAGGAAACAAGATTCAAATTTATTACATACTCTAATGAAAATGCCAGAAAGCACTTTAACACAGAAACACATCGTGTGTGAGTTGGTCTGGATAAAAATAGCACCCCACCTGTGTACGGGATGAGGCCCTCCAGATGCGTACGAGCCCCCTGATACTGCAGCATCTCCTCTGGGCTCAGGTGTGTGAGCAGCACCTGCAGGATGGCCTGAGCGTCCAGACAGCTGCGCGAGTTAGTGTTCCACACCACACAGTAGCGTAGAACCGTCTCTGAAAACAACACGCAATCAGGTAAGGCAGTCACAATCAACAATCAACCTGATGACCTACACTACACGGATCGGCAAGAAAAAAAAAATGTGTCCATTTATTACTTAAAGCACACTTGAAGTACTCCGATACCACAGCAAAGACTACTTGCCTAACTAATAAAATTCAAACATTAAAAGCAAGTGAACAGTCAGTAATAAGAACAAATATACTAATTACAAGAGCAGATAAATACAATATAACAAAACTACAAATAAAGTATAACTGTAGAATTCATTTCAGGTACAGAAATGTAACAATTAAATGTAAAATAGCACTATGTTCACTGTATAAGTTTAATATAGATTAATCTTTGTTAAAGCTGCAACACTTGTCTAACTTCACTGTTAGCTACGACTTTTGCCTCAATGAATTCCTAATTACTGCTTATTAATAGTTAGTAAGGTAGTTGTTAAGTTTAGGTATTGGGTAGGATTAAGGGATGTAGAATATGGATGCAGATATGCATTAATATGTGCTTTATAAATACTAATAAACAGACAATATCCTAGTAATATGCATGCTAATAAGCAACTAGTTAATAGCGAGAATTGGACCCTAGAATAAAGTGTTACCGCTGTGTTTTGTTGTTTGATTAACACCAATGACAGACAACAGCAGATATTTATAGGCTGCTGTCACTTTAAGACCTAATGCTTGGATCCAATATAATGATACACATCCGATTTCTGAACTGTTTACGTTCACTTAAGACATAACCAACTGTGTTTACGAGAATACTTGCAGAGATGGGTATTTTGACATAATTTTGTGTGTTTAGACGCTTTTCCACCATCGGGCCGAACGGTTCTTAGAACGGTAAGGAACGGTTCCAGTTGTGTTTCCACTTGAGCCTAGTACAGCACGGCACGATTACAAACCGTTCTCGGCCCGGAATTCTTGCTGGTAGAATGCGTGTAGTGACGTCGCCACTCAGGATGTGTCACTTGTCTGATGCCTGGCATCCAGATTCTCTGTAGCTGGCTAAGCGCGATATTTGAGTAACGTAAACGCAGATTAATAATAAAAAAAAATAAAAAAAATTAAGAAAAAACCTGATCGCCTTCCATAACGTGGATATCAGCTCCACAGTGGAAAATGAAACTGTAACCGTACCGACCGGCCCGGATCAGCATGGAATGGAATGGTTACGCAATGAGAACTGTTCGGCCCGACAGTGAAAAAACAGGTTATGTGTCCATCCAAGTGCATGGAGACGTGAAAGGGGAATCAATTGAAATGCCTCTCTGTGTGTGTGTGTGTGTGTGTGTGTGTGTGTGTGTGCACTTCGGGTGTGTGCGGCTGTGTGTCTCTTTTGTCTCTTCCAGCGCTTGAATGGTTTAAATCTATTAAATGTGTAAACTAGTAAAGACAAAACACGTGCTAATGATAACCTTGCACTCTATGGCAGTTAAACCGTGAATCACATGCATGCTGAACCGTGGAGCCTGGACCGTACGGATCACATGTCAACTACAATCCGTTTAACCCCTATAGCGCACTACACCAACACATGGCGTGTACCTTTTTGATCCTGACGGAGTTTCAGGAGAGTCTTTTCTAGCTCCTGTATCCCATCCTCCTGCTGCTGAATTTCTATGAAAGATTAAAGAAAATAACATATGATTAATTATATATTATATTATATTATATTATATATATATATATATATATATATATATAAAAATAAAAAAATCAGGCTGAGGCTCCTTTAGTAATTACCTTCAGTAATTTCACTTTAATTGCAATGAAAAGGTTATTAGTCAGTTATTGAAATGCCTTATTTTCCAAAATGTCACTTTAGTCAATTCATTGGTATTTAACAAATTTTTATTGTCCATGTGTGCTTAACAGATAACAAATAGAAGACTTTATACAATAACACCATATACACTAAAATAAATAAAAATATATAACATTTAAAATATAATAACCTATATACAATATTAAATACACATAAAAAATGATGCATCACAAATAAAAAAAGAATAATAAATAACTACAAAAATTGTACTGTTAAGTTGTGCATTAAGTCAGTAAACATTAAGCTGATATTAGTCAAATCTAAACAATCTGTTGTCATTAAACGTACATTTCTAGTGTAAACTTCTAAACATCTTGTTTATTAAACATTTTTTTTTTAAACAGAATAAAAACTTGCAGCTCGATAACTGAAAGCCAGCTCATACACACGCCATCCTTTATCTTGAAATCATATGATTCGATTTGTGTCTTCTGATTGGTTCTGTGAACTGAGGCTTTTGCTGGCAAAGGGAAGTGGCATGTAGAAGTTTCTGCCAACAAACGAGTGCCTTAAGTCTTAAATGTCACATGATCCTTCAGAAATCATTCTAATATGCCGATTTAGTGGTCTGTTACTATTAGTTATTATTATTGGTGCGCAACTAATAATAATGACATTATTATCAATGTGGAAAAAAAAAAAATGTTAGGTTACACTTTATTTTAAGGTGTCATTGGTGCGTCTCAATCAGCTCCCTAGTTCAGTAGTCAGGGCACTGATCAGGGAATCAGTCAATGGGCTGACTCCCTGATCAGTGCCCTGACTACTGAACTAGGGAGCTGATTAAGACGCACCCATTGTTACAGTGTAATTTTATATTTAAGTACTGAGTAATATTAATTAACTACATGTACTTACTATAGGGTTTGGATAGGATTAAGGGTTTGAGGGTTAGTTGCATGTAATTATGCATAATTTACTGTTATTACTATGGTAAATACATGTAACATATGTAACAAGGACACTGTAAAAATAAAGTGTTACTAAATGTTGATTAATATTTTGGTGGAGACAGTGATTTTTTTCTTTTTCTTTGATGAATAGAAAGTTCGAAAGATCAGATCTGCATTTATTTAGAGTAGAAATCTTACATAATAGTGACATAATATGGATTTGGCATTAATGAGGTTTGACCAGTTCAGCCAAAGTGCAACGCTGGAATTTCTGAAGAAGTGTTATTTAATACACCTGTCATATTGTGTTAAACATAGATGTGGTTTAAGGAACAACGATCAAATACAAGAAGTGAGTAATAATACACCAAACATCATCTTACACAATCATAAGCCACCATTGGAAATTAGCCAGTGTTTTAGTTACAACATTCAGGAAACTCTTTCACTTTTTCCAAATAAATAATCGTCAGACAAATGAAGTTTTAAATAGAGGCGGTGGAGCGCCTCAGATTACAGGTGAGTAAACAACATGGGAGTATAAAAATGTGGCTCTACCAGATTTTATTCCTAACAGCAAGAGTGACCATTTAAAATAAATGCGTTTGGCAGGTTGACTCATTAATGCAGATAAACAAAAGGAAAAGTACCTCTGATGACTCGTAAGGCAGTGTGCGGCTGATCCAGAGAGATAGCGATACCCAGAGCCTTCAGGTACTTCTTCTCATGAAGTAAATTTGACAGTTCCTGCTGCCTGCGAAGACGCCACAAAATTCATAAGCACTCAAAGGGAGACTTTGTTTTGGAATGACAGACAATAAGCAGCAGCAATACTTTCCAAAAGGATATTTTTAGATTTTTTTGTATGTAGCCATCTGACAATAAAGTTTTTTTTAATCCAAAAGAGTGCCATGGTCATCCTAAAGTTTTCTTTGATGGACTATTACAAACCCTAGACCATAGAGCACCTTGACTGTACACTTTTCCCTAAGACGAGCTCTCTTCTATAGGACTTTGTTTGAACTATGGGTTTGTTCGTCCAAAACTCTCCCTCATATCGTTCCAAACCCATAAGACTTTCATTCATCTTTGAAACACAAAGATATTATAGTGAAACATGAGAGGTTTCTTCATTGAAGGTCCATCCGAGTCAATTTTAATGTTTCAAAAAAAAAAAAAAAAAGGTCATAAAGAGATCATAATGAATCGAGTGGTTTCATCCACTTGTGATTTTTCTCTCGTGTCAAGAAAGCAAGTTTGATCTTCCGCTGACCATATTTGATGTGCTCTATGTATGTTCGCTGATCAATGCTTATATGTGAATAAAATCCTAAATTAAATCTGTTTGTCATATAAAGTGATCGTGTCTCTTCAGAAGTCTTGCATTAAACAGCTTGATTCATATGGATTACTTTTGCTATAATAACTTTCATATTAGGAACAGGGTTCATACAGATATTGTAAAATGAAATTCCAGGACTTAAGGACTTTTCAAGCACTACTTTTTTGGCTTTCAAGGATTACAGTCAGAGATCTCACTTATCAAACAATCTCATTATTATCTTTCAAATTCTAAAAAAAAGATAAATAGATAAATAAACTAATAAAACAAAATGGTTCAAATGAAGCGCAGCACATGCAGTGACTGTGGGAACACTAACAATTGAAAGGATACTATGATAAAGATTCCTTATACAAACAGATTTTTTCCCCTCATAAATATATGATTGACCTGAAGAATGAAAGCTGTATCATATACTTGGATATTTATACGTGCAATAATCACGCTCATAGTCATGAGAAATGGCTCTATATCTATATCAGATGGGCTTCAGCGTTAATTTTGCATGAAAAGATTGTTTTATCAATGAAATTAAACACTAATTTTACATATATTGTCTTTCAATAATTCAATACCTTTTCATAAATATGTCTGTTTTCAATGGTTTTCCAAGACTTAAATTTCAAAAAGTCAAATTCAAGTACTTCAAGCACTTTAAGCACCTTTTGTGAACACTGAAGGAAACTCCACTAATAATTATCAATTAAAAAGCATTATCAAGCCCAGAATTGAATCAGTGATAATGTTTATGTATAAGCTGTCATGTATCAAGGACGGATCAGCACATAAGGAATCAGATCAGTATAAATCCATATAAGGATTTATACTAAAACTATAAAGTGCTTGAAGGGTTCAAGAAACAATGTTTTGTTTCAACAACAGGATTGGTTTGGTAAGCGATAAAAGGTTACATGCAGTGTGCGCAAGTGTGTAGATCTTGCCAAAAGGTTATGACATTTAGCCTTGTCAATATTTTATTAGGTATCTCTCTGCCTGACCGTTTGTTACATAAAGCAGGCAGCGACTTACTTAAGGACTTGGTCTTCTTGTTTGGCCTGCTCCTCTGCCAGCTCCACTTTAGTCACATCCTAACCGGAAAACAAAGAAAAACCAACCATTGTATTAATACTGGGGGGTATTCCAGAAAGCAGGTTACGTGACATACCCGGGTATGTTTAAGGGTAAGCAAGCGGATAACCTCAACTTTCGGTTCCAAAGACGGAGGTAACTTTCAGGGTATGTAAGCCATAGCTTACATGTTATATAATTAATATAGTTATATTAATATAACTAAATGTGTTATATAGTTAAAGTTATAATATACAATATTATATATTAATTCTAAAGCACTATTACAACAAGGCAATTCAAATATATTTATTATTTATTTAATTGGTCATCTCACACATGCATCTGCATTCAATTAATTAGCATCAAACAAACAATATAATCCTTATTCTCAGTGAATAAAGATTACTTATTAAACGAAAAGACTGAAAAAATGATTACACAACCACCAAATGGGTGGCGACGTGCACTAAGTAGGTTATGTAAATCGCCATTAAACAAAAGAAGAGGAGGAAGTAGAATGGCGCGCGTTTTCTTAGCGTCTGTTTCCATGGCGACTCGTCGATTCGTCGCTCTGTTGAGAATGTCTTGTGTGTTAACCGGGAACATACTCTGAGTTGTCTGAACTTACTCATGGATGCGTTTTTGGAACCAGCATACCTCGAGTAAGCAAGGTTTGGGTTAATCAACCGAGAGTTCAGGGTATACGTGTAAGTTAACCTTGCTTTCTGGAATACACCCCTGGCCAGTACGCATAGACAATGGAAACAAATACACAGCAACCATGACCAACCTACAATCATTTTAGTATACAGAAGTGTTCTGGCTAGAATGAAAATTATTATTTGTTTTTGGGAGCATAACAGTATAGATGCTCATCCGGTTTCACATAGTTATAGGTGCAGCTGTAATAGCTCGCTAATGTGACCATAGTTTTGGTGACATAATGTGTGTTATATAGGAATGGTGTATTACTTAAACCTCCTGTTGTGAAATTCCATTTATTTGTTTAAAAAAAAAAAAGACTGGTGATGCACTCAATTTTTTTTTTTTTCAAATTCACATTTGTCAATGTCCTCAAGATGACTAGAATCAACAACCAAACATTAAATCATGTACAGTTGCAAGAAAAAGTATGTGAACCGCTTGCAGAATCTGTGAAAATGTGAATAATTTTAACAAAATAAGAGAGATCATACAAAATGCATGTTATTTTTTATTTAGTACTGTCCTGAATAAGATATTTTACATAAAAAATGTTTACATATAGTCCACAAAACAAAAACATAGCTGAATTCATTAAAATGACCCCGTTCAAAAGTTTATGAACCATTAGCCGCGTTTCCACTGTCGGGCCAGTGCGAGCCAGGGCTTTCAACGGGCTGAGAACAATCGAGGGACTCAAACATTCACTGATGCATTAAGAGCCGGGGGGTGAAAACTTTTTGAACAGGATGAAAAATGATTTTTTTTTTCATATTAATAAATTCAGCTATGCTTTTGTCTTGCGGACTACATGTAAACATTTATTATGTACAATATCTTATTCAGGACAGCACTAAATAAAAAAATGACATGCATTTTGTAGGATTTCTCTTATTTTGTTAAAATTATTCACAATTTGACAGATTCTGCAAGTGGAGTCAATCTTGCTATTAACCTGCTGACCTACTTGACTACAATAATATGTGCTTTTATGCGAGTTAATCAGACAACATCCTGTTTCTGATCTAAATGAGTAAATCATAAACTTGGTCCACATTTGTGTGTGTTGTTGGACTTATTGCACACAATTTGCAAGCACAATAGTACAAGGAGGGAAAAAAACATCTGTTCAGTGTAATAACTTTATGTGTAATAATTTTTTTTTTTGCTGATGTAGCAAATAATATCAATTATATCACAAGTCCAAACAAATCAGATGTATGAATCAAGTTCTGCTGAATGAAAATACTGTATAAAAATATTGCTCAATATTTGGCTTCACTGAAAAATATAGTACTGTTCAAAAGTTTGGGGTCAGTAAATTTTTTTTATGTTTTTGGAAGAAGTCTCTTCTGCTCACCAAGGTTGATCAAAAACACAGTGAAAACAGGAATATTGTGAAAAATTATTATTTTTTGATATATTGTAATATATTGTATTCTATTGTAATATATTGTAAAATGTAATTTATTCCTGTGATCAAAGCTTTTGAGCATCATTCCTCCAGTCTTCAGAGTCACATGATCCTTCAGAAATCATTCTGATATGATTTGATGCTCAGGAAACATTTCCGATTATTATCAATGTTGAAAACAGTTTTGCTGCTTCATATTTTTGATTCTTTGAACATTTGAATCTTTTGAACGAAAATGTACGTAACACTAAATTTAACATTAAGATAAATGCTCAAGATATCTGCTTCATTATCATGATGGTTGCATAGCAGTACATAATAATCCAGAAATAAGGAACTGGAACATATTCATCATTCATCATGATCAGTGCCATGGTGTAAAACAATGGGCCTTTTCTCTTGGTATGTAAAACTGCCTGTTTCCGCACAAGATACAGTTTGCAATGTTTCATTTCGCATTGGGTTTCATAACAGCGTTTTACATGTCTAGGACACACGTCAGGTGGACTGACCTTCCACAGTGTGATGGTGGAGTCGGCTGATCCCGTCACCATCAGCTCGTCTTTGCTGCTGCCATGCAGAGCCCACACTTTGTCCTGGTGAGCATCAAATGTTTTCACACACTCGTTCGTTTTTATGGTCCACAACTTCACAAGTCCATCAGATCCACTGAAGAATGACAGAGAAACAGAGTTGGGTCAAAAAGGGACATGTTTGTTCTATGAACCACAAGCACAAAAAAATGCTCTACAAACATCATAAAATCTGTGCAAATATTCTCATTCAAATAAGTTTATATAGTAACTTGAACATAGTGCATGTGAACTGTTTGAACCGCAGTCAGAAAATACCTACCTAGACACTAGTTGAGTTCCTCGACTGACAAATATGATCTTTAGCACAGAGGCATCATGTCCCTCAAATGTCTGCAGAGATGAAACAGATATCATGTGAATCTACTTTAGACATTCCTCTTTAAACACAATAACTATCAGCTGTTTAAAAAGTTACCTACATTTGGTTCTTGACCATTGAAAATGGGTAAAATTCAACAATTTGGACATGGAGTCACATTGGGGTCCCAATATCTATGGGACTTAACTACATAGGGCCTTAAAAATGAAGGTTCCAAAAGAAAAGTTTATTAAGAATGAGAATCTAGAAGGATATTAAGATATCTTGAATACTTTTAAAGTTACAAGCATGCCAATGTTAGAAAAAGAATACTTATGGCACTCAGACAGGAATGTTCTATGTAATTGAGCTGATAGAAAGCCACGAGATACATTTCTAGTTTCAGTATTATTTGTTCTTCAGATATCCCTCTTTAAAAGAAAAAAGTATCAGGTGTATCCAAAGTGACCCACATTTGGTTTTTGACGACTGAAAATATGTACAATTTACTCATGGCCGTATTAAGATCTCCATATCTCTGGGATTGAACCATCAAGGGCCTTTAAAATGAAAATGCTAAAAGGAAAGTTTGTTAAGAACCAGAATCTAACAGGATATTAAGATATCGTTAATACTTTCTGAGTTACAGGCATGCAAACTTGAGGCAAAAAACACAAGAAGTGCTTTTCCCATTTTTGAACTGTCACCGTTGGCATATAATGAAACAAAGATTGCAAAAGTCACCAGATTTTAATAATAGACCTAACAATCTCTGTGTAAAAATAAAATAATGATGCTGCCGTCTTTCTAAAGTCATTTTTACACCCCTCTAATTTGGCTCCAAATCTCCCCCCTCTACAGTGCGTGTATTAGGCACGTTGAGTTTCTGATCATATTTTTTTTCCAGGCACATTTTACCAATTCTAAACCACATTAATCTTAATAACTACTATTAATTTTGTATTTAATCATTTATAAGTGATATGTAATTGTTCATGAAGGATTAAGGTGAAGAATTAGAGATGGACTAAAAATGAACTCCCAAAACTTACTGCCAAGAGGATGTGGTGCTGTTAACTTACCATCTGTCTATAAAGCCTATAAAAAAAAAAACCCATGTCTTTTACAACGCTTCAGCTTGTGATTCTTATTAAGTGGGGGTCATTTTTTAGGATTCTTTACCTAACTTAAGTCTCTGAGATCCTGACACCTTGTACTTCTGGAGACTCCAGGTAAATCTCTTTTTTGGCTCATTTTATCTGTAAAAGAAATCGTGCCTAATAATTATGCACACCTGAATATAAGCAGGAGTTAAGATTAATGTGGTTTGGAATTGGTAAAATGTTCCTGGAAAAAAAATATGATCAGAAAATCAACGTGCCTAATAATTCTGCACGCACTGTACGTAATAGTGGATTACTCAGTAAATATACATCTGTGACATTTAATATTTCGGCTTTCATCACTATTTATGTTTGTCTTTCTACAGAAAAAATATTAACAAAAGCAAACATTTGAGCCGGGGACCTCTGGTTGAGCTGACGCGGAATGACCCCCATGTCATTATATCGCCTGTCAATGGCATTGTATCCTTGTTACCTTCAGGCCATCGGTTTACTTGCATATAAACTATGGAAACTCAGTGCGCTACCTCATCCATGAACATGATTCCACACTCCTTCACATACACATATGTTCCCCATAACAATCAGATAAGCCTTAAGCAACAGCATGTTACTGATGCACTAGATAAAGCTTTAAAGAAAGGCATGTTGCTGATAGCCGGGTGACCTAGGGCAGCATACTGCAATAACCAAAAGCCTAAGCAACAAGTATGTTCCGAATAAACAAAGCCTAGAGCAACAAGCATGTTCACAATAACCAGATGACTCTTAAGCAATGAGCATGTTACTGACACACTATAGCTTAAAGGAACAAGCATGATAGTGATACCCAGATAAGCTAGAAAACACACATAAAACTCAACAACCTGCAAGTGTAAGTTACCTTGAGGCAGCTGAAGTCTTGGAGGCCCCAGACCTTGATCGAGCCATCTGCTGAGGCCGTGGCCAGGACCTGGTCCACAGGAGAGAACTGAACACACCAAATACCTCGACTATGACCTCTGAAGACGCCTAGCAGACTCATGTCAGCCAGGGACCAGAGTTTAGCCGTGCGATCCTGAGAGCCAGAGGCCAGCAGTTTGTCATTGGGAGAGATGGTCACACTGTTCACATCCTTCAGGAACATTCCAGAAAGAGACAGGACAACAGAAGAGGGGGGTGATAAAACACAAAATGACAATCATGTGTATATAGACAGTATTTTTTTTTCCCCAATTTGTTATTTTGAACATGATAATGAATGATGATGAAAATGATAAATTATGGTTACACAATAAGAATGTGCATTTTACTCTCATCTCAACACCTTGTTTTGACGGAATGGACACACAAGAAACGTAAAAAAAAAAAACTGAGCATGTGCTGTCAAAACATGTTCTCCGCCACGGTTCACATTTCCTGAACACATTTCCTATGTGAGATTGAACCTGACAAGGGCAAAGACCCACCTTGTCATGGGCTTTCTCTGTGAGTCGTGCCGTCATCAAGGCCGGTTCACATCCCTCGGCGGGAGGAGAGTCAGGCAGTTCCCACACCTTAATAGTGCAGTCCTGACTGCCTGACACCAGGAAGACTTTCTTTAACCTGCATACAGGAACAGGGAAACGGGTGTACAAGTTAGAAGAACTCAAAAACTAATACTTACTTGCACAGTTATTAAGTTCACATAATATAAAGTGATAAATGTGTAGAAACAGGTATACTGTTATAAAATGGATAGTTCTGGCTCACTCAAATTTCTCTCATCATTTACTCACACTGATGCCATTCCCGATGTATAGGGCTTTCTTTCTTCAGATTAACGCAAAGCTTTTTAGGAAAATAATCCATCTCTGTGAGTCCATATAATGCCATTGAATGGGTGCCACTCGGTTGACACTTGAAAAACCACAATGATCGTGATGGTAATCCATATGACCCCAGAATGTCTTCTGAAGCCAAACGATAGGTGCAGGGCCAAAAATTAGCACTCGGCAAGCGCCAAATGTGAGTAAAAAAACAGTGTTGGCGAGTATATGAAACAGTGTCAATAACTAGTTGGCCAGTAATATTTTTATGAATTCTAGCAATGCAATGTTGTGAGAACCTGAATGACGCTCGGGACAGTTGACGGGCCAGTGCTGCATCGTCATGAAAGCTTAAGCCTTGCCAATTGAAATATTCAAGCGCAAGATGCGAAAGGGAACAACTCATTACTCGCTATGTGGGAAGTTTTCTGTGCGCAAACATCCGAAGCTAGCACCCAAAAATCCACGTCTCAGACAGCACGCAAATACTGAATTTAACTCTTTCACGTCTTCTTGTGCTTGCAAATGCCCGTTTGGCAAGTATCTTCGTAAACATAGTCAGTTATGTCTTAAGTAGTCTTAGCCTCAGACGTCGCGCCCACGGACCGCTGGCTGAACGTCTGATGCATATGGCACACTTATCTGGAAACACTTCAGGAGTTTCGAAGTCGTCATCTGATTGGTTGAATTCTACAGGATGTCTGCAAGACGAGTGTGTTGCGTTCTTTAACGGTCGGCCTGGAAACAAATGCCGTGACGGCAAACTCCCTCGTGGAAGAACGCAGTCGTGTTTACAACTGACAATGAGCGCTTACCGGGATCGACTAAACGCTGGAATTTCAAAAGTATGTGAAGTTCACGGCTCCATTGTTGCAGTAAACTTGAACAACGTTCATGAATGGATAATTTGTAGATGCACACCAGTCTGTTATTGCAGGGACATCAACTTTACATTTTCACTCCCCTAAACATGACGCGGAACAAAACGAACTGTGATTGGTTGCGTTACATGTCAGTCAAACGTCCTCTTGGGCGGTCCTTGACCAGTGAAAGCTGCAATAGAGTCCAGACCTTCTGCCGTCAGTCTGAAGGTCTGGCTACGCGAGACTGTCTTAAGTGAACAAACTGTTGAGAAAGATAACGCATGTGTAACAGAACACTGGATCCGTGCATTTGCTCTTAAAGTGACAGCAGCCTAATACATTCCTGCTGCAGTCTCTATAACAACATTAAACAACAAAAGACAAAGAAAAAAAAAAAAAAAAAATCACACACTGCTCTTGACCGAATAACTGTAACTTTAATAAGGATGAATCCGTTTAATTTATACAGTGAAGACTAATTTATACAGTAATTTATGCAGTGTTAAATTTCTGTACCTGAAAATTGTGAATTTTCACTGGGATCTAAAATTGTGTCATATCTGCCTGTTTCATGGCTGGTAAAAAAATATTTATGGCTGGTAGGCCTAAGTCACCGGCCATTGGCAGGTGCGGCAAAAAGTTAGTTTTAGACCCTGGATAGGTGTGCGTGTATGATTAAAACAAGTGGACCAAGACATCTGAACATCAAATGAACTGCACTAACAGAGCAATCACAACAACTTTTCATGGGGTCTCATTCTGCTTCCAAACGCACTCTGGTGCAGTTCGACTGAAATATGAACGCAACATGGACCAAAGACATCTAAACGAACCAAAAACAGGAAGTGATGTCACAAGGTTCGAGCCTAAAAAGGACAGATTGCTCGAGCATACCTGTTTTTCTCGTCATAGTCGTGATGTTACCCATCACAATTCGGTACAGGCGTCAGAACCGCACCTCGTCGCAGCAGATCCTGGTTTGTGTGTGTGATTCCTGACGCTGTTTTGACTCCTTTACACATTTTATAAGCTCTTCACAAGTTCTCAGCTGGTCAAAATACTATCATATGTAGCTACGCACATACAACAAGCGCATTTAGCCCCGAGCAAAGCATTGTTTTCACAAAATATACATAAAAACGGGTTTTCTTTTGAATCTTTAGCTTTGGTGTTAAAAATGAGAGTGATACATTTAGCCCTGGTTTAGCATTCACATTTTCATTTTTGGGCCGGACCAAAAGAACCGGACTACAAGTGTGAACACTCTAAGTGTGTTGTGAAGTTTGCGCGAGAAGTAACGCGGAAGTACTACTTTCCAGTCCAACAGCTTGCATTTACAACACAAATTGCTGCTTAAAAGTTCTCCAGTTACCGTCGACATTCCCGGTTAATTTCAGTCCATCAGGCGGGTTCAAACTGCTCTCCATCTTACTTTTTCTTATAAAGGCAACTCAGAGGAACCACTCCTGGTACCATGTTATATCTCTCAAATAAAGAGCCTGCTTCTCATGAATTACTGTTCTTTTAATAGCATGTTTGATGCCACATCATTTCACAGCGCCCTCTTACACCTTACATAGCATACTGCCCTCTAGCGGTACATAGGACAATGACAACTACATATTGAATAGTACACAGAGCTTCGCCACTTCTCACGTGAACTTCACAACACACATACATCACGCGTCACAACCTCCCTCTCAAGATCGCTCGTACGACAGTAGACCGGAAGCAATGATTTATAGTTATAAAAATATAATTTTTTTCTTACACACACCTATCGTTTGCGTTGCGTGTGGTTTTTCCAAGCGTCAACCGAGCAGCACCCATTCACTTGCATTATATGGACTCACATTAGATGGAATATTTTCCTAAAAATCTTCATTTGTGTTTACCTGAAGAAAGAAAGTCCTGTACATTTGGGATAACAAGAGGGAGGGTAAATGTAAATTTCATTTTTGGGTGAACAATCCATTCAAATCTGATTGGATAGGTCACGTTCTAAGGTGTTGTAAAATAGCAAATACGTGCAGCATATCTTGGCAACTCTAAAAAGTTATTGACCTATATTAAAATGGGTTATTATGACCAGGTTTTGCAATTATTTAATTTAAATGTAACAGACGACATTATCAGTTTAGCAAAAAAGTGTGTCAATCATTCAGGAAACAGACTTTTCAAAGATGTTTCAGGACAGACCTACAACCAGCTGCAGGTGTTTTTAACCGTCTTGACTTATATTGCTTATCTAACCGATATATACAGTGATATATCTGACCTGGAGCAGGCGATAGAGCCCACGGCATTGGAGTGTCCGCTGCCCTGAGCCACGCAGTGCACGTAGCCGCTCTCTGGATCCATCTTCCACAGCCGCAAGGACTTGTCCTGCATGAAAGGTTACATAAACATCTTGTTTTTCCATGTGTGGGCAAAACTATGCATTCAGATATTTTGAATGCCATAGAAAGCTACACAAGGGTCTTTTCACTGCCGCGTTAAGAAAAAGTAAGTCACCTTTGCACAGCTGGCAAACATGGAGCCTTTGCGGAACACATCAATAGATAAGATGGTATCTGCAGACAAATAATCAGAGAGGATCATCAGCAGACGACAAGGTAATAGTGCTCCACTCATCGACGAGAATGTCAACGATGTAGACTGATGACTCCAGAGGTGCATGAAGAATCAGTTCAGTGTGACATTCCCTTTTTAATGTTTGAAGCCAGTTGTTTTTACACAACTGACAATTTATGCAGTTTGTAGCAAGTCATAATGTAATAACTGCACATAATGTAATAAGTATTACATTATTATTGTAATAAAATATTCATAATTTAATCATTTTCTCATAACGTAATAAAATCTTGAACTCATAATGTAATACATTTTTTCACATTATGAGAAATCTATTACATTATAAACTCACCAAAAACATGTATTTGCATTATTGTAATAGCTTTTAAAACAAAAAAAATATTAGTATTCCCTTAGTCAATTAAAAAAAAAAAATCTAAATCTTAAACTACCTGTAAAATGCAATAGATTTAAATATTCATGCAATTATTATTATTATTTTTATAAAAATGTATTCCTTTATAGTACATTTTAAAAGTCTTAGTCTTAACCTGACTACAAATTCCACCAGATTACTGATACTGCTACTACTACTAGTAGTACTAGGGGTGTCGTACTACCAGTACTACTACTCCTAGTAGTAGTAGTAGTAGTAGTAGTAGTAGTTTAAAGGTGTAAAAGTTATTTATCTTTCTTTTTTACATCACAAAACCCAACAGTTTTAGCAGGGGTGTGTTGTACTGTATTTTTCAACTCTCACACGCACACACACACTCTTGAATATGCGGTTCATGGGGACTCTCCATAGGTGTAATAATTTTTATACTGTACAAACCGTATCTTCTATCCCCCTACCCGACCCCTAAACCTACCTATCACACAAAACTTCTGCATTTTTTCATATGTTGTTTTAAGCCATTTGGTTTACAAGGACACAGTGTCCTCATAAACCATGTTTGCGTTGTAATACCTATGTCATTATACACATTTGTGTCCTCATAAACCACATATACCTGTATACACACACAGACACACACACACACCTGATTGGTATACTGATACTTTTTTAGTTTTTTTTTTTTACATTTTAACAGTGTTGGTATTTAACGCTGTTTGTCATTTAACAGTAAGTATATGTATACTAGAAGTAGAAGTACAAATAGTAGTAGTAGTAGTAATAACAGTAGCAGTATCGGTTATCTGGGATTTTGTAGGCAGGTTAAGACTTAGATTTAGATTTTTAAAATGTACTCTAAAGAAATACCAATGCTTTATGTTTAATAAACATATAATAATAATAATAATAATAGCATGAATATATAAATGCTGCATTACACAGGTAGTTTAAGACTGGCTTTATATTCTTTTTAAATGTACTGTAAGGGAATACTAATATTTTTATTTTTTAAAAGCTATTACAATAATGAAAATGACATGTTTTTGGTGAGTTGATATTAATGTAATAATTTTCTCATAACGTAAAAATTATTACATTGAGCTCAAGATTTTATTACATTGAGAAAATCACTACATTATGAACATTTTATTACAATACTAATGTAATACTTATTACATTATGTGTAGTTTTTACATTATGTGCAGTTATGCATTAATGCATTAACAGCAGACTCACACATACACGTCTGGTTCACTATCTTTGTGGGGACTCTCCATAGGCGTAATGGTTTTTATACTGTACAAACTGTATCTTCTCTCCCCTTACACTAACCCTACCCCTAAACCTACCCATCACACAAAACTTTCTGCATTTTTACATTTTCAAAATAACTCATTCTGTATGATTTATAAGCTTGTTTCCTCATGAGGACCTCAATTTAGGTCCCCATGGTGACACGAGTCCCCATGAGTCTGTGCATTCAGGTTGAAGATCCCACCAGAACAGAAAAACATGAACACACACACACACCTATTAACCCATTAACCTGGCCACTAACTCTGCTTATGACTAATAATAAAAAAGCAAGCTATTTATACCACATCCTGCCTACTGTTTTCCTCAAAACAATGAGCAAACAATAGCTTTCAGTTTGCATCAGGAAATGTTAACTTTATAGCAACTGGTTAAAGTGTTAGTTTCAGGGTGGGGCATCTTAACTGATTAGCTGCATTTTAATAAAATGATCGTTACTTGAACTCAGTGATATTTTACTATTTTTTATATACTACTATAGCATTTATTAATATTCTAAATTAGCTTTCATTTTAATGTTTTCCATTTTCATTATAAATTTAGTTTAAGGTTTAGCAATTTTGTTGTACTTTTGTAATTTTTACAATTTTTTTTATTTATAGATAATTTTAATATTTATTTCTGTTTTATTATTTTAGTACGTAGACTTGTTTCAGTTAGTTGCTAAGGAAACATTTCTATTTTTGTTGAGAATTTTTAAGTTTAATTTAATTTATTTTATTTGAGCTTTATTTAAATTACAGAAAACTGTTTTAGTTAACAATAACACTGTTTTCCTTTTAAACCTTGTCCAAGAACAAATATTTGACCAAAATGAATATTTTAGTCTTTTTCTCTGTTGCACTCTGTGTCAGGTTGACATTCCGACTTCCTTGCTCAGCAAATTCTTTTTATTTTGTTTTTTAACAGTGGCTCACATAAATTTCATTTGCAGATATAAATCTAATGATAACTTGCGCAGTAGGAACCACAAACAAGTGCATTAACAGCACACTCACACACACACACATCAACCTGGCCACACGAAACTCTATACTAATGATCTTGTTTTGACTGAATCAAGTTCCATGCAATGTTATTTTAGTAGAATTGAGATATTATACTATTATATTTATTAACATTTTATTTTATTATATTACACATTACATTTATTAACATTTTAAAATGGTTAATATTTTATATCTTGATTTTAACTTTAGTAAAATAGTTTATTTATATTAGTTTTGCTTTTTTTAAAAAAAAAAAAATTCAGTTTTAGTTCTAGTTATTTTAGTATATCAAGTTAAAGCTAAATGAAAATGAGAAATGTTACCTCGCCAACTTGCTGAAACACACATACATACACATATATACACACAAACATACATACATACACATACATACATACATACATACATATATATATATATATATGTGTGTATGTATGTATGTATGTATGTGTATATATATATATATATATATAAAATTAAAATTTTTAAAATGTTTTTAAAGAAGTCTCTTCTGCTCACCAAGGCTGCATTTATGTTATTAAAAATACAAAAAAAGCTGTAATATTGTGAAATATTAATAAAATGTAAAATAACTGTTTTCTATTTTAATATATGTTAATATGTAATTTATTCCTGTGATCAAAGCTGTATTTTCAGCATCATTACTCCAGTCTTCAGTGTCACATGATCCCTCAGAAATCATTCTAATATGATAATTTGCTGCTCAAGAAACATTATTATTATTATCAATGTTGAAAGCAGTTGTGTAAAACATTTTTTTTTAGGATTCTTTGATGAATAGAAAGTTCAAAAGAACAGTATTTATCTGAAATAGAAAGCTTTTGTAACATTGTACTACCGTTCAAAAGTTTTGGGTCGAAAAAAGGTTCAAAAAGGTTTTTTTTTTTTTTTGGGAAGAACTTAAAGAAATTAATACATTTATTCAGAAAGGATGCATTAAATTGATCAAGTGCCAGTAAAGACATTTATAATGTTGCAAAAGCTTTATATTTCAGATAAATGCTGTTGTTTTGAACTTTCTATTCATTAAATAATCCTGAAAAAAGATTGTACACAACTGTTTTCAACATTGATAATAATAATAAATGTTTTTTTTTTTTTTGCATACAAATGTGTTTTCATTACAGTCACGAAAAATCACTGATTAATCCTTGCAGACCTTGCAAAGCTTAAAGTGTTTGTTGCTTAAAACATAGGCTGAATCCGAAATCGCCCCCTAAACCCTCAATCACTATTCCCTACGTTAGTCCACTAATACTTGAAGGAGTGAATGAAAACGAGTGAGTGAATTCGGACAGACGTTGAACGTACATCAGTTGTACACTTGTTATTGCGGTGCAATGTGGGATAGAATGAGTGCATTCGATAACGTCCACTATGGTTTCGGACAACACTACAAATGGCTGTCCCCTCAAATAATGCCCTATTTGAGGGTATAGGGGGCGATTTCGGATACAGCCATAGTGTTTTGAATGAAAGAACACAGTGCAGCATGTGTATCATATCCAGAGAGCTGCTGCCCTCTAGTGGCTCACTGACCTGTGTGTCCATACAGAATCTGACAGCTGTTAGTGGCCAACTCAAACACCTTCAGCTGAGAGCTGTTAGTGGCCACAACAATGTGCGTGTCGTTCTTCCCCAGGAACTTCACATCCAAGATATCATCATTGTAGCCCACGAACTTCAAAAGAAGAGATAAACAAGCTGAATGGTTTACCATTCCAGATACAGCGGAGGCTTATGCTGATGGAAGGTGAGCTGTAAGGCTTACCTGCTGCTGTGTGGTGAGCGTGGGCATCTGATAGATGAGGATGTTGTGCTCTGCGGTGACTACGGCCAGTCTGTTGGACTGAGGCATGGGCAGAAGGTGCACCAGACTGCGCGGATCCAAATCGGCCGCCTCTGTGCTGAGAGCTGGAGCGTCAGGCAGCGTCTGCGTGTGAACACAGCACGCTGAGCTGGAGTCCCACACTCGAAGAACACCTGCGGAGAACATCACAACATACACTTACACAACAACTACACGCATACGCATTGCACAGGAGCGCCACACAGCACCAAAATCATTCAATTTTTTAAAGCAAGCACTAAAAAACAACCTACAAATATGCAAAATGTGTATCTTTAAACATTGTTAAATAATATTTTCTCATTCATTTTATATTTTAAAGGGTTTGCATGTATCTTTTTATCTCAATTAGATGCAACAAAGCAGATTAAAGTGCAATTTTTCGTTTTTCAACCCGCTTTGTATTGTTACAATGTCGGTAGTATATGAAAATGAACAATGTTTACTCTTTCTCTGTGTTACCTGGACCAAGAAATTTGGCACTGTGTTCGAAGTCAAAAATGTTCAGATGTTCCGTTGTGGCGTTCTCTCTATATTTACGATTCTTTGCCGCCTTTAGCCGCTGCCTACAACATGCTGGATCCTTCACTGGAAACTAAAATTAACTCACTCCCGCTAAACGTTTACTCTTTGAATTCTTGCACCCAGGACTATAATGACTAAAAGTTTGTTAAGAAGCATTTCCTACTATAGCAAGGCGATTTAACTCTGTTCAAGAACATCCAGTGGTAATCTGATCGGATTTCGGCTATCGGATTGGATCAAATCTTGAAAATGGGTTGTTCAAAAGAAAAGAAAAGGATTCTGAAATCAGATTAGATCACAAAATCCAATCTTGGTTTTGATCTGGATCAAATCATCAGTTTGTGTTGTTCAAAACGTTTTAGTAAGATTGGGATCCCTTTGATCCAAAAAAAATCAAAGTGCATTTCAGGCACAAAAACGTAACATAACTTTAAAACTGGTAAAAAAAAAAAAAAATACATTTGTACCATGTATTGTACACACACACACATTTAATTAACACATTTCTTGGTTAAAGTAATAAATTAGAAGTAGACATTAGGCTACCTATTAAGCCTTTCGGCAGCCTACAGTAAAGTAAAAAAGAGATTTTGGCGCCATAAAATAACCCCTGAACAGCTGTAAATATCAAACAAAAATATTATATTTAATTTAAAGTGTTTGTAAACTACACTGGCACAATCAGAGATGACCCAGTGAAAAGTTTCTTGGGGGAACACTACGCAAAACTTTTCTGAGAGAACGCAAAAGCATTAAAGTATTTCCTATTTTGCTTCGGCAACTAACTAAAAATAAGCTTAAGTACTAAAATTACTAAAACAAATATATAATAAAACAAATATATGAAATAAATATAAATCAAAGCTAAATATAAATATTTAAAATATTTATTAAAAATAACAATAAAAATGACAAAAGCACATAAATTAAAATGAAAACTGAAAATATAAAAATTAAAGCCAATTCAAATTATTAATAAATACTATAATAGTATATAAATAATACTAAAATAACACTGATACCAGTACATGGGTAGTTGCACCCCTTGTCAGTCCTGCTTTTATGGATTTTTATCCATATTAAATTTGATCTAGAGTTTACCTTTACTGCCAGCTGTGACAAAATGTAAGCCTTCATTCTTCACACCCATCTGGGAGTAATCGCTCGTCCCAGGGAGAACAACAACACCTTCCACAGCCTGAACATCCACAAATAAAAGAACTCCTTGTAAAACAAGGCCGTATTTCCAGAGTAATCTACTTATTTCACGGGTGTGATACACAGACAATAATTGAGCTGCCGTAAAGTTAAATCAGGTCACATTCTGACCTCATAGACAGGGACTGTCCTCTTCACCACATTCTCCTTCAGGTCCCACACCGAACAGATTTTGTCTCGGCCAGAACTGAAAATGGAGACAGCGCGACTATTAAAATTGGACCATTATGAGGAAAATGCTTGATGAGATTCCCTAGAAATGTGTGACGTTCTCCCTTCTATTTACCTGACGAGTGTTTGGCCATCAGGAGAGAAGGCCAGCGATGTGACGGCACTGTAGTGGCTCTGCAAAACACAGATGCATGTGCTGGTCCGCAGGTCCCAGATACGGATCCAACAGTCCAGAGAGGAAGAGAAGAGCTGCAGCCTGCTGATGTCTGGATGAAACTCAACCAAACTGAAAGAGAGGCGTTGCAGCTTTTAAACATGGCATAACAACCAGCTGTGCCAGTATTACAGGAAGAAATTATAAATAATCTACTTAATAAATGAGAGACGATGTCAAAGCAGTTTCAGATACTTTACGTTTTCTAAGCAGGGTTCCTTCAGTACTTACTGTACAACACCAGTCGGTCCTTTCAGATTGTGTGTGCAGTACTGCTTCACAACATCCCACAGCTTGATGGTGCCATCACAACCTCCTACAAACACAACAACAAATACCCATTACCCTCGTGAAAAGATGTGCCCTGAACTCTTTTCAATGTGCACTTAGAGTGTACTTCAAATTAGGGCTGCTCGATTATGGCAAAAATCATAATCACGATTATTTTGGTCAATTTTGAAATCAGGATTATTTGACACGATTATTGGTGGGTGATGTGATCAAGGTCTTATTTTATGATATAAGTCATTTTAAATGTCTGTGAAATTTCACAATTATCGATACTTCAGCAAAAACTAATACTAGCTTATTAATGCAAGTAAAAAGTCCTCAAAGCAGTTACAGAAGACAAGTAAACAGCAATACATTAAGAACAAAGAAACTAAATACACATTAAACAAACAACAAAAATACAAATTAAATCAAATGTAAAATAACACTGCTGTATACATTAACTATAGACTAAAGTTATTCATTCAAAAGCAGTGAGTGATTTTATCTTTGTCTTTAATTGTTTGATTAACATTAATGACTGCAGCAGATTTATGAGGCTGCTGTCACTTTAAGAGCTGCACGGATCCAATATACTGTTACACACGCTTTCTCTCAAATGTTAACAGACATAACCGACTGTATTTACGAGGATACTTGCCAAAACGGCATTTCGACATATTTGTGTGTAGGCTATTTGACCGTTTAGGCGCGTATCTGAAGCCCACAGTATACTTCACTTATGCGCGTTCCGCCCCGTCTCGGAGCACGCGCACAGTAATTAGGGCTGCAAATAGCTTACAACTAACGTTTAATAAGTGATTAATTAATCGATTAATTGGATGAAAATGCTAACTGGGTTGGCAAATTTTTTTTGTGTTTTTACGCTTGCTTGAGTTGGATTTTGACTTGCGAATAATGGGAGACGGAAATGCATTTGCTGAATAAATTCTGACGGCTGTTTCCGCTGATGGTGTTTTATTTACTGTTGGTTACTAGATTTCCAATACCACCGTCATCCACTCAGACAACTTGATGAAAACGCACCTAATTCCAACAACAGTGCCTTAACTGTTAATGTTCTCAAAATTACGATTACTTGTCTTACATGTAGAATTTTAAACCTACACTTAATTTCTAACAAAAAATATTTTAGCACAATGTGTATTTTAGTCAGAATTATTGTGCTCCTATTCACTACTGTAAAGCAACGTGACTGACTTATGTTTCCGGGCACAGCGCGCAGACGCAAACTAATCAATAATCAAATTCGTTGTCGATTAATTTTATTATCGATAATAAACGATTTTATCGATTAGTTGTTGCAGCCCTACACGTAATACACATGCAATTAATTGTCTGAAAACATTACATTCTGTTCACACTTATGTTTATTCTTTTAAAATATATTGTTATAATAAGTACTAAGAGTATGCTAAAGTGATCTTTTTCTCAAGGGTGGTGCCCAGTAAAGCAGTTAGAAAAAGATTACAAAAACATATCTTAGTATGACATTTTGCTCTATTATTAAAGGGTTAGTTCGCCCAAAAATGTAAATTCTGTCATTAACTACTCACCCTCATGTCGTTCATAAACCCTGAAAGACTTTCATTCATCTTCAGAACACAAATGAAGATATTTTTGATGAAATCCGAGAGGTTTCTGAACCATCCATAGGCAGCAACGTCATAAGAGTGGTGCAGGTATGACGTCACTTTGTAGGCCAACCGGCAGTTAGCATCGCACTGGTTCCCTCGAGAAAAACCCAATAGGATTTTCCCATAGGCTTTTGGATTATTGCTAAAAATAAACTCTGTGATCAACAAACGTTTATGATACTTACACGTTTTGTCCATCAAGATAATTATCACAGATGAACACAGCTTTTATGAATTTTGAAGCCTAAATGCAGTCGCCAGAAGTAAAAGGCTAAAGGCAGGCTATAAACGGACTACACCATGGTCGCTCGACTTCACCGTCACCACCACTGAGCTTCCAACAACTCTTTCAGTTTTTATCTCAAAACATTTTCCCAGAACGTTTGAGTTAGACTAGTTTATAAGAGCACAATTATGAGCATAATGAGGCTGTAAAAGCGGACTGAGTTTTCCTGTTCGGCGTGATGACGTTTAATCTCCTCGACAGCCTCTGTAGTCCCATTTAGCCGCTGGTTAGCAACCGCCTTTTTCAAGACACGTAACAGCTTCAAAAAAATCACGAGTGGGGTAATACTGATGTATTTTATGTTGTAGAATAAAACGTGAAAGTGTCTTGAGCTTGTGCTCACCACAGACCTTATTTCAGCCATTTAACCAAAACCCCATTAAAAAAAACCCATTGACTTCAGGACAATGGAACGGGAAGTGCTAAAATGCTAACTCGCTTTAGCGTTTTGGCCTACAAAGTGATGTCATACCTGCACCACTCCGACTACAGTGGTGCAACCTTAACGTTATGAAGCGACGAGAATACTTTGTGTGCAAAAAAAACAAAAATAATGCCTTTATTCAACGTCATTCTCCTATGCTGTTGATGTAGTAAAAATAGTACAACCCTTCAGAGTTCTACGTCAGAGCGCTGGCTCAGTATTGGTTAGCTCCTGCGTCGCATGCGTCGTGATGGTCACAGGAACAGCGTCAGCCAATGGTAAGCCGCCATTCTGACGTAGAACCTGAAAGCGCTGCACTGTTTTTACTACATCAACAGCGTAGGAGAATGACGTTGAAGAGAAGAGATTGTTGAATAAAGTCGCTATTTTTGTGCACAAAAAGTATTCTCGTCGCTTCATAACATTAAGGTTGAACCACTGGAGTCACATGGACTATTTAAACAATGTCTTTACTACCTTTCTGGGCCTTGAAAGTGTTAATTAAATTGCTGTCTATGGAGGGGACAGAAAGCTCTCAGATTTCATCAAAAAGATCTTCATTTGTGTTCTGAAGATGAACGAAGGTCTTACGGGTTTGGAACGACATGAGGGTGAGGAATTAATGACAGAATTTTCATTTTTTGATGAACTAACCCTTTAAGATATAGCTGGCACATAGTGCTACTCGCTGCATCAAAGATCTGGCTTATGTCTGACCTGTCGCCAGCAGGGTGGAGGTGCAATCAAAGGTCATGCTGGCCACAGGCACATTGTGGATGGCCCTCCACGACCGAGTGCACTTCCCCTGGTTCCAGTCCCACTGCTTCAAGAGCAAAGCCCTGCTGGCAGTCACCAGCATCTGCAGAAAAACACCAGCAACCAGCTCAGTCTCAGACATCCTGAAACACCATACGGTTCAATGACAGATCACTGAATGACCTCACCTCATCATCAGGACTGAGAGAGAATGAGGTGATGTCCTCTTGATCATCCTGCGCCGAGAAAGTAAAAGTGAGTAATACAGGCAGCTGCATTATGCAGTCATTTTTCAGACATGGTGCTTCTTCAATTTTGGACACTTTTATATATATATATATATTTTTCTTTTATCACATTAAAATGTATTACCATCCCTTCATCATATTGCAATTTTTAAATGCTTTTATTTACATAATTTATTGTTTAACCCTTATCTCAGATCCAGACAAAATCCATCATACAAATATGATTGTGTTCGTCTGAAAGAAGAATGTCATATACAGCTAGGATGACTTGAGGGTGAGTAAATCATGGGGTAATTTTCATTTTTGGGTGAACAATTCCTTTAAAAATAAACTAAATAAAGAGTTCAAAACAATCATAAATAATTTCAATATTTATGTTGAAAAAATTATTTTAACCTTAGTTACAGACAATACAGTCCGACATTTTATTCCAAAAAAAAAGCTTAAAAATGTAATTTCCATCACAGAATAGTGCAGTTCAGATGAACATCATCATATGAGATGTGCTGGAAATGTTTATTATTATTATTTTTACGGGGAAAAAAAGAGACAGCATTCTCCTGTGATTGATGTGTGTCCACTGTTTTAGACAAACCAAATAAACTAGATCAAAAGTGGCCACAGTTGAAGAAACA
This sequence comes from Coreius guichenoti, assembly GCA_039654105.1. Classification (NCBI taxonomy): domain Eukaryota; kingdom Metazoa; phylum Chordata; class Actinopteri; order Cypriniformes; family Gobionidae; genus Coreius; species Coreius guichenoti. Next base: position 11,914,288 of record CM077171.1, on the reverse strand, counting down.
CTCATTTAAAACAAAACTGTAAGAAACTGACCTGCTCAATACTATGTATGATTTTCCCTGTATTGATCTGCAAAATGTTGACTCTTGGTCCACATGTGCAGAAGATGTACTGTTCATCACGGCTGATCTGATGGCGATACAAAAGTCAAACGTGCAGGTAAAACAGCTGTCATTTATCTAGTCTAATGATATGATTTTTATTTTAAAGGTTACACTTTATTTCTTACACTGTAATTATACATTTAAGTACTGAGTAATATTAAATCACTACATGTATTTACTATAGGGTTAGGGTTTGGTTTAGTTGCATGTGATTATGCATAATTTATAGATATTACTATAGTAACTACATGTAGCATATGTAACAATGACACTGTAAAATTACCAAAAAATATAAGCTTACCTGCACTTTGCCTCCCTTATAGAACGGCTCTATTTTGCTGGAGACTGCATAACTAAACAAACAAATGAGACGATCATAAAGTAGTTGTCAAATAAGATAGTTATTAACAGCAATCTCAACTAGCCACAGTAAGTGCACATGTTCAAAGAATCTTTCCCACTGAGATCAGACGATAAAGCACACTTACTTAGATTTATACAGCAGCGTGTTTCCAGCCATAACAACCAATGATGATCGCAACTTCTAGGGGAAAAATATAGTTCTTTTAAAAAAGCATGTGTATTTAATTCATGCACCCCTAGATTTTACACGCATGTCGCATGTGTTCAAGCAAATGTCGCACAAATATGACGTCAAAATTAAAGCGCGAGATACAGTAACACACAAGTGCTAAACAAAATATCGTTGTAATTCAAGCAATAATAATACTAAGACTACTACTAATAATAATAATAATTGTGCTACAATTTTTTTTAGTATAGGAGAGAGCATCAGTGATAATAAAATAATTTTTGTAAACATTGTTTATGTTCACAAGCGCAAATGTTTAAAAGAATTATAAAAATAGTCTACATTCTTTCGTTTTCAGTTGATTTGTTTTCAATCCGACTCTGTTGTTCAATGTATTTGGAGAAATTGAGAGTTATGAAAAGTCCTAAAGCAAAGTATTTGTATTCTTTATTGAATGATCTTGTTTCTCCACAACATACCAGACAATAAATTAGAAGATTAAAATACAATTAAATAAGTAACATAAAAAAATAAAGTAAGGGAGAAGAGTTTTTTTTACATTATATATATATATATATATATATATATATATATATATATATATATATTAGTGCTGTTAAATCGATCGCATCCAAAATAAAAGTTTGTGTGTGTACTGTGTATAATTACTATGTATAAATAAATAAACACACATGCATGTATATATTTAAGAAATTTTGCTATATTTATATATAAAATATTTATATTTATATTTGATATAAATTATATATATATATACAGTTTACATAATGCAAATATTTCTTAAATATATACATGTGTGTGTATTTATATATACATAATTATACACAGTACACACACAAACTTTTATTTTGGATGCGATCGATTTAACAGCACTAATATATATATTATATATATATATAATGTAAAAAACCTCTTCTGCTTTACTTTATTTTTATTTCTGTTACTTATTTAATTGTATTTTTATTTTCTAATTGATTGTTTGGTATGTTGTGGAGAATGTGATGTTCAAATTGACCTGTAATCTCAGTCTTTTTCCTTTTCGGCTTTGTGTCGTGTTTTAAAGTCACAGCGCTAGATGTCACCAATATTCTCCGTCCGTGGAAGCGAAGAAGTCTTCTTACGTCACCTCCGCTTACATGTCATATCCTCAAACAGACCCCAGATCAGTTGGATCGATCGTCATCCTCCGTTCAGTTGGTCGTTTTTCATATTAACAGCTGATTCGGGGTCAGTCATTTGTATGCGACGTTTGTACACCGCTAGGTCGTGTAACCCGACAGTCACTTCCGCGTCGAGGAAGCATGATGTCAATAACTGTCAGCACTATGGGTTTAACAGCAGTTTCGAGTTTAAAGAGTTTAAGATGTCAGATGTTTAGATCAGCCTGTGTCAGTAAACGTTATAATGTTCAAAGTCTCTGCTGTGTCTCCAGATCAACACAGCCACAGACCAACACACCGGTAGGTCACTGGCTTATTCATTCTGACATTCATAAATAATACTGTATATATCTGATATTTCACATGCCAAGTAATTAGAGTGATTGAAGTGTTGTCTGTCATCATGTATGTATTTATATTAATGCGTTAATTGTACCTTTCCATTGATATGTTCTGCTGTACTTATGACACAGCTGCTTTTTATGGACAGAAACTGAGAGTGTCATTATATTTAATTAATTAACCAGATTTATTTTTGTGATTACAGAAGTTTCAAGAACTGTATTTTCAAATTTTTGTTTTATTTGTCACTTCATAAAATTGAGGTTAAAGCACTGGAGTCACATGGATTACTTTAATGATGTCTTCACTAGCTTTCTGGGGTTTAAAAGTGGTAGTTGCGTAGACTGTCAATGAGAGACAGAAATCTCTCAGATTTCATTAAAAATATCTTCATTTGTTATCAGAAAATGGATGAAAATCTTAAGGATTTAGAACGACATGAGGGTAAATAATGACAGAATTTTAATTTATTTCTTTTAATTATCCTGCGGGCCCCCAAGTTTGCTGAGGCCCCCTAGTGGGCTCCAGGCCCCTGGTTGAGAACCACTGGTCTGAAATGTGTCCGTTTTACACCGATCAGGCATAACATTATGACAGGTGAAATGAATAACACTGATTATCTCTTCATCACGGCACCTGTTAGTGGGTGGGATACATTAGGCAGCAAGTGAACATTTTGTCCTCAAAGTTGATGGAAAAATGGGCAAGCGTAAGGATTTGAGCGAGTTTGACAAGGGCCAAATTGTGATGGCTAGACGACTGGGTCAGAGCATCTCCAAAACTGCAGCTCTTGTGGGGTGTTCCCGGTCTGCAGATCGTATCTATCAAAAGTGGTCCAAGGAAGGAACAGTGGTGAACCGGTGACAGGGTCATGGGTGGCCAAGGCTCATTGATGCACGTGGGGAGCGAAGGCTGGCCCGTGTGGTCCGATCAAACAGACAGTCTACTGTAGCTCTTTTTTGTGTTTTTTGACAAATTGCTCAAGAAGTTAATGCTGGTTCTGGTTTGGGCAATGTTCTGCTGTTAAACCTTGGGTCCTGCCATTCATGTAGATGTTACTTTGACACGTACCACCTACCTAAGCATTGTTGCAGACCATGTACACCCTTTCATGGAAACGGTATTCCCTGGTGGCTGTGGCCTCTTTCAGCAGGATAATGCACCCTGCCACAAAGCAAAAATGGTTCAGGAATGGTTTGAGGAGCACAACGAGTTTGAGGTGTTGACTTGGCCTTCAAATTCCCCAGATCTCAATCCAATCGAGCATCTGTGGGATGTGCTGAACAAACAAGTCCGATCCATGGAGGCCACACCTCACAACTTACAGGACTTAAAGGATCTGCTGCTAACATCTTGGTGCCAGATAACACAGCACACCTTCAGGGGTCTAGTGGAGTCCATGCCTCGACGGGTCAGGGCTGTTGTGGCAGCAAAAGGGGGACCAACACAATATTAGGAAGGTGGTCATAATTGTACGCCTGATCAGTGTATAAATGATGTTTATGTAGTGTAGGTATGTTTACTCCTTCAGCAATTTCATTAATTGTTTGTTACTTTCTTCTTCAGTTTAGGACGTGTAGGACAGCACCGTGTGTGTCCCTTCTGAACATACGGACACTGTCCTCTCTACCTCCACCTCCCTCATCTAACAGAGACAAATCCAACAACAGGAAGACTGGTGTAAGCCTCATTTACAGCAAGATGTAAAGATCAGGACTGATAACTGAAAGATTGTGGTTCCACAAAGCCCTGGGTTTGGATAAAAGGGTCCATAAATTGACAAATTTGGAATGCATTTGTAAATTAGTATGATCAAACAAATGCATTTATTTGATCATAAATACAGTAAAAACAGTAATAAAAATGTAAAATATTTTAATAATTTTAAATAGCTGTTTTCTACTATAATATATATTTAAATTAAATTAATTCCAGTGAATTTTCCGCATCATTACTCCAGTCTTCAGTGTCACATGATCCTTCAGAAATCATTCTGATATGATGATTTGATGCTCAAGAAACATTTATGATTAATATCAATGTTCAAAACAGTTGTGCTGCTTATTATTTTTGTGGAAACAATGATACATTTTTTCAGGGTTCTTTGATGAATAGAAAAAGTGATTTTTTATAACATTATAAATGTCTTTACTGCCACTTTTGATCAATTTAATGAATCCTTTCTGAATTTCAAACTTTTGAATGTTAGTATTAATTTGCTTGATATTTTGCGCCTTTAGGACATTTTTTGAATGTTTCCAGAATTCTTGTCATTTTACTTTTTACAGTATACGGTATTTAAAAAAAAAAGGAACAAGTTAAGAACTTTACTTAGAGACACAATAATCTCAGTTACACAGCAGTTGCTGATCCTTCCCATCCAAATTTTACTCTTTTTAATAGGACACTTCACAAAAGTGTTTGACATTGTTTGTGGATTGCTGATGATTGAGTGTATTTCAGTCAAACATATGTATGGTCTGTTTTCCACAGCCAGTTACATGGAAATCTCTTGCTATCACATTTGCCCTGGGAGGAGGTCTTCTTCTTGGGATGAAATACTTCAAGAGAGAAAAAGAGGAAAGTAAGGACGTGGATTTATGCGTGTATAAATAATTAACCTACACCACCTTGTTTTTGCATCCCTATATTATGCAAATGCTCCACATCATAAAGATAGCTTTATAATGAATGTGTTTTTGTTGTAGTGATTGAGAAAGAAAGAACAAAGTCAATGGGAAAACCAGCCCTCGGAGGTCCATTTTCACTTGTCGACCACAACAATAAACCCACAAAGAGTGAAGATTTCCTCGGCCAGTGGCTGCTGATATATTTCGGTTTCACACACTGTCCAGACATCTGTCCTGATGAACTGGAGAAAATGATTGAGGTCGTTGATGAGATTGGTAATGTATCATTTCATTTTTTTATTACATAGAGCCACAGTTTTGATTTTTATGGACATTATAAAGCTCTCAGGGGTTGATTTGATTCACTTCTCGTGTTTTGATGTTTGCAGAATATCATATTAAAATGTCTGTAAGCTGGATGGTATTTTTACAGAGGCCCCTAAGAAATTGGACACTTAAACAAGCTCTATGTAGAATTGAGAAACCCTTGTTATTAGCAACACCGGTGGCCGTTAAGTGAACTGCAGCAACTTATTCCTCGTGCTCGCACTCGTGCACATGTAACATACATGTAACAAGAGATTAAACGTGGTTCAAGGCCCCGATATTTTCACGGCGAAGCACTTTTTCGTTCTTTGCTTAGAAGTAAAAAGAAGTTGGAAATATACTATATAGCCAAAAGTATTGGGACACCCTCCAAATCATTGAATTCAGGTGTCCGAATCACTGGCCATGGCCACGTGTATAAAATCAAGCACCTGGGCATGCAGACGCTTCTACAAACATTTGTGAAAGAATGGGTCGCTCTCAGGAGCTCAGTGAATTCAAGCGTGGTACCGTGATAGGTTGCCACCTGTGCAATAAGTCCATTCGTGAAATTTCCTAACTACTAAATATTCCACGGTCAACTGTTAGTGGTATTATAACAAAGTGGAAGCAATTGGGAACAACAGCAACTCAGCCACGAAGTGGTAGGCCACTTAAAATCACAGAGCGGGGTCAGCGCATGCTGAGGCACACAGTGCGCAGAAGTCGCCAACTTTCTGCAGAGTCAGTAGCTACAGACCTCCAAACTTTGTGTGGCCTTCAGATTAGCTCAAGAACAGTGTGTAGAGAGCTTCATGGAATGGGTTTCCATGGCCGAGAAGCTGCATCCAAGCCTTACATCCCCAAGTGCAATGCAAAGCGTCAGATGCAGTGGTGTAAAGCACGCCGCCACTGGACTCTAGAGCAGTGGAGACTTGTTCTCTGGAGTGACGAATCACGCTTCTCTGTCTGGCAATCCGATGGACGAGTCTGGGTTTGGTGGTTGCCAGGAGAACGGTACTTGCCTGACTGCATTGTGTAAAGTTTGGTGGAGGGGGGATTATGGTGTGGGGTTGTTTTTCAGGAGTTGGGCTTGGCTCTTAGTTCCAGTGAAAGGAACTCTTAATGCTTCAGCATACCAAGACATTTTGGACAATTTCATGCTCCCAACTTTGTGGGAACAGTTTGGGGATGACCCCTTCCTGTTCAAACATGACTGCGCACCAGTGCACAAAGCAAGGTCCATAAAGACGAGGGAGTTTGGTGTGGAGGAACTTGACTGGCCTGCACAGAGTCCTGACCTCAACCCAATAGAACACCTTTGGGATGAATTAGAGCGGAGACTGTGAGCGAGGCCTTCTCGTCCAACATCAGTGCCTAACCTCACAAATGGGCTTCTAGAAGAATGGTCAAAAATTCCCATAAACACACTCCTAAACCTTGTGGAAAGCCTTCCCAGAAGAGTTGAAGCTGTTATAGCTGCAAAATTAATCTTTATTTAATTTATACAGTGAAGATTATAATATGCAATGTTATTTTATATTTGATTACTTTATTCAATTTCTGTACCTGAAAAACACTGTTCATTTTATATGCATCTATTGTATGTATTCGTGCTGTTGCTTGTAGTTTGATTATTTGTTTTTAATTTTGTTTATTTTTATTTGACAAATGTCCTAATTTCCCTAAACATAGCACATACTGAACCGTACTGAAACCGTGACCCGAAAACCATGATAAAAACCGAACCGTGAGTAAATTGAACCGTTTCACCCCTAATGTTGACAGATGAGGTCATTAAAATTACACGTTTATGATAGTTCGATTATAAAGTATATTTGAGTCTATAGACAATATAGATCTGACTATGTGAGACTATAGTTTAAATTATAATCCCTTTTCTTTGCGTGACACATTGATATTACAGTACAGAATACAGTGCAGATGCAGTACAATGCAGATACCTGATGGAGCTTGAGAGGTTCTGCAAAGAAACAAAGAAACATACAATGGTGTGCCAAGCTTGTAGCATCATACTCAAAAAGACTTAAGGCTGTAATTGGTGCCAAAGGTGCTTCAACAAAGTATCGAGCAAAGGCTGTGAATACTTGTGTACATGTGATTTTTTTTTTTTCGTTTTTTATTTTTAATAAATTTGCAAAGATTTCAAACAAACTTCTTTCACATTGTCATTAAGGGGTGATTGTTTGTAGAATTTTGAGGAAAATAATGAACAACCTAGGAAGTTGTTTTTAAGTTTCAATACAAGCTGTTCACACATTGGTGATTGATCGAAAGTTGACTGATACATGCAAATTCTTACATATATCCCCTTTAAGCTACCACTAAAAATATATGAATGTGTTTTTATAAAATCGTTGGAAATGTGCCACCAAAATATTAATATATTAATGATTAATATTTATTAATAAGAATTATAATGAATAATAATTAAATAAAATGGCACACAGAGTGGCATTTGTTTTAAATAGCACAAAACCCATTTCATCCAACACTACTTCTGTTACATTTCTGTCACAGATCAAATTAAAACCCTTCCAGACCTAACACCCCTTCTCATCACCATTGATCCTGATAGAGACACACCAGAAGCAATGGCAGCGTATGTCAAAGGTGAGCAGGGATCATCTTTGTTACTCTGCACTCACCATATGCTGTGAAATGTTTTCCTCATCATTTATATTTTTCAATATCTCACATGCAGAGTTTTCCCCAAAGCTGATCGGTCTGACAGGCACAACTGCCCAGGTTGAGCAAGCGTCCAGAGCCTACAGAGTGTATTTCAGCCAGGGCCCAAAAGATGAAGACAACGACTACATTGTGAGCTTAAATAATGATGTTTGGCTTGTGTAATAACCTCAACACAAGAAAATTGGTTTTCTCTTGCGTTATGTTAAAGGGGTGGTTGATCAGCTTTTTTTCGAAGGCTTGATTGTGTTTATAGGGTGCAGTCTAACGTGTTCATGCTTCGTTTTTTTTAAAAAACGCACTATTTTTCACATAATTTAGCTTTATTCTACACCACTGTGTCCCTTCTGGGAAAAATGGCCGGATAGCTTCCTGGTTCTATGAAGCCCCTCCCTCAGAAATACACAATGGGCTCAGATTGGTTAGCTGGCCCAGTGAGTTGTGATTCGCTAACGTCACACCCCTTACCATTACAGTTAGTTGCATATGCTCAGGTGTATTTTAATAAACAGTGGCGTCAATATTGCCTTATCAATTTGAGCCCGAATCAGACCCAAAGAATTTTAGTAAAGAGGATCGATCAGAACCTGTGCAAGAACAGCTGTTACAGGACGTTTCAGAATGGTATGTTTTTTTGTTTGTAGTTGTCTCATACTTTTATATACGCTGTTATTTGTAAATGCTTGAACTGCTGATCTGTAGTGATCGCTACTGACTGTAGAGCACTGTTAGTTTTGTCTTTATAGAACGAGTGTAGCCAAATATCTGTCGCCAGAACTATGAGCACATTACAAAGACTAACCCATGGCTTTACTACAGTAAAGAACCATGTTTATCGTGCCTGTAGCCAAACGAGCATGTGGGTAAACACCTATAAAAGCTCTAATCAAAGAATAATTTACACTGATCACATAAACGCCAACAAACACCAACATTCAAAGTTCGCTGGTGGGATTAAAAAGAAGTTTGTTGCTCGCGTCGGAACAGCTAAAGGCTGTCCACACTGGACGTGACAAAGTGCCCGTTGTAAAGCATTTATCCATCGTGTCAGTACATCATAAATACAACGAGGCATCAGTTTACTGTCGTAGATTTGCTGCTCGCATCGCGCCACATCCAGTGTAGACAACATCACTGATTATAATAGGTTATATTGTCTTTTGTAGCTTCGCATCGCGCCACTCGCGTCCGGTGTAGACATGGTGTCAGCCCAGCGTCCCTAGGAAGGCAGAACAAAGAGGAACTGCAATCGGGGTGAATGACAGCGTTTCGATGGCCCGGCAACAACACTACTACATAAGTCTTCCTCTTTTCTAACGCAGCCCATCATGGCCTTACCCCCTTTGTTGCGTGTTCCCGGGGGCAGGATTTATGTACATTTTAGGGTTAGTGATGTCACTAACCCAGGAGGAAGCTCGTGTAGTCCCTACCAGCTGTTTGTTGAGGTCCTTAAAAAGCTATTTCTTTAAAGGTGCACTGTGTAAATTTTAGCGGCATCTAGTGGTGAGGTTGCGAATTGCAACATAGAGAAGCTAAGTTGGTGACACAGGACAAAGATGTCATCGTCTGAGACAGCAGAGTAGCTAGCGCTCTGTAGAGCAGTTTGTCCGTTTAGGGCTACTGTAGAAACATGACGGCGCAAAATGGCGACTTCACTGTAAGGTGACCCACGGTGTATATAGATAGAAACGGCTCATTCTAAGGTAATAAAAACATAACGGTTCATTATGTAAGGTCTTTATACACCACTGAAAACATAGTTATGTATATTATATTGCATTTCTGTCAATAGATCCTCATAAATACTACACACTGCACCTTTAAAACAAAGTATCTCCCTTTTCACTGAACTTTTGAGCATTGTAACTTTGCAGATGTTGTTTATGTTTAAACAGCAACATTACACACTAACTAAAGTTAAAAAAGTGAAATCATAATCAACCACCCCTTTAATGAATTTAATTCCTAATAATCTCAAAAGCCAGCATGCAAATATTGTATTTTCCTGTAATTGCAGGTCGATCACACCATCATCATGTACCTGGTGGGACCTGATGGCCAGTTTCTTGAATATTTTGGACAGAACAAGAAATCATCTGAGATCTCATCATCCATTGCATCCTACATGAGAAAGTACAAACATGGAAAATGAGTCATGGCTTCAGCACACGCTTGAGTGTTTATTTCTGTCTCTGCAATTACTCTGTGAAATGGGTTCTATTTATTTGAAGTGAACTCTGATTCACAAAATCAAAGACTTTTGAAGCATTCCCCATTTTGCTGCAGTCCAACAAAGGGACTGAAATTCAAAAGGATTCAACTTCAATAAACTATGTTTTGATTGCTATTTTTGTAAGGCATTGTGTTGATGAATTGTGTGGTACCATGTAGCATCACAGATGACATCGACTTTACATCAATAAATAAATAAATTCATAATTTATGTAAATTCTATAAATGTAATTAATTACCAGGGTGAAGACTTTCAAACGACCATTTCTTAGTTCAAATGTTAGCGACTGACAGATCATTCACTGCATCTTTTTACCAAAAAAATTTGGTAAAGCACATTTCACCACTGATTTACTCAACAACTAGGCAAAAGTGACTGTCTGTAGTGACTGAATCCTCCATTAATCACAGTCAATAAAGGACAAACGGCTAAACTGGACTGTAATCTGGAGACAGTAACTGATTCTGAAGCTAGATGGTACAAACTGACTCCAGGAAGATTTTGAAAGATTATGTGTATTTCAGTTACCTTGGCTGGAGCTCAGTTAGATATGGATCTGGTTTCTCTGCTCCTAAATTCACATCAATACATTCATCTCAATCAGATTATAGTCTGATCATCAGTAATGTGGATGTGTATTACTCTCGTAGCACATGGGACAACTCCATTAAAGAGCATGCATCACAGTGATTCACACCATGACAAAAACCTATAATTACAACAACAACAAAAAAACGTTACATCGGCAGATTCGACACGATCGGGCAAGAACAGCAGTGGTTCCGATTTAAGTAATATTTTATGGTGGTGAAATTACAAACATGAAATGCACTTTCTGAGAAATGAATGGAAATTCATGACAGGGAATTTCATTAATATTAAATCGTCCTCCCATTTTCACCTAAAAAAAAACAAACAAATGAAGTCAAGTCAAAATGTATTTCTATGGTATTTAAAAGCAACAGAGTTGCACCAAAGTGCTGTACAGTAAAACAATGAGTATATAAAAAGATACAAAATATAAACAAATTAAACCCCATAGACTGTAAAAAAGATGGACGACGCGCCTTCACTCTCTTCCGTTGGCGTAAGTGAAGCCACCAGTGTTCAAATATGGCGCTGACATCTTGGAGCCCGAGTCTGCGCAGTAGTGAGCGCGAAGTGGAGCTGCGATATCAAGGTCCCGTCCACACTCCCGCCTAATCAACGACTTTTTGTGAAATAAACAGTTATGTAAATGTAGAGATTAAAGTTAAAGCTCCAATCTCCTCCCGAAGTTCCTGAAAAATGTCCTAGTGCCTCAGTGACTACATCGCTCAGAGAAGCTGTCAATCTCAGCTGTCAATCATAACGTCACACCCCCGTTTTTATAGCATCAAATAACTAACTAAAATCAAACTTATATAAGAATGAACACTTGAACTTATATCAGCGTGGTAAAAACAGCCTAAAATGACAGAAACCATCTTTGGAACAAATGTATTTGAAGTGTAATTTGATTGTTTAGTTTGTCTATGTCCCATTATATTTCATGGTGAGGGCGGGGTTTATGAGCTATACTGCATCTAGCCACCTGGGGGCGATCGAGACGCTTTAGCTTCACTTTTCAGGACTCGTGTGGCACACTTGTTAAACCCAATATAATCCAAAAAAAAACAAAAAACAACATAAAACCTTTAGCAATCTAATCAAAACCCAGCGAGACCAAATAAGATTTAAGAGCCGATTTAAAGCTGGCTATTGAAGAAGCAGACCTCACATTTAAGGGCAGACTGTTCCAAAGTTTAGGTGCTGCAAGCCCGAGCACAAAATGAAAACGTGGGAAAGTTAAGAGAAGCTGATTACAAGACCTAACTGTTCTTTGGGGAGTGTAAGGAATCAGAAGGTCACTAATGTAGTTTGGTGCAACACCAGATAGAGCCTTGTACACAAAAACAGCTATTTTAAAATCAATTCTAAACTTTACAGGAAGCCAATGTAAGGTCGCTAAAATGGGAGAAATGTGATCTCTCTTTTTTGTGCCTGTAAGAAGTCTCGCTGCAGCATTTTGGACAATTTGCAGGCAAGAGATTGCAGTTTGAGGCAGGCCACAGTACAGGGAATTACAGTAGTCCAGACGTGATGTTATAAGAGCGTGGATTATGGTCTCTAAATCTTTCGGAGACAGTAACTGTTTTAATTTCGCAATCGATCTAAGATGAAAGAAACTGCCCTTTACCACTGTACTGATTTGTTTCTCAAAATTTAGTGACAAATCAAATGATTCCTTACATGAGGTTGAACACTGGCAGAAATAGAACCTAAATTAAAAAGAGATGGGCCTAAAAACAAAATTTCGCTTTTGCTTTTATTTAATTGCAAAAAGTTGTTAGCCATCCAACATTTGATCTCCTCAAAACAGTCACACATCCAAGGGATAAGAACTGTCAGTTTTAGCTGGTAGATAAAACTGTGTATCAGGAAAAACAAATGTAATTTCTACATGAAAAAAGTTAGTTCATGCAAGAATTTAAAAAACCCTATTTACACTGTTTTATCATTGCTTTTGTTGTTAGGTTTAGTAACTTGCCATTTTGTAACATCTGGTTTTCATTTTGTACTTAAAATGCCACATTCATACTCAAAACGTTCAACTGAATGTTACCGTCACTGTGTGTTGTGTACCAAGTATTGAGGTCTCTGTGTTCGGGTGCAGTGCTGCATTATTTCTATTAGATATGGAGTCTACATGATATCTTTTGTATTATTTACTTTATTAGATGTTTCTAAGTAAAGCATACACTTGGTTAAGTAGATTTTACTTAATTCTATGTGTAAAATTAAATATAATTAAGTAATATTTACTTAATTACTTCATGAATATTAAGTTCAATAGTAAGTAGATTTTACTTGATAATAACAGGTAGTTGTACAGAGCAGTAACAGTAAAAATTTACTTAAAATGTGTTAATGTTAGTTGTTACGAGGATTTTATCAAGTAAATCATACAAGTTTTTTTTTCAGTGTAGGTTAATGAGGAAACCTGTGAAATTAATAGTAACTCTACACTTTAAAACACATACATTTCAAGGACACATTTCAAATTTATTTATTATAGTTTTTTTTCTTCTTTGTTTCGGAAGCATAATTGATTGTAAATCAGTTTCACTTGCTTTGGTAAATGAAAATGACAACAGGTGCACTGGAGAGGCAACAGCAAGACAACCCCCAAAAAGGGAATGATTTTGCAGGTGGTGGCCATAGACAGTTGTTCTCTCCTCATTCTTGCTGACTGATCTGTCTTTAGTTTTGTTTTGTTAGGGTCCTAGTCACTGTCTGCAGGATGAGGCAGTACCTGCAACCCAATCAGGTTACACAGGTAGTCCTGCTCCTCCATACATGCCGTTGCCAGGATGTTTGGTGTTTCTCCCAGCACAGTTTCAAAAGCATGGAGGAGATACCGGGAGACAGGCCGTTACACGAGGAGAGCTGGACAGGGACGTAGAAGGGCAACAACCCAGCAAAAAGACTGGTATCTGCTCCTTTGTGCGAGGTGGAACAGGAGGAGCACTGCTAGAGCCCTACAAAATGACCTCCAGCAGGCTTCTGGTGTGCATGTTTCTGACCAAACTGTCAGAAACAAACTTCATGAGGGCCCGACGTCCTCTAGTGGGACCTGTGCTCACAGCTCAGCACCGTGCAGCTCAAGTGGCATTTGCCAGAGAACACCAGAATTCAAGTCCGCCATTGGCGCCCTGTTCTCTTCACAGATGAGAGCAGGTTTACACTGAGCACATGTGACAGACGTGAAAGAGTCTGGGGATTCTGTGGGGAACGTTATGCTGCGTGCAACATCATCCTTGGAGGGTCGCACAGACCTACACATGCTAGGCAATGGTTCCCTAGCTCGCCGTTAGGTAACGGAATTAAATCTTTAGAGTCATTGTCAGAACTTATGCTGGTGCAGTGGGCCCTCGGTTCCTCCTGGTGCATGATAATGCTCGGCCTCATATGGCTAGAGTGTGTAGGCAGTTTTTAGATGATGAAGGCATTGATGCCATTGACTGGCCCTCACATTCCCCAGACCTGAATCCGATTGAGAACCTCTGAGACATTATGTATCAGAGCATCCGAAGCAGCCAAGTGGCACCACAGACTGTCCAGGAGCTCACAATTGCCCTGATCCAGATCTGGGAGGAGTTCCCCTAGGACACCATCTCATCAGGGGCATGCCCAGACATTGTCTTGAGTGCATATACACACTACTGACTTATATTATGAGATGCTGTGATGAACTACATACAAGTTGGATCAGTCTGTAGCTTTATTGAACTTCATTGATTTTTGGTGTGATTGATATGTGTTGATTTTGGTTTCCATTGCCTGTTGTCACATAATCTTGTTCTTAACAAATTATAAAATGTATATAAATAAAGATTTTCAAATTGAATATTTTATTCATTGAGATCAAATGTGTGATTTAAGTGTTCCCTTCATTTGTTTGAGCAGTGTATATACACTGATCAGGCATAACATTATGACCACTGACAGGTGAAGTGAATAACACTGATTATCTCTTCATTACGGCACCTGTTAGTGGGTGGGATATATTCAGCATCAAGTGAACATTTTGTCCTCAAAGTTGATGTGTTAGAAGCATGAAAAATGAGCATGCGTAAGGATTTGAGCGAGTTTGACAAGGGCCAAATTGTGATGGCTAGACGACTGGGTCAGAGCATCTCCAAAACTGCAGCTCTTGTGGGGCGTTCCCGGTCTGCACTGGTCAGTAACTATCAAAAGTGGTCCAAGGAAGGAACAGTGGTGAACCGGCGACAGGGTCATGGGCGGCCAAGGCTCATTGATGCACGTGGGGAGCGAAGGCTGGCCCATGTGGTCCAATCAAACAGACGAGCTACTGTAGAAATTGCTCAAGAAGTTAATGCTGGTTCTGATAGAAAGGTGTCAGAATATACAGTGCATCGCAGTTTGTTGCGTATGGGGCTGCATAGCTGCAGACCAGTCAGGGTGCCCATGCTGACCCCTGTCCACTGCCGAAAGTGCCAACAGTGGGCACGTGAGCATCAGAACTGGACCACGGAGCAATGGAAGAAGGTGGCCTGGTGTGATGAATCACGTTTTCTTTTACATCACGTGGATGGCCGGGTGCATGTTCGTCACTTACCTGGGGAACACATGGCACCAGGATGCACTATGGGAAGAAGGCAAGCCGGCGGAGGCAGTGTGATGCTTTGGGCAATGTTCTGCTGGGAAACTTTGAATCCTGCCATCCATGTGGATGTTACTTTGACACGTACCACCTACTTAAGTATTGTTGCAGACCATGTACACCCTTTCATGGAAACGGTATTCCCTGGTGGCTGTGGCCTCTTTCAGCAGGATAATGCGCCCTGTCACAAAGCAAAAATGGTTCAGGAATGGTTTGAGGAGCACAACAACAAGTTTGAGGTGTTGACTTGGCCAAATTCCCCACATCTCAATCCAATCGAGCATCTGTGGGATGTGCTAAACAAACAAGTCCGATCCATGGAGGCCCCACCTCCCAACTTACAGGACTTAAAGGATCTGCTGCTAACATCTTGGTGCCAGATACCACAGCACATGCCTCGACGGGTCAGGGCTGTTTTGGCAGCAAAAGGGGGACCAACACAATATTAGGAAGTAATATAATGTAGGAAGTAAGGATAATGTTATGCCTGATCGGTGTATATACACACACTCAGCAAAAAAAAAAAAAAAAAAAAAAACACCAGCTCACTTGCAATTGCTTTTATTTTACATGTGTAAATATTAGTATGAACATAAAAATATTTCACAGACATTTGACGAACAGCAATGGAATCTCTGAAGAGCAGAAGTCAATATTAAAAGTAGCAGACACTAGCTGTTTCTCTTTTTGAAGGCAGAGGTCGCATTTGTAGGCTGCTACATTTCAGTAAACTGACCACTACATTCCAAAGTCATTAAGAAATTACAACAATTTATGTTTCACAAGGAATAACGGTCAATTTTATAATGTTTACTGTTCTGACATCCTTTATGACATATGCGGCCGACAAATGCGATCTCTGGAGGACGAAATGAGACAGCTAGTATCTAGTGTGGCCACCAGCTGCTTTAAGTGCTACAGTGCATCTCATCCTTATGTTTTTAAACATGTCTGGGGGGTACATATGCTTACACATGGTTTGGCACTGCAAGGACGATCATCTGTCCTTCCTGTCTCCACATAGCACTGCCTTATACATCTTACATTATGGACATTGCGGTGTATTTCTCTGGCCACATCTGCAGTCCTCATGTCTCCTGCAGCAGGACTATGGCATGTTCACACAGGTGATCAGGGACCCTGGGCATCTTTCTCCTGGGGTTCAGTAGAAAGGTCTTTACCATCTGTAAACCGTTAGTGTCTAAAGGACAGTTCCACAGGTGCATGTGCAATAATTGTTTATGGTTCATTGAACAAGCTTGAAAAACATTGTTTAAACCCCTTTTGTAGACTGGACTTACAGGGTCATATGATGGCTTTCCTAAAGACAAAAGTAGAAAAACAATTATTATTTAATTTAACTTAATCTGGTTAATGCACAATCTTTAAAATTACCCCTTAAGGAAAATACCCCTTAAGTCTGCGAGAGCAGGGGCGGAAGATGACTCATCGATTGACAACCTGGTAATTGACCCTGGCATGAACACGACGATGAATCAGATAATCGGCATGGCATCTACAGCATCAGCTGCAAGACAAGAGCTTTGAACATGCAGCTGCGGCTAGTCAGAGGCCTAAAAATACATCAAGGGCGGATTAAGTGCTTGAAAGAGGTGAGACCGGGACCTCGCATTGATTCTTATCTCTTAAGGAAAAGATCAAGTCAGTCGAGTGAAGCTCAGTGGCAGGACACAACCCACAGTCCACGGAAAATCAATACACCAGTGTCCGAGGAGGGTAATTTGAGCACAACATCTGAGAACCTGGAACCTAGCCAGATGCAGTCTGTTACGGAGAAGAACATCCAAGGCTACAGACTTCAAGTGAAGTGGCCAAAGTCCGGCAGCAAGAAAGAGTGGACAACAGTCAATGCAGACCTGAGAAACCTGGAAAGGTTCGGAAACAAAAGAGAGAGGAAAGAAGGAACCAACAACCCCTCCCAAATCCAGAAGGCAGCAAGAAATTGTGCGCCTGGTCAAAGAGATAAGGGATTTGAGAAAACAGTGGAAGAAATCCTCACTAGTGGAGAGAGCTGGCATAAACCTTCTGCAAGCAGATCTAAAGGAATGCATGGGAAGACCGCGGAGAGCAGAAAACATCAGAACTCAACGCAAGAAGAAGAAGAAGAGGGCAAGAACATCCTTCTATAAAGATCCCTTCAGATTTGTGAGAGCTCTCTTTACTAAGGAAAAGAGTGGGTCACTTAAAGTGTCAAAGAAGGAGCTGGAGGACCACCTGAAAACAACACACACAGACAACCAGAGACATGAGCAGAGGGTGATACCACCAGACATGGCACCGATTCCTCAGCCAAAACATCAATTGGATGACAGCCCTCCAAGGTGGAGTGAGGTCAAGAAAACTGTGAGAAAGGCAAGGGCAGCTTCAGCTCCCGGACCAAACAGAGTTCCATACCAGCTGTACAAGAATGCTCCAGATGTCCTACGGTTCCTGTGGAGGCAAATGAAAGTGGCTTGGAAAAAGCAAACCATCCCAAAAACATGGTGAAGAGCAGGGGGAGTGCTAATCCCGAAGGAAAAGGATGCCTCGAACATCAACCCATTCCGGCAAATCAATCTTTTGAATGTTGAAGGAAAGATCTTCTTTAGCATTGTTGCTCAAAGGATGACAACATACCCAAAACAGAACAATTTGATTGATATGTCGATACAAAAAGCTGGTATACCAGGCTTCTTGGGATGCTTAGCACAAGCATGATATGGCATCAAATCCAGATGGCAAAAAGGGAAGGAAGAGATCTGCATATCTTATTCCTGGACTTTTGGATATGTTCCCCATTCTCTCCTCTGGACAGCCTTTGAGTTATTCCATGTGCCAACAACCATTACACACCTGGTCAGAAACTACTTCAAAGATCTGCAATTCTGCCTTACAACAACAGAATACACAACACCGTGGCAATCATTGGGAGTGGGAATAATGGCTAGGTGTACCATCTCCCCCCTAGCCTTTACCATGGCAATGGAATTGATCATTCGAGCTTCCAAATGGGTTGTAGGAGGAGAACGTTTGCAGTCTGGACAGCTGCTACCTCCCATTCGTGCCTACATGGATGACATGACCACCCTGACCTCAACCATCGGATGTACCAAACATCTACTGGAAAAGCTTCATGCCAACATAACGTGGGCACGAATGAAGTTAAAACCCAGCAAATCCAGAAGCATATCCATCGTCAGAGGGAAACTTGTAGACCAGAGATATTACATTGACGAAACACCCATCCCGACAGTGTCGGAAATGCCAGTAAAGAGCTTAGGGCAATGGTACAAAGCAAGCCTCAAGGACTCAGACCAGAGTGACCAACTAAGGGAAGAAACCATCAAAGGCCTTGTTAGCATAAACAATACCTTGATTCCTGGCAAGCTGAAACTTTGGTGCCTGCAATTCGGATTGCTCCCCCGTCTGATGTGGCCTCTAACAATCGACGAGGTCCCTATTTCCAAAATTGAGAAACTGGAGAGAACAATCAGCTCTTATATCAAGAAGTGGCTTTGACTCCCGCGTTGCCTCAGTAATATCGGCCTTTATGGGAAAAGTGCTCTGGAACTGCCTGTCTCTAGCCTCACTGAAGAGTACAGATGTACCAAAGTGAGACTGGACATGACCCTGACCGAATCTCAAGATGCTGTAATACAAGCGGCTGCTCCCAGACTGGCAACTGGGAGGAAGTGGACCACGACTGAGGCCATACAGCAAGCAAAATCTGCTCTCAGGCATGGAGACATTGTAGGGCAGGTGCAACAAGGAAGAGGAGGTTTTGGACTCGGGACAAGCCGGCCCATATGATACAAGGCAACATCCACCCAGAGAAGAAAGCTGGTAGTAGCCGAGGTCCAGCAGCAAAAGGAGGCAGAGTGATGTACAAAGGCAGTCTAGCAGTCCAAGCAGGGACAGTGGACTAACTGGGAAAACCTGGAGAAATGTAAACTCACCTGGAAGGATCTCTGGGAGATGGAAGGAAGCGGACTGAGCTTCATCATCAGAGCCACCTGGAGAAAATCCATCATGTCCTCTCTGTCAAACCCCAGCAACGTTAAGGCACATCCTTGTCGGCTGCAAAACGAGTCTTTCCCAAGGCCGTTACACCTGGAGGCACAATCAGGTCCTGAGACAACTGGCAATTATCCTGAAAGGAAGGAGAACCATCACGAATGCCCTCCCTCCTCCAAAGCATGGATTCTCAAAATCCACTGCCTTCATATGAGCAGGACAACTTTTAATGAAGCCAACTACAAAAATGGAATCGACCCTGTTGGACGCTGCCTGGGACTGGAAAATGCAAGTTGATCTAGATCGGAAGCTCGCAAAAGTCCCTGTTCATTGTGGAACTAACTATGCCATGGGAGGCTACAGTTGGTGAAGCGAATGAACGTAAAAGCCTGAAGTACTCAGACCTAGCAGCCGAAGTAGTACAACGGGGCAGGCGAATCCAGTTGCTCCCAGTAGAGGTTGGTTGCAGAGGTTTTGTAGCCACAGCAACAACCAGGCTACCGAAGGGGTTGGGAGTCAGAGAACAGGCCTTCCGACAAGCTGTTAGGTCGCTGTCAGAGGCTGCTGAGCAAAGCAGCAACTGGCTGTGGCTAAAAAGGAAGGACCCCAAATGGGCTGCAAAATGACCAAGAGGGGTAAAAGCAGAGGGGAGCGCACCTGGGATGCCAGGTGTTGCTGTTGAGCCCTTTGGAGGTGTCGTGGGCCTATCAATGAAACACCAAGGAAGGAGGGTGCCCACCTGATGACCCCCATGAAATGATTACCCCATCCACTCAAGATGTTAAGAAAGTGCCGATTGTTTAAAGGGATTGTACTATAAAGTCCTATACGCTCAACTGCTATTGTTTAATGCATCAGTGCATGTTGGAATTAGCATTATCAAAGTTTAATAAGTGATGAAAAATGTTGTTTACTGTTATCTTTTGTAAATTATTATAGTTAGCTAACAACATTATTGTAACGTGTCACTCATTACATTTGTCAGCTGACTAGATAGCTAGACAACTAATGTGAACTGCTACTTTCCTAATTATAGCCCACAGAACATTTAGAAAATAAAACAGAAATAAAAACTTGGCCTTTTTCACTACACACGTATATGCTAGTAAACGCTAGGTAGCTAGCTATGTAAACAATGACGGAGCCACAATGCTAGCACAAATTATGCTGCATAATATTTAATTAACTTAAAAAACACAAATAATTAAATGGGAAAAAATGTAATTTACTTACCAGAATAAAAATGTGTGCTGCGTATCTGTCACAGATCAGCCAGGCTCTCTCACTTCCACCACACAGCGATCCCTGTCACCAGAGTACTGATCACCCGCACCTGTCATCAATCACCTCATCAGCAGCGCACTATATATTTACACTGCTCACCTTCAGTCACTGTCTGGCCTTGAACTAGGAAAGACTCACTTACCTGATCTCCTTGGTTTTCCCAGAGTGTGTTCCTGTCTTTCATTACTTACCCCTCATCTCGGCTGCTGAGGTGTCTGTTTCTCCATCTCCATACATCTTCTGTAAGACAACCATCAAGACTGTTATTCATCTGCCATCTCTCTCTGTTATTCAAGTGCATCTTCGTCACCCCATTCTCTGCCCTGTGTTCCCTAATAAAGTGCTTGTTTGGATCTTCACTAACCTTGTCCAGTGTGTATATCCTGACAGTACCCTAGAGTTGCTAGTTTGTGTCCAGCCTTCTCACTCCACTGCTGCACTCTAGGCATCACATCGGTTTTTGGAAATCTAAACACTTTAATTTCCAAAAGTAGGTTAGTTTTGGGCCTGAGGGAGCATCCAACCACCGAGCAACATGGACCTAATTTTAATTTTGATATTTTTAATATCAGGTTTAAATTATCACAATCCAACTGCACATCAAGCGCCTCCCGCCTGTTTTGAATGTGCTCGATAACTAACCAGAAACGTCCAAGGAACAAAGACTTCACTTCCTTAAACAGACGAATAGCCGTTGAAATGGTCTATAAGTAAGCAGACCAGGGAAACTAATCTTACAAATGACAACTCTGCTAACCCTTCGACTTCTGATGATGCAGTTCATCTGGATGCCACATCTAGCCCGGTTGATCTCCCTCAATTGTCTCCCAATTGACTTTTTTTTTTTTCTTGCCTATTCCTACAACCAGCATGGTGAAATCTGTTCAAGTGAGTGCTGCAGGGATCTTACGAGATCTAATCAACCTATAAATCCTGCTATACTGAGTCAAACTACAAAAATACAGGGAACTGGCTCCTCACAAAGAATGTGTGGCTCAGTTTCAGATTTTTGTCTCACAGCAACCTAGTATGGCAGTACACCTAGACTCCCAGTTAAAAGCAAAGCAGAAATTCTGTCGAGAGATGCTAACAAAACAACTAACCTCTCTCAGCTTTCTGATAGGCCAAGGCATCGCTATAGATGGTCAGGAAAGCGGTAACTTTTACAAGTTAAAGGAGTCATTAACTGAGAAATCAAAATTTCCTTGAGCTTTTAACATATAAGAGGTCATCATACTATAAGAATATGCTGTTTCACAGCTGAAAACTTCCTTGTTAGTCCAAAAACAGCTTTTATTGTAACCAACCCCAGATAATGACTCATTGTGGAATGTGCCTATAATAGATAGGTGAAAGACCGCCTCTGCAGTAGAAAATCAACGCCTACTTCATTGGTGCAACTTTGGCCCTGCCCACTGGCGTGTTAGTGAGATTACAAGCAGAGAAGAGCAATACAGGATGGACTGCAAATAACATTACCTTCCAAAGGATCCTAATGCTAGGAATGTGTTTTTTTTATATTCAACAAAGTGAATGTCATTATTTATTTGTATTGGGTACATTTCACTGTGGATCCTTTGGTAAATCAGTCGAAATTTTGGCGCAGGCTTTGCAAACAGACTTTTACGTTAATTCTATGATGTTAATTCTAATGCCTGATCTGTGACCAGTGATTTCTGATATGTGTGATTGACATGAATGATTTGTGTACAGTCAAATGTTCTTTGTCTATGTGTCAGTAAATCAAACCAGTGACTAAACGGTCAACTTCACATAGTTTCTCTTAGTAGGATTGTAACGTGTTCAATGATAATGAAGGAAGAGGAAAGGGGTGGCTTGACTGAGACTCGTGCTTTTATTCAGTTTACAGTAACTCAGTCCCACAACAATAATATAAATGATGAAGCTCTCCAGAGCATTCAGTCTAGCAACATTGGCACGAGTCTGCATCCTGTCTCTCTCTGCCTTGCAAATTCTCTCAGTCTGGTTCCCCTGTTTGTCCTGAGCCTGTAACAAATTCTCCATAGATAGCCACCACAAAGTATGGAGTTTTGTTCTCAGGTCCACCACATACTGAATTTCATTTCGACTCTCCAAAGGTCCATCCTCCCAAGTTTCTTTTAGAACGTCTAAGACCCCTCGGGGCTGACGTCCATAAAGAAGCTTGAAAGGGGATAACCCTGTGGAGGTTTGCGGGACCTCGCTCACATCAAACAAGAGGGGTTCCAACCATTTATCCCAATTTTTGTTTTTTTAACGTGCGATTGAATCGTTCCACCAGGCCGTCGGTTTGTGGGTGATATACGCTGGTGCGAATCACTTTAATGCCCAGTAACTCGTAAAGTTTGCATAATGTACGTGACATAAATGTCGTGCCCTGATCAGTAAGGATCTCTTTCGGGATCCCCACTCGGGAGATTAAATGAAACAGTGTGTCCACTACACTCTTTGCTGAGATGTTGCGGAGCGCCACTGACTCGGGGTATCGTGTTGCATAGTCCACTATCACTAATGCAAAGAGATGCCCACGTGCAGATCTTTCTAATGGCCCGATGATGTCCATCCCAATTCTTTCGAAGGGGACCTGCATTAGAGGAAGGGGGCACAAAGGCGCTTTTGGGGAGGCCGGCGGATTTACCAGCTGACATTCACGGCAAGCCGAGCACTACCTGCGCACGTTCTTGTGAATGCCCGGCCAGAAAAAATAATCAGATTCAGTGTCCTTGCCTGTCCCAGATGTCCAGCCATGGGATTACAATGAGCCGCCTGGAAAAACATTTCCCGACTGCTTTTTGGTACTAATAACTGGGTTGTATTGTGTCTGGTCTGAGTTTCTTGTGTCACTCGATATAACCAGTCTTTTAAAATAGCAAAATATGGATAGGAAAGCAGACGAGCAGGCTGCTTTCAATGACTCATCCTGAGACTGTTCCAGGGGAAAAAAAATCATTGCGCTCCAAGAGGATCAGCCCCACAATTTTCCCTGGTTTCCCTGGTTCAAGTCTCAGACGTCCCGGTTCAGCCTCTCCCACCTGCATGGCCACCCCCCTTTCCTGCTTTTCCTCCACACATAAATATCCCAGTAAGTAGACATCCACACATAAATATCCCAGTAATTCACTAAAAGCAGGCCAATTCGTTCCCATAGCAGATGTCGGAAGTGCGGGTTAACTGCGACCTCTACGTTATGCTTTTGTCCCCAAAATTGAATAATAGCGGACATTATAGGATTTCACCTCATCCCCATGTACACACCGTACCTGAACCATGTGGCTCGCATCCAATGCCTCTGGCTGAATCAGGCTTTGATGGATCGAGGTTTGGTTACATCCTGAATCCACCAAAGCCTGATAGGTACCCCCCTTAATAAAACCTGTGGTATTTGGTACCAGCCAGCCTGACTGGGGGCAGCCTGCGGGACATCCGGGACCCAGATCATTGTCCCCACCTCCATCACAGGACACCTGTCAATAAAATGCTCCGGGTCCCCGCAACGCCAACAGGCCAGCCCAGACCTCCCTGCCGCCCTAGTGGCAGGAAGTGGGTTAAGTAATTGGAGTGGAGAGAGTGGGGGAAACGGAGCTGCATCGGTAGCAGTGGCCAGCCCCCAAGGCTGGAGTGCCTACATGCTTTCGGATAGGGACTGAGCGATGATTGTGATTGTCCTCATAAACAGCATTGTAACAATGTTCAAGGAGATACTGAAGGAAGGAGACAGGGTCGGCTTGCTGTGGAACGTGTGGGTCATTTATTTCTCTTTTCAAACAAAACAAAGTCGCGCTTTCAGTGCTTTCAAAACATAAGGTCCTCAAAACAGTTCACAGTCAATCACCAGGAGAAAGGAATCTAAATAAGTCATCATCCAGTCCCATTCGAAAGCAGGAATTGACCACTTCAGCTCACCAGATATTCAAGAAATTCCTCCTCAAACCACTCCAGAAGTCAACCATCATGCTGGATAATGAGGAGACAATCCTCAGCCATGCCTTGTAATTGGTCCAGTCATCTGTCACGGTGTGGTAATCTTAGATACAAACTGAAGAATCAGAAGATCAAATCCAAACCAAAACTTTAATTATAATGCTCAGGAACAGGTCGACGGGCAAGGAAACACACACTAACACAATGGGTACATAACGGTGACTGGACAAAGAGTGCAGGGAAGGGTGCAGGTTAAATAACAGACAGAAACGAGATGATTAACAACACACAGCTGAAACAACTGAAATCATATATGACAGTGACCATGGAAACAAAGGAGTGGCGGGAAACTGAACAAAGGAACAAATCACAAGCAATAAACAAATTGAACATGTGACATCATGATGCACTTCAAGCTTTTTTTTACATCAGTGACAGAGGCCTCCAAGGATTTGACAAACGCTCCCAGGCAACAGAAACTGCCCCAAAAACATGGCGGAAGCAACGAGCACAAACTCCTTCAGAATATTACAGACAACAGTATTTTGAGGCCTTCCCTTACAAACAAATACTGCAGTTTTTTTTAAGTAATACTGTTTTTGTTACATGTAGAAAAATGCAGTTTTTTTGAACCCGAAAAAACTGCAATATTGCAGTTTTACTGCAATACATCTAAAGTACTAATAAAATACAACTGCAATATAACTGCGGTAGTACTGCAATACAGCTGAAGTAGTACTACAATAATACTGCAATATAACTGCGGTAGTACTGCAATACAGCTGAAGCATTACTACAATAATACTGCAATATAACTGCGGTAGTACTGCAATACAGCTGAAGCAGTACTACAATAATACTGCAATATAACTGCGGTAGTACTGCAATACAGCTGAAGTAGTACTACAATAATACTGCAATATAACTGCGGTAGTACTGCAATACAGCTGAAGTGGTACTACAATAATACTGCAATATAACTGCGGTAGTACTGCAATACAGCTGAAGCGGTACTACAATAATACTGCAATATAACTGCGGTAGTACTGCAATACAGCTGAAGTGGTACTACAATAATACTGCAATATAACTGCGGTAGTACTGCAATACATAATACTACAGCCTGACCGATATGAGCCTGTCGCAGATATATCGGCATCGGCGTATATGCCACCGATATACCACCGATATGAACGTGCGCCCACGCGTCTCACAGCGCGTGAATATTCACACAAAATTATGTCAAAATGCCGGTCTTCTCGAGTATCATTGTAAACATAGCCGGTTAAGTGAACGTAAACATGAAATTTGCCAGTCACCGCCAGCGTTTTTGGTCCGGTTGAGTCCGAGTCGAGACCGAGTTCAGAGAGGGTTGAGTCCGAGTCGAGACCGAGTTCAAAGAGGGTTGAGTCCGAGTCGAGACCGAGTTCAGAGAGGGTTGAGTCCGAGTCGAGACCGAGTTCAAAGAGGGTTGAGTCCGAGTCGAGACCGAGTTCAGAGAGGGTTGAGTTTGAGTCAAGACCGAGTTCAGAGGGGGTTGAGTCCGAGTCAAGACCGAGTTCAGAGAGGGTTGAGTCCCAGTCGAGACCGAGTTCAGAGAGGGTTGAGTCTGAGTCGAGACCGAGTTCAGAGAGGGTTGAGTCAGAGTCGAGACCGAGTTCAAAGAGGGTTGAGTCCGAGTCGAGACCAAGTTCAGAGAGGGTTGAGTCCGAGTCGAGACCGAGTTCAAAGAGGGTTGAGTTCGAGTCGAGACCGAGACCAGAGAAAATCCCCAAACAACATTAGAACTTAATTTGATTCATTTTTTAGTTACGGAGGGCGTGCACAAGAATGACTGCCGAAAAATTGCTGCCTTTTTAATGCAAAAGTGTGAATGTGCCGGAGGGAGAGAGGGCGGGCGGCCTTCTGTCAGACATTTTTGTGGGGAGATGCTAAGTGTTGAGACTGTCATCAGTCATCGTATCTGTATTCATTTTATTATTTAATTAAACGAGATTTGGTTTTCTCTGTGACACTTTTGTCCTACTTTGTAAACAGTAAATACAGTATATTACAATAACACAGTTGAGACAAATAATGTAGCAATGTGACTTTCTGGAAAGCGGGATCACTACAGGTGGATGGCAGGTGGACACAACGTAAAATAGAAGTGAGAGCGGACGGGTCACTGGTGTGGGAGAGAACCTGGCGGGAGTCTTTGCACTAACGTCTCAAGTCATGTGCAGTTGCGCACAAGAAAATCACCAATCATTGGACGTGTCAATCAAACATCAATTTAAAGAAATATTAACATACAGTAATAATCATGAAATATTTTGAATGGGACTCGAGTGGACTCGGGAATAAGTCCAATTCCTAATATGTCCGAGTCAATACCAAGTCCAAATGCACACGAGTCCATGACAAGACCAAGACCATTAAAATATGGTCTCGAGACCGAGTTCAAGACCGAGTCTCGAGTACTACAACACTGCCCCTAACTACCTCACATTTGGGATCTCAGTGATTATAAAAAAACCTGCCTACATTCCTGTGTATGATTCATGCAATAAGGCATTAATATTTGCTTTATAAGTAATAATAAACAGCCGATATCCTAGTAATATGCATGCTAATAAGCTACTAGTTAATAGTGAGAATTGGACCCTAAACTAAAGTGTTGCCATTTTTATTATACCCTCACTGGGGGCTGAGCCCCCCTAAAATGAAAATCCTAGAATCGCCCCTGCCAGTAACTTTGTTTTGGTAAGCTTTTCTCTGCAAGCATGTTGAAAAATTTGCCTTTCAAATTTCTCTCCCCTTCTGAAGTAGGAAGAGGATCTTATATTACCGCCCCTCTGCACTGTTTTCAGAAAACAAGAACCTTGTGTGTATTTGACAGTTTAAACGCAGCAAAAAAAAAAAAATGTGAAAGAGAAGTTACTCACGAGACGTGCCTGACAGCCAGTTGTCTGTGTGCGTGTGCTCAGAAAACGATCCATTATCCGTGAGAGTGATCGAGATATTGATGATAATCAAAACCAAGCAGATGGGGGCAGCACAGCAGCTCATTTGCATTTAAAGGCACATGCACGAAAACAGCCTGTTCTTGACTGTAGTCCGAAATGAGTATTTAAAACATGGATTTATGAATGATCTGTGGGGTATTTTAAGCTGAAACTTCACAGACACATTCTGGGGACACCTGAGACTTAAATTACATCTTGTAAAAACGGGCATAATAGGTCCCCTCTAAGTCAAGTCACTATTATTTATATAGCGCTTTAAACAATACAGATTGTTTTAAAGCAGCTTTACAGTGGTAAAAATGAAAATAATAATGCCAACAGAATTGTTGTTAAGCAGCTCCAACTTGCCTGATGAACTTTTCTTTCAGAAAACGCTTCTCCTCCGTCCCGCTTGTGAATCAGGGTTGCCAGGTTTTCGCAACAAAACTCGTCCAATTGCTACTCAAAACTAGCCCAATTGTGTTTCGATGGGGTCCCCCGGTAAAAATCGCGTTCCGGGGGGTATATCTGCATTTTTCTGGTGGGGTTCCCCTGCTAAAATTTGCATTCCCGGGGCTAAATATCACATTATTGGGGTCGCTTCAAACCGCGGACATGAAAAACAGCCCGCAGCAACAGTGTTAAAGTAGCCCAATTCATGTTTTTGTATTTGAATTGTGGTAGTTCACATATATGAATAGTGTTGTAAGTGAAGAAATGAACCAAAACATATTTTATATCCATCCTGCAGCAGTAGACACTACGGAAAAGACGCTGACTGACCGCTACAAGTATCAGCTCGAGACTTGTGTCAGGACAACGACCATGTTGGCATGAAGGAAGAAGATTTGGTCACATGAGGGCTATTTATCTATGCGGCTGAAATGTCCCATAGCCAAAAAAAGTGGCTACATGTTGCACAATACAGCATAACTACAGTACAGTGTAGTACGAGTAGAAGGCCTATGAAGACTTCAGATGCAAAAACGTCTGATTTTTCTTTTAAAATCAACATTTTTATAAGGCTCCTATAGGTTAAAATGTTTTACTTTAATGGCAGCTAAAAGGACGCCATTGCCATTAAAGTGAAATTACTGAACATAAAATAGGAGCCCGATAAAAAAAAAAGCTAATTTAAAAAAAAATGTCACACAGACTTTTGCATCGAAGTCTTCACATGCATTACAGTGAACTGAACTGCAGTTATATTGCATCTATACTTCATTATACTGCAAATCTACAGTTGTACTTCATTGTACTGCAGTTATACTACTTTGTACTGCAGTTTTACTTCAATGTACTGCAGTTATTTTTTGTAAGGTTTGGAATTAATGAATTGCGAACTTGGTCATTGTTTTGATCAGAAAGACTTTAAGGTAGTAGTGGACTTGGAAAAACTCCTTTTCACAGCTGCCTCTCGGGAAGAGGGGACTCTCCAGCCTTCTATAACATCTTTGTACTTTGTACAAGTGGATTTTGACTTTGAGAATTTATGTGCACAGTTGAGCATGTTGCCAGACATTATCAAGGCATCCGGCATTCAAGATAAGTCTGGAATATTACTAAGGTTCATCAGTGAGGCTATGAATACAGTCCCTGGTTCAAAAACAGCATCAGAAATGCACAAACTCCCAATTCCCGTCGCAACAGCATCAGCTGAAACATCATTCTCAACACTAAGACGTATTGAAATGCATCTATGCTCGACTATGACAAAGAGAAGGCTTAATGACTTGATGTGCTGCCAAAGTAGTGGGTTAAAATTAGGGCCCACCTTTCTTTTGATACGTTCCACGATCCATGATAATACCTGTGTCTTTGACTCCTTTGAGATGTTCCTCACTGCAGAACACGCAATCCAGGGGGCGAGGTTGGATCCAGATCCAACATTTTATATACTTTGCTCCACCAGATGAACCAGCATATTTGTGAAGTTGCAGCGGTTGTGGCTAGAAGAGATACAGCTATGGTCGGAAGTGAGGCAAAATCTCACCATAAAATAACAATACATTAAATTTGCTACTTATTAGATTGTGTTTTATTAATACACCTACCCCAACCCTAAACCTACCCCAACTCCACCCCCTGGATCCGGATCCAACCTCGCCTCCTGCATCTCGTGTTCTGCAGTGAGGAGCTACTGCTTCTTTTTGCCAGTGCCTTTGCTCTGCATTCTGTAAGAGTGGATCATTCTGCCAGTGCCTTTGCTCTGCATTCCGCCATTATCTCGACAAAGAGCACACAAAAACTGAAATGTTTGATTTGGTGAAGACCATAGTTACAAAAGAAGTTGGAAAAGATGTTTACGCAAAGAAGGCAAAAATCCTGTTGGACACATTTCAGTGTGTTCACCTAAAATCAGGGCAGATTCAGAGGCAGGTCAATGTGGATTGCAATGTTGCTCACATAATCACATCAACAATGAAATAAGTGCAACACTTACGGCTGAGTGCTCTTCTCCATACTGCAGCCGAAATACAAACTCTTCAAGGACCATCTCTCTTCTACCAGTCAACGTAGATATTCTACAAAGTGGTGGACTGAAAAGCCTCCAAGCTGCACTGGAAGATGGACTACACCTCAACAGGTCCAAGTGTCTGAAGCCACTGAAATCACCCCAAGAGTGTCCAGATAGCTAAAAAATAAAAAAATGTTTCATCAGTGAAATTCCTCTGCAATGGCTCTGTCACACACAGATGCATAACTGGACAACTACTGTGTATTGAAACAAGTACAGACACTAACCATCCACTGTCTGAAATCCCTGTCAACACCGAGTTGGACAATAAGATGGTCAGTTTGCAAGGGGTCGTCGCATTCATTCCAGGACCTACAAGGGCATCTCTTGGACATTACGTGGCTTACTGCAGAAGAAACTCTTTTGCATGGGAGAAATATGATGACCTTTGTGACCATGTCACAACAGTCTCAGCAAAAAACAAAATACAACCCTATGTCATGTTGTTCACAAAGAAGGACTGAAATGTTTGGTTAATGAATTTCTTGGACTGGTCTCTGCATAAATTAGTTCATAATCAATACGAGAAAAGTCCATATAAATTGTAATCACTATCATTTGTCTATTGTTGTTAAAGGGATAGTTCACCCAAAAATGAAAATTAGCCCATGATTTACTCACCCTCAAGTCATCCTAGGTGCATATGACATTCTTCTTTCAGACGAATACAATCGGAGTTATATTAAAAAATGTCCTGGCTCTTCCAAGCTTTATAATTCTGATCTGATCTGATCTGTTTTGAAGTCCATAAAAGTGCATCTATCCATCATAAAAGAAATCCACACGGCTCCGGTGGGTTAATAATAAAAATATCCATATTTAAAACTTTATAAACTAAAATAACTAGCTTCCGACAGACGGCCGTATGCATCGATTTACCGTGAAAGAGTAACCCTCGACCTAGCGCATGACGTATTGTTGCCCTGCCCTATTTGTTTGAACCGCAAGAGGCGTCAACGCTTGCGATACTCCTACATCCTGCGTCATACATCGCGTCAGGGATGTATTCTTTTGCCGTAAGTCGACTTGCGTAGGCCGTCTGCCGGAAGCTAGTTTTTGTCAATATGTTGGGCAACGGTTCTTGTCTGGCTATCACCAGACCAAGCACAATCTTTTAAGATTGAACATTGGTCTGGGGAGTCTGCTCTGTATTTTCTACTGCACAAGAGGCGTGATCAACAAGTATAGTTCAAATGACTCTGTACGCAATTGGATAGTCCTTCAACCAATCAGACCAACGATCCGGGTGACGTACTTTGCAGAGCGACGTGAAAACTCCAGGCAGGTTTGGTTTGTGTTGGTTTGTAGCATTGATCAGCGGTTTGCAGAAGCAGCAATGGCATTGAGAGATTTTTGCAGGTTGTGCAAAAAAAAAACATGAAAGTGAGTGGTATTTACACCCACTCGAGCGATTTGTTTGCTAAACTAAAGAAGCCATTGAGCATCGTCGAGAGGTTAAAAGGAATTGGATTGACAGTCATGCGAGAGACGGGTAAATCGGTGTGCAATCGGTGTGTAACAATCATATCGCACTTGGAACATGATCTGCCCCATTACAGGAGATGGGAAGAAGAGAACGGGGGAGCGACATCTTCATCCACCGGTAGCACTAGTGCCGATAAGAGAGAACGGGAGCCTACTCCCACTAAAACTCAGAGGGATGTAAAAAAAATTGTGCCCTAACCCTTTGAGTCCTGGTGGAGCAACTAGGCCTACTGCACGGAGAAGCATAACAAAGGTAAGTCTATTTTAATCCACTCCAACTTGCTACATAGGCCTACAATATTTCTACAAAAAATGTCATCATA
Organism: Coreius guichenoti; assembly: GCA_039654105.1. Classification (NCBI taxonomy): domain Eukaryota; kingdom Metazoa; phylum Chordata; class Actinopteri; order Cypriniformes; family Gobionidae; genus Coreius; species Coreius guichenoti. The sequence goes on along the minus strand of CM077171.1, from coordinate 11,882,515 downwards.
GCACTATTAACATCTCAGGATATCACCGTGGTTTACGTATTGTTGTATCATGCATCATGTTATGCAAGTTGTATGTTGTGTAGTCCCCTCTGACTTTAGATCTATGAATGAAGTTGGTCATGCCATTGTAACTAGTTGTCATTACAAGTCAGTTTTAGCAAACTACCTTACACAATGTCAATGTAGTCATAAACCTAGTGCATCCCACTTAAAAAACAAATGCCAAATGCTGATACTAATGTTGAAACATATATTTCAGGTCCTTATTAATTATCCATCTCGAAAGGTTTCCACGGTTTGTGAACCAGAAGATGGTCTGATAATTAACCACATCAATAAAAAGAATTGGAAAGGAGCTGCCAAGAGAATCGTGGCATACAAGGAGCTTCTGGAACACTTAAAACCATGCATCCTTCAGCTCATTCAGCGTGAATGCACACTACTCTGCAGCCCAAAGGAGGGGTTCATGCTTTGGAGGTCCTCACCTGGGGACCTGGCCTGTTTCTCATTTTCTGCATTAGAGGCAGATCTTCATTGCCTCGCTCCATTCTTGCTGTCTGTGTTCAACACTATTACCAACCACTCCCGCCTCACCACCTGTGCTGCAGCTGCCATCGCCATCAGAGGCAGACAGTCCCATTTGTCTGCATTTGCCCACTATTTGAATACCATCCTTTCATATGGTGGGGCAAAGAAGGCAGTGTTTAACAGGCTGTCCAAAATGTCAATCACCACCTCTCAACAAATGTGCAATAGGAAAACAAAAAGAATTAGCAAACACATGTGCAACTCGTCTACTCCAGTTAAAGCAGCGAAATGAACGCTTCCTGCAGATTGGAACAGTAGCGGGCATTGCTCAGACTCAACCAGAGGACATAACTGATACTGAGAAGGCACTAAACAACATCTTCAGCAGCCTGGAAGACCTTCAGTTGTCAGGTGAGAAAACACAAACACACACACACACACACACACACACTCAAAATCTTATCCTCATATCCTGTGATCTATATGTAAAGAAAGATGTGTTGTTGAATTTTTGTATAAATGTTTAATATACCCAAACAGAGGAAGTGACCGAAACGAGATGAGGGTAAAGCCACAGGAGAAGGGAATTTGATGCCAACGACCCTTGCATTGCCAGACACACAGCCAACTCCACCACCTACATACTCCATTATATTTGATAACCTGGAATTCTTCCTCCGTGCTAGCCATCAATCCTCCCTCCACAGTAACCAAACCATACACTGGATTCACCACATTGCAGTACAAGACCGGATCCCCACTCATCATATTACCAATTAAAAACCAGTTAAAGACATACTGCAATATGACCTTGCCACATCTCTCCCAGGACCGGAAACACAAACTTTTCTACGCAAAGAATTCATTGTCCTAGGGAGCAGAATGCTGTGTAGGTACTTGTCCGTATTCCAACCATTCTCCAACATTGTGGTGCATCACATGCCACACCAATACTCTAAGGAAATGTCACAGCGGTCCACTGATGTAAGTACTCACCCCAATATCCCACTAATGTCTATTTACCACCAGCGTTGTTGTGTATATTAACATATTATTTGTGTTACACTAAAATTATTTTTCTCTATCTAAAGTTCCCCTTGGGACTGTTCTTCAAAGACGAGAACAAAACGGCAGACTTGGCGGATGTGCTTCGCCATATTCAGGACGAGTAATTATTGTTACTCAGTGTTACTCTCTGGTTGGAGATGGCCTTATGTCATAAACTAGTTATGTCATTGTGTCACTATTTGCGTCTTCTATGCAGGTTTGTGCCCAAGGGTCTAGAAGGACTAACCGACTTGTTAGTCGGAGGTGACAGGCTGACTGAGGCAAACAGCCGAAACATTCAGTGGGCCTTTGCAGATGGTGACACGAAAGAGGAAAGGATGGAAGGCATGGTCTTCAAATTTGAGGACTGGCATGCTATCAGAGTACTTTTTGAAGTGAGTAACCTTTCAGAATCATACCAATTAAAGCGTTATCATTTGGTTTTTTAAGTATTCCCGTAAGAGAAATACGGCTGTGTGGGACCAAAGTCACTAATATGTCTTATATTTATTTAGATACACTACAAAATATTCTTCAAGGAGTCTGGAAAAGATCATGGCACACGTGCAAACGTGACAAAATTAAGGTACAGAGTTTTTATTTCTTATCTGTGATACCATGATAACATGATATTTCCTGATTTTCATAACTGTTCATGGACACTTTGTTCAGGATCTCAAGCTTTTTGCCTTAACAGTCATTAAAATATGTTTTGTACATGTCAATTTAAATGTTTATAATACTTTCCACAGTTTTTGGTGATGTTCAAAATCCAGTCAACATGGACATGTCTGGATACCTCATGAATTACTGTTCTTTGTTGTGGGATGGGTAACACAGCCCTGTCATCATGAATTCAGCAGGGCTTTTCCCGGGGAGGTTGTTCAGTATGTTTTTCAACATGGTATGCTTTTAATTTTGCATGGCATGTTCTCATGATGTGTTACTAATGTCTTTGCGTGTCTGCATGGGCGATATGAGTTTTGGTGAGATGTGTTACTAACATCCTAAGGAGTGTGTGTGTGTGTGTGAGGGAGCACACATGTAATGCAAGTCAACTAGATGGTTTAGTAACATTCTAACAAGTGAGTGCAAGAGAGAGTGTGTGTGTGTGTGTGTGTGTGTGTGTGTGAGTGTGTGTGTGAGAGAGAGTGTGAGTGAGCATGTGCACAAGATGCCAGTCAGCAAAAATTTTTAATAACATCCTAACGAGTGAGTTTGTTTGTGAGTGTGTGAGTGAAAGACTGAGTTAGTGAGCGTAAGAGTGAGCGAGCAAGCGGACACGAAATGCGAGTCAGAGAAACATTGACAGTGACATATAGCAAAGACATGTCTGGTGTACATCTAATTGCATATGTTTTGCAGCAATGCAAAGAGTGGTCCTCATTTTGTAATCAAGGACACGACTGCACTCTTTCTGGCTGCTGCAATGGAGCACCTTGGTTTGCAGAATGCCACAGGTAATTGGGACCTTGACAAACATAAACATAACTCAGTTACACACAAAGTTGATGTTCAGTATAATTTCATTCAAGTGTGTGCAACTCATGCTCCTCCTTCAAGACGGAGAGAGTGGTTATATGACTATAGAACATGACAGTTGTTATATAAATGAAGGCAATCAGTACTTGTGTGTGAGAGGGTGCTGAACATTCCCTGCACAAAATGTGTGAAATTGTTGCAATATGCATTATCTTCTGTCATAACAGAACACCCAGAGTGCCTTGTCCCAGAAGCCATTAAAAATGACTCACAAAAAGCAAGGAGGACATGGCTGCACGATGTAACGTCCCAAGTGGTGGACAGATATGTCATGATTATGACGTCTCAGAGGCTGCAGGAGCTGTAACTGAAGCATCTGCCATGCCAATTCAGAAGAAGTTTCCATGTCGCATGGAGGGGTGTTCAAACACGTTCACTTACTTCAAGGCCAGACAAACGCACGAGAGGAAGAAACACAACCTTTTGCTGCCCACAGACTCCTCACCCCAAAAAAAACCCTCCCACTCACTGTGACCACAAGGAAGAGCACACTGTCGCAAGACTTGGTTTCAGCTTCCTCCTGATGGACATTCTTGACGCAGTTAAGGAAGGCGATGGTGATCGGCTCATGCGCATTTACAAAGTCACCCTCCTGTTCTATAAAACATATGGAAACAGTCATTACGCATACAGTACATTTCTTCTAACCTTACAAGTGAATGCCACGTTATCCCCTCGCATTGCTCACAGTGTAAAGTGGAACAGATTCTGGAACAGTAGGGGGGGAAGGGGAGAAACATACCACTCGACTTACACTTGGAACATTTGAACGGCTGTCTTAAATAATTCCTGAAGGGCCTCGGACCTAACTTGACTGAGTCAGCAGCCAGAATCAGCAAGTCTATCAGAGTACTGAAGGAGATGATGGAGCACACAGACGCAGAACTTCAGGTGTCAGGGCAAACTGGTGCCCATCATGTTCAGCATGATAATGACATACTTGCCCTGGTGGACATTATCAAGGAAGTTGAACTATTTAAGCACCAGCCAGGCAGGAAATTTGCCGCATTCCCTGGCTTGAAGAAAAACCTCTTGGCAAAACTTAAGTACAGAGAGCTTTGGAATTGGATGAGAGCCAAAATTAAAGACTGGAGGAATGTACCAATTTAAACATCACATAGTGTAGGATGGTCACTGACTGTAAATATGTCTTTTTATTTGTATTTATCAACAACAATGGTTGTTCTTAAAATCTTTCAAGTTATTCTGCTGTTTTTGTACGTTGTCTATATTAAAAGATATGTTGATTGGCAGTGAGGAAACACTCATTCTTAAGTAATTTCAACACAGAGGACACAATATTTTCACACAGTCATAATAAAAGTAAAGATTTTTATTGTCAGTGCTGAGTATTTACAATTATTAACAGTGTTTCAACATCCAGTCTGAGCTCTTAAGCAAAGAAAAGCCAGATTCAGAGCTGCTACATGTTGATAGCATGTGGTCATGCTCCCAATCCTCCTCATCAAAGTAGCCCATGAAATCCATATCTGGCATCAACGAGTCATCATGACACACAGCAGACTTACATAACTCAAAGTCTCCAAATACCTCATACATTATCCTTAGAATTTCTTGCCCGTGTTGTTTTTTGAATACAGGGAGATTATGCATGATGTATTTATGATCAAATATTGCACTGCAATATTCAACAACTGAATCAATAAGCTCAGTGCTAAATCCTGTGCAAGCTGTGGCACTAGTGTACTAATGTGTGTTTTCTATAACCAGACTTTCCCTGTATTTCTGCAAAAGATCTCTAATTAGCTCTTGAGGTAACTTTTCTATATTGATCAGGTGAAGAAATCTCTTGTAACTCTTCATAGTTGGGTAGTGGCACTGCACAACCTGCAGAGTTACACTTACAGACAGAGTGACAGTATGTACAACAATGATGTCCAGGTTCTACACTTTTTGTATCATTTTCAAAGTTAGAGTAAAGGGCATGTCGAAAAGGGCAGCCATTTCTGCTTTGGTCAGTAACTCTCTGTACTGCCTTATCAGTTTGTGGGTGCTGTTTGGTGGCATAGACAAAAGCATGTGCCTGTGTGCCATCTCTGCCAGCCCTGCCAACCTGCTGGAGCATGGCCTCCACATCATCAGGCACCCCATACATGATAACATGTGACACTTTGGTAAAGTTCACACCCAACCCAAGAGCAGTTGTGGCCACAACTACTCTGCAACTGCCCTCTCTAGAGAATAATGATATCACTCTGCTTTTGTTGACAGGAAGTGTCTGGCTGTGGAACATTCCTATTATTACAAACCCGATTCCAAAAAAGTTGGGACACTGTACAAATTGTGAATAAAAACAGAATGCAATGATGTGGAAGTTTCAAATTTCAATATTTTATTCAGAATACAACATAGATGACATATCAAATGTTTAAACTGAGAAAATGTATCATTTTAAGGGAAAAATAAGTTGATTTTAAATTTCATGGCATCAACACATCTCAAAAAAGTTGGGACAAGGCCATGTTTACCACTGTGTGGCATCCCCTCTTCTTTTCATAACAGTCCCATTCTTGTCTAATACAGGCTTCTAGTTGCTCAACGGTCTTAGGTCTTCTTTGTCGCATCTTCCTCTTTATGATGCGCCAAATGTTTTCTATGGGTGAAAGATCTGGACTGCAGGCTGGCCATTTCAGTACCCGGATCCTTCTTCTACGCAGCCATGATGTTGTAATTGATGCAGTATGTGGTCTGGCATTGTCATGTTGGTAAATGCAAGGTCTTCCCTGAAAGAGGCAACGTCTGGATGGGAGCATATGTTGTTCTAGAACTTGGATATACCTTTCAGCATTGATGGTGCCTTTCCAGATGTGTAAGCTGCCCATGCCACACGCACTCATGCAACCCCATACCATCAGAGATGCAGGCTTCTGAACTGAGCGCTGATAACAACTTGGGTTGTCCTTGTCCTCTTTAGTCCGGATGACATGGCGTCCCAGTTTTCCAAAAAGAACTTCAAATTTTGATTCGTCTGACCACAGAACAGTTTTCCACTTTGCCACAGTCCATTTTAAATGAGCCTTGGCCCAGAGAAAACACCTGCGCTTCTGGATCATGTTTAGATATGGCTTCTTTTTTGACCTATAGAGTTTTAACCAGCAACGGCGAATGGCACAGTGGATTGTGTTCACCGACAATGTTTTCTGGAAGTATTCCTGAGCCCATGTTGTGATTTCCATTACAGTAGCATTCCTGTATGTGATGCAGTGCCGTCTAAGGGCCTGAAGATCACAGGCATCCAGTATGGTTTTCCGGCCTTGACCCTTACGCACAGAGATTGTTCCAGATTCTCTGAATCTTTGGATGATATTATGCACTGTAGATGATGATAACTTCAAACTCTTTGCAATTTTTCTCTGAGAAACTCCTTTCTGATATTGCTCCACTATTTTTCGCCGCAGCATTGGGGGAATTGGTGATCCTCTGCCCATCTTGACTTCTGAGAGACACTGCCACTCTGAGAGGCTCTGTTTATACCCAATCATGTTGCCAATTCACCTAATAAGTTGCAAATTGGTTCTCCAGCTGTTCCTTATATGTACATTTAACTTTTCCGGCCTCTTATTGCTACCTGTCCCAACTTTTTTGGAATGTGTAGCTCTCATGAAATCCAAAACGAGCCAATATTTGGCATGACATTTCAAAATGTCTCACTTTCAACATTTGATATGTTATCTATATTCTGTTGTGAATAAAATATAAGTTTATGAGATTTGTAAATTATTGCATTCCTTTTTTATTCACAATTTGTACAGTGTCCCAACTTTTTTGGAATCGGGTTTGTAGATTGTCACCCTTATGCTCTTGTTCTCCAGCTACCCAGGCATCCTCTTCAAGTTCGGCCTTCAGATGGCAGAACACTCGCCTAAGTATTTTTAATGTCCGGCAATATATAATTAACAGCGACATGTTCAGGCCCTTCTCCTTGACTTCCCTAACTATCCAGTCCAGACAGTCCAGGGAATCAGTGGTGACTTGTCTCAGGCCAAGCCTGATGTTGGTCCTGTTGGGGCTCACAGTGATGGTAGTCGCAGAGTCCAAATGTGACTGTTTCTTCACCATTGCTCTTGATTGCAAATCAGCTGATGCGGTCAATGCCAACACAGGTGTACCTAAAACACATAAATGAAACCCATCAGTGAGCAGCAATGGGAGTGTCTAAATGTTATGTTGAAAAGGACATGAAATGTAATTTTTTTTTTCTGTGCACCATGTTGCCTACAACAACAGATAAACGTCTTGAAAAAGACATGACTGACAAGGCAACAATCCCAGATTCTATAATAGTCAGTTGGAATGTTATGTTGGAACGTTTTAAAGCAGAGTGTTATGAAGTGGCTACTAGGCTGATTTTGACTAAGGGCACAGGTAAAGGGGGGGTTAGGGATGAGTGGTTATAGGAGTAAAGGGGGGGGGGGGGTATCAAGGGAGAGGAGGTAAGCACCCCGAAACCGTGCACCAGCTTTTAATGCTTAGATTACATAAATGTTCTTACTGAGACAATACCTGCCCAGTGACATGGTATACACAGGACAACTAGTATTGTTTTAATTACCTGATTTGACGATAGACCTAAGTTGCCCCAGCCTGGCGAAGCTCTCCCTGAATGCCGTCTGTCCTTTTGGTTGAGAAATATCAGAGCACAATATAAATCTACACAGCAGTCTAACACAACTGTATTTTCAAATCAGGGACATGAGTGCTGACTTGACTCACGCCAGATCGCATCTCAATCTCATTTGCAATTGAATCATTATGACTACATTTTAGTAAATTTACTTTCCATCACTTACCATTTATAGGTGAGATGCACCTCGTCGACCACGATGCCGATTAGGTTGACCCGGTAGACCTCGGTGGCTAGCATCTCACGCCATTTTCGGCTTAGCCAAGACTCCGGGCTGCCGAACAAAATCCTGGTATTCGCCTCCTCTGATTAATTCCTCCGCATCAGAACCCAGGTGTGCAGCAGAAATTCCAAGGTTGGTTGCCTCCCGGACCTGGTCCTCCATGAGTGCGACCAACGGTGACACGACCACAACAACAGGGTTTGAGCTGAGCTCCATTCTTTTGGCCACCAGCGGGGCTAGCTGGTAAATTAGGCTTTTTCCAAAGCCGGTTGGTAGTAAGGCAAACACATCCTTCTTTTGTAGGAATTGTTCCAGGGCAAGATTCTGTTCCGTTTCAAAGAAAACTTGCCTTTGAAATCTTTTAAAACAGCAGCGACAGCGGCATCAACAGGTTGCTGCGCTTCGGTGGCCACCATGTTGAATGTAAACAAAAAGCTTGCTGTCGCTTCTCTATAGTCATCGTCTTAAACCCGCCAATAACGCGCCAGGTGGATAGGCCAGTTTGTGATTGGTTTCCGCATATTTGTAACAGAAGCAGGATAGAAAAATGTACAGGTTTCCGAAATCAAATCGCCAGCAGATCGGGCTGGGTTTACCCAGTCTAGCAATATTCAATACAAAATAAGAATGTTAAATTTTGATTTCATAGTGACTTTCAGGTAATCTACAGGTAAGAAATAGCCTAATGATAAAACAATCAAATCAGTTCCTGTAAGCCTCTTTATTTATTAATTTGGTCATCACGAAAATGGCCATCTGGCACACTATCCCCATATCAGGTTTGATTTTGTGTTTTTTTTATGGTTAAAAAATATAAACACTAACGATAAAATATCTTTTGCAGTTGACATTTCGTTGAAGAAATGGCAGGAAAACATCCATCTTGTGACGTTGTCATTAATCAACAGAGGAGGACGTCATGTCAGCGCGGATATTAAAATACTATCCAGGTAACGTTGCTTCTTTAAAGCTTGTTTAAAACACAATTTGCACTTTTTCCGCAGTAAACCGCAAGGTGAGTTTGCAAATATAATAGGTTTCATTTTTTTCCCACGTTAAGCAGGCCATGCGCAAACAATGACCAAACAGACTAGACTGCCATTTATTACCTGGCAAGCTACTCGCCTTATTGACCGTAAATGCGAATTATTATTCGTACATTTCCAGTCTCCTGTGACTTCTGTGTTGCTTTAAACGTGTACGTTTGATATTTTGCCTGACCAGGCCGCATGAATGAATCAACAGGCGCTTCTGAGCGCTTCTCAGACGCAGAGCTTATGAGGAGACCCCCGTTAGCAGCTGTTGGTGGTGGTGACACGCTGTTTGGACTCTCAAAACTCACTGAGCTTCCAACGTAGACCGTTCTTTTGTAAAGCCGACGCTTCATTCACCGAGCATCGGAAATCATTTCCTCAGGACTTGGGTTTTCAGATGCATTAGCTTTCCACACCTGACATGCCGGTGTTTGTAGAAGACCCCGCTCAGTTCTCCAAAGAGAGACTGAAGTCGGAGCTCATAGCGCATAATGTGGATCTACCTCCACCGGAGAGCAAGAAACACGCTTATGTGGAGCTTTATCTGAAACATGTGAGGACAAACAGCACAGATTTCTCTTGTGATGAAGAGGAGGATCATCATCTTAATGTCAGCGCGAGTTGTTGTAGAGGTCACGCTATTAATCTTCATTCATGGAGACTTTTTGCCAGTGACAGTGTTTTAATTCGCATGATGTCTCTCATATTGAAGACAGGTTTTGTAGGATTCCCCAAACTGTTTCTATATCCACACTTGTCTATCCAACAGTTTGACGCAAGGTGGCGTGATTGAAATAGATTTGATTTGTGCTGTGAATATTCATATCCATATGTTCTTTGCTTTCAAGCTGTTGAGGAGTTTGTAGGTCATTGCCTGTCAGCTCCCAACTAGGGCTGCAACAACTAGTCGATAAAATCGATAATGAAAATCATCGATAACGATTCTCATTATCGATTAGTCGGGTCTGCCCTCTGTGCAAGATAAACTTCCACCAGTCGCGCCAAATTACAGTACTAAATAACGCATTTTTTATGGACAAAATGTGCATCTAGAAATAGTGGAGTGGAAACAGAGTGAGCTAATGCGGGAAAGGTACATGATCCAAGTGCCCAAAACATGAGAATTGTTTATTTTAAGCTTCAAGCGAATGCATTAGCGTTTAACATACCCTGTCATGAGCTTTGACAGATGTGTACGTGCGTCTGCGTCCTCAGCGCAAAACGTTCATTGTACAGGTTATATCCACTTATCTATATAGAGAACAGTAGTTATATCCTCATCTGTAAATGCTACTAATTCACGCGAGTATTTCCATTTTGCATGAAAGCGTGTCCTGACAGTCTGTGTTACACTTCAAACTTCACTGAACGAGCGCCGGTGCTGCGGGCGCGCGCATGCGCGTCAAACAGACAGAACACAGTAGAGAGAGAGAGACGATTTATATTCAGCGCAAAAACATTCATTTAGCTGAAATATCTGCTGTTGGACGCTAAATTTAGTTTTAAAAGTCTACATGTTAAAATATTTTATGAGAGTAGTAACTGTAAAGGGATAACAGCGTGTAATTGAATATAAATGTAAGACGTTTCTACAGGATAAAGAAATGACAGTAAAAAGGATAAAGGTACTGTGTCCATAGAGAGTGTGTGTGTTCCTGCAGAACATTCCTCTAATCTGCTAACACTGATTTGTGTTTTTTGTGTTTTTGTTTTGTTTAATGTAGGAATTCAAACTCCTTTTGCTTAGTAACTTAGTAACATAATGTATAGCACAAACATACCCTTACGAAAATTAACCATAGTTCTATTAGATAGTAAAACCATGTTTTTATTATAATAAAACCATGTTTTTGCCATATTGATTACCATTTGTATAACCACACAAATACCATATAGTTAAACTTTGGATTTGAAGCAAAACCATGGTTAATTTGTGGTTATAACTACAATAAACCTGTTATTTATTTATTAATATTATTTTTGTTTGTTTTATTCAATGTAAAAACCATGGTTAATTTATGTAATGGTAGATATATTCATGATTCCTTACCCCTCTGAACCCTGAGCTGTTTTCTGGGCCCGGAAGGTGTTTTGACATGCCCTGACATTTGTGCTTATTTCTGTTACTTGTAACATTTTCATGGCTAAAGATTGATTACTCTGTATTCAGCACAAACTCTGCAACAATATGTGAGCAGCATGTGTGTAAAAGTTTGTAGTTTTGAGAAAATGACGTTTATGCGTGGTTTGTGAAAAAAAAAATTTAAGCCAATGAAATAAGGCCATAAAACCCATACTGAATATTTGTTCACAAGACTTTTGATAACTGGATCACGTAGTCTAGAATTTTTGCTTCAAGACGATGTAAAAATCACTCTGCCCATTCATTCACAAAAAACAATATATTGATTTAAAATTTGTAAAACATGTTTTGTGTCAGGAAGGCTTATGCGGGGAGGGCGTGAATCATCATGAATATTGATGTGTTTCACACATGGAAAGACAAAGACACTGCCCTAATGGCCCTATATCAGCTGAATAGGACTGTGAGGGAACTAGAACAAAGAATGTGAAGAGGTTAAAAGAATGGCTTTTTGAATTGTTTGCATTTATTTACAACACAATATATAGTATATTTGTATATAATTTGTATATAATCCAATATATTATTGTATATAATCCAAATATACACTCACCTAAAGGATTATTAGGAACACCATACTAATACTGTGTTTGACCCCCTTTCGCCTTCAGAACTGCCTTAATTCTACGTGGCATTGATTCAACAAGGTGCTGAAAGCATTCTTTAGAAATGTTGGCCCATATTGATAGGATAGCATCTTGCAGTTGATGGAGATTTGTGGGATGCACATCCAGGGCACGAAGCTCCCGTTCCACCACATCCCAAATATGCTCTATTGGTTTGAGATCTGGTGACTGTGGGGGCCATTTTAGTACAGTGAACTCATTGTCATGTTCAAGAAACCAATTTGAAATGATTCGAGCTTTGTGACATGGTGCATTATCCTGCTGGAAGTAGCCATCAGAGGATGGGTACATGGTGGTCATAAAGGGATGGACATGGTCAGAAACAATGCTCAGGTAGGCCGTGGCATTTAAACGATGCCCAATTGGCACTAAGGGGCCTAAAGTGTGCCAAGAAAACATCCCCCACACCATTACACCACCACCACCAGCCTGCACAGTGGTAACAAGGCATGATGGATCCATGTTCTCATTCTGTTTACGCCAAATTCTGACTCTACCATCTGAATGTCTCAACAGAAATCGAGACTCATCAGACCAGGCAACATTTTTCCAGTCTTCAACTGTCCAATTTTGGTGAGCTCGTGCAAATTGTAGCCTCTTTTTCCTATTTGTAGTGGAGATGAGTGGTACCCGGTGGGGTCTTCTGCTGTTGTAGCCCATCCGCCTCAAGGTTGTGCGTGTTGTGGCTTCACAAATGCTTTGCTGCATACCTCGGTTGTAACGAGTGGTTATTTCAGTCAAAGTTGCTCTTCTATCAGCTTGAATCAGTCAGCCCATTCTCCTCTGACCTCTAGCATCAACAAGGCATTTTCGCCCACAGGACTGCCGCATACTGGATGTTTTTCCCTTTTCACACCATTCTTTGTAAACTCTAGAAATGGTTGTGCGTGAAAATCCCAGTAACTGAGCAGATTGTGAAATACTCAGACCGGCCCGTCTGGCACCAACAACCATGCCACGCTCAAAATTGCTTAAATCACCTTTCTTTCCCATTCTGACATTCAGTTTGGAGTTCAGGAGATTGTCTTGACCAGGACCACACCCCTAAATGCATTGAAGCAACTGCCATGTGATTGGTTGATTAGATAATTGCATTAATGAGAAATTGAACAGGTGTTCCTAATAATCCTTTAGGTGAGTGTACATAAAGGAAAAAAGTGGGACAAAAATAAGGGACAATCGTGGTTCTTTATAAGGGACACTCAAAATATTCGTACTGTACCACACAGTGTATTTTATTTCAGTGTCTGCAGTTAAGTGTGTATAAAAGGTTCTCAGATATAAACACATTTGTTTTGCTTAACCTATTAATGCACAATTTAATCCTAAAAAGAATTTTAACGTCACAGAAATAAATGTCAATTGCTACACACAAACCATCTAAAGCTTTTGTAGCATTATACACTACCGTTCAAAAGTTTGGGGACAGTAAGGATTTGTTTTAAAGAAATTAATAGTTTTATTCAGCAAGAATGCATTAAATGTGTCAAAAGTGTCAGTAAAGACATTTTAATGTTACAAAAGCTTTCTATTTCAGATGAGTGCTGTTTTTTTTTAACTTTCTATTCAAAGAATCCTGAAAAAAATGTACCCAACTGTTTTCAACATGGATATCCCATTACAGTATCACTGTGAATATCATAATGATTTGTTTGCAATATAATCTACAAATGCATACACACACAGATGTTCCTGCCACGTTTAAAGGCATTTTACTCGCACACACCTAGTTTGCAGAACAAACTAAACCGACAAACTAAACGCTCCCGTGGTGTCTGCCGTTGCTAAGCTTTTTCATCTCGCTGCGGCATAGACACGCCTGGAAAAAACGAGCGCGCTGCAAACTCGATGAAAAGCAGAAGAATGATGAAGCTGATTCTTTGTTTTGAGGTGATGTGGGCGTTTACAGGTTCGCGTTCCTTCACGTGGACGATTAGCATGTGAATCTCTTTGCGTGTGCGTGTGGGTGTGGTCACATTAAAGGCTCCGAGGAACTGTACCTCTTGCTGTTTTCATATGTTTTACATAAACAGAGAATATTTGTTTTTTTTTATATAAATTACTTCATTTAAAAGTAATTTATTAAGACATTCCAAGCTTTATAAAGAGATATGTGAAGTCTGTGTGGTAAGTATTCGCTGAGTTACAGTTCATTTTCAGACGCATTTCAGGATGGACTTCACGGAGAGACAGACGGGAGAACGCGCATCTGTGATATATTGAATATACAATATGTTTGTTGTACATTTTCTTCAAATTCATTATACAATTGTTAAATGTTATTTTTCTAATACTGCTAAATATTGTTTAATTGGTTATTTGTGCTTTATGTTAAAAAGAGTTACGTGCATTTAGTGAATTAATTATTTTCATTTGGCATACCTGCGTCATGATGTCATCGTATGCTTCAGTTGGGTGCGCGCTGGTGATGTGCTTCATTCATAGTAAATACACGTCAAGGAAGCCAATCCAGCAGCGCTCTTTCATTTATCTTTAAACGTCTTTTCAGGTAACTGCAAAACACACTTCAGTTTTGAGTATAAACTGTTTAATGTGAAACCGATGTGTTGTATGTGTAGAAAGCAGTTCGTTTTACTGTAGTAATAGTGTGTCATGAGTTTGTCATGGGTGCCTCGCGATTAGCGCGATAGCCCGCTAGACATGATGAATGGTCATTATATAAGTGTTCATGATTGCATTTGGTTAATTTAACCCCTGTCTATTAACTCTGAGTTATGTGCAGTAGGGTTGCCAACTTTTAAGTTCAGGTTGGAGTGAGTATTTTTTTTGGTTGGGCAAAAATATCGATTTCGATCTGGATTCAGTATCAATTCATATGTGTAGCCTAATGTACATATATAAGGAAAAATAAGTTTGCCTTTTTAGCACTATTTTAAACTTTTCTTGGGTTAAATTATATTTGCTTGCATTTATTAATATTCACTTGTGTGTGTGCTTATATAAGAATCATTAAAAATATTAGGATGTAAGTTATTAACGTTTTAAAATGTCACATTTAAACAAATCTAGTGTTTGATCATGTCTAAATATTTATTCAAATGCAAAACCTAAAAATAAGTAAGCAGTTATGATCTGCAATACTTTTTTGAGCAACTAGACTAGATAGGCCTACATGTATATTTATTAAAGAGCCACACAGGCACCTAGTGGTAATGGCATTACAAATGAAAATTATTATTTTTCCAGCCACAAAATGACTCTATTTTGCCTCTTTGCATTGGAGTTCTCTATTTGACCTTAATTACTACACTAATTGTAATATAAATAATACAAATATTAGAAGAAAAATATTTTAAGTGGTCATTAATGGACCATAATTATTGCACAAATAGTATTTAGTACCAAAAGATCTCAAAATATTCAATAAATATTATTGAACTAAAATATAGAACATTTATTTAATTGAAAAATAGTTAAGGTGTATGGTCACATTTGACCACCAATGAGTATGAGTGTGACCAATTAGTAAGGAATACCTGAGGGCTAAATACAAGAAAAACATTAACATTAATGTTAACAATGTTGCATCTCCATCACTCTCCATAATAAAATGATACTGTAAATGTGGTTGACGTAATAATCAATGCACACTATGCAAATACCGGTATAGTGAAGCTGTTGTCTATTCAAATGTATTGACAGCGCTGGTTTGTTTAGAACTATTGAGAGCTCCATGAACCACGTGACCACGCGCGCCGCCGGGAGATGAAAGCATGTCGCAACTGTTTTTCAACGGCTCTGGCTTTAACTGTTATGCAACATTAAGTGCGCCAAAACGGTATTTATTGTTTGAATTTCGTATTAAAACGTAAAAAATTTAAAAGCTTAGACTTTGTTTCATATCAAAAGTAGGTTTGGCAATTTGGCGTGAGATTTACTTGGGCAGAGTGAGAGCGTGAGACAGAGCCTGAAAGCCTGTGTCTTTCTCACGCCAAATGCGTGAGAGTTGGCAACCCTGGATCATGTGACCTGTCAGTGGGTGGTGGCAGCTGCCAGTCTGATTCTGGCTGGTCACGTGATCTGCCAGTGGCTGGCCGGTGGCAGCTGGCAGTCAGATACTGGGCGGGCTGGCGGCTGCCAGACTCAGCCGCCATTGAGCTGTGAGTATAACGCGTTCTCTATCACTGAATCTGCAAGGAAATACATTATTTTATTGTTCTGAATATAATCTTAGGAACCTATACTTTTGTATGATAGACGTTTTAGGGGGGTTTCTCGCAATTAAAGTTCGCTCAGTTCGGCCAGCCGCCGTTGCCTCTCATTCCAAGAAAATTGTTCTAAGTTGTATGTGTACTGCCGCTAGTTGTGACTTTACGATTTATTTAATGTAATAGGCTAATGTAGATGCAGAAAAAAATTGCCTATGAAAACATGAATGATCTTTCTCATTGCCTATATTTTCAGCAACAACAGGACAGACTGCAGCAAATGTCTTTTTAATAATTCAATAAAAGAAAGCCAACTGTAAAATCACGGTGCCCAGACTTTATCAGTATTTTCAGTTTATTTACAAATATAAACAAGAAACAAAAACTATTTACAAAAAAAAAACAAAAAACAAGTAACTACATGCAAAAATTAATAAAAAAAAAAATCTAACAGTATGGATCATAAATTCAATATCTCTGTTACTTGCTTTGTAGAAAAGAAAATGTATCCTTATTAAAGAGTTGCTCACACTTACACGTTTCATTAAACTAAAAAGAGAAAATTACATGTTAGAAAACCAGTTACACTATTTAAAGTTAAAATTTATAGACATTTTAAGAAAGGCAGTGAGAAAGATTAATGTTATTGGGATCATTCATGTTTTCATAGGCAATTTTTTAAATTTACATTAGCCTATTACATTAAATAAATCGTAAAATCGTCACAACTAGCGGCAGTACACATACAAATTAGAAAAAAATTGTTGTAATGAGAGGCAACGGCGGCTGGCTGAACTGAGCGGCCAGTCAAGCGTCAGTAAGCACCCAGTCGTGATCACGCTCATTTGACTGCTTTAATTGCGAGAAACCCTCCTAAAACGTCTATAATACAAGAGAATATATTCCTAAGATTATATTCATAACAATAAAATAATGTATTTCCGTGCAGATTCAGTGATAGAGAACGCGTTATACTCGCAGCTCAACGGCGGCTGGCTGAGCTGAGCGGCCAGTCAAGCGTCAGTAAGCACCCAGTCGTGATCACGCTCATTTGACTGCTTTAATAGTGAGAAACACCCCTAAAACGTCTATCATACAAAAGTATAGGTTCCTAAGATTATATTCATAATCATAAAATAATGTATTTCCTTGCAGATTCAGTGATAGAGAACGTGTTATACTCGCAGCTCAAAGGCGGCTGAGTCTGGCAGCCGCCAGCCCGCCCAGTATCTGACTGCCAGCTGCCACCGGCCAGCCACTGGCAGATCACGTGACCAGCCAGAATCAGACTGGCAGCTGCCACCACCCACTGACAGATCATGGCTCCTCCCAGCCAGTTGAAGATTGAACCCCTTCTCGTTATGTTACGTTTGGCTGAGTGAATTTCGTATGCGTCTTTATGGTATTAAATACATCAGATACAATGGATTAAACAGTGTTTAGATATGAGCATGTAGTTAATATTCCAGCTGCATTGCTGTATCATCAATTTCATTGTGTTATTTTGTTTGTCAAGGGTAAATATAGTAGAATGTTGTACATTGTTTCAGTACATATGTGTACATTCTGGAATTTATTTATTTTTGTAAAGAAAATGAGATTTGAGTGTCACTGCATCAGTTGTAAATGCTACACATGTATTTTTTTGGGCTATAGCATGTGAACTGTATAGAGAGTGTTTGTTAAATAGCCTGTTGGTCGTATTTTCTTATTTCTTTTTGTGTGATGGAAAATGTTTTAAGTCACTTATGTTTACAGCCAGTCATCACTGTGAAAAAAGTGATACATGTGTTGATACTAATACTGTAATGTGCTGTGCTTTTGTGATATGCACATGCTTTTATTGATTCATAGTAAATACACGTCAAGGAAGCCATCGCAGCAGCGCTCTTTTTTTTCATTTATCTTTAATATTCTTTCTTATGCTTCTTTTCAGGAGTACTACACATCCTGTTTGTTTTCTTTATTTAGCGAAAAGCACAACATTTAGTTTTTATTGTGTACACAAATAAAAGTAGACACTTCAAGCTCTGTAAAGACATATCATTCATGTCTGTGAGGCCAAAAATGACGGAGTATTTTAAGTTGTTTTATGCTGTCATGAGGAAAAATCCAGCAGAACGCGCCGGCGCGTTTGCCGTGTTCAGAGGGTGAAAGTTGTAGAATAAGGCTCCAGCTGTCTCACGTGTGTGTGTGTGTATATGTATGTATGTGTGTGTTATCACTTATCAGCGTTTAATATTATGTATAGTATATATGTATTGTATATATTTATGTTTCTGTTGTCTCACTTGAATAATGTAAGTGTTTTGGTCTAACTTCTTAGCTAGCAAACAGTTGGCTCATTTAGGGTAATTAGCTGAATGTATGTATGTATATATATATATATATATATATGTGTGTGTTCTTAATAATGGTCTTAATAATTGTAATGGTCTCTTAGCACGAGCAGCTGCATAGTAAACATTCCTGAGGTAAATAAAGTCAAATAAAAAAAATGACAGCCCACCACTATCCCCTACATGAAAAAATGACAGCGCCTCAGCTGCTTCTCAACACTTTTACTTTGTTTACATATTTATACAATATGCAAATGTAACAATCATTGCCATACCCATTCATAAATACTCTAGTTTGTATAATAATAACAATTGAATACTCAAACGCATACATAAACTCCATCGCAGAGCCGTTTAAAAACTCTTCCAACGGCTCTGCTCCATCATTAGTTCTGGTTCTGACTGGTGATGCGACACGCGCAATGACAGTTGGGTGATTTTCGCTCTCCACTTCCTGTGAAGTGATGTATCGATGTACCCTTATTCCCTACGCCGTTCGCAGTGCCCTTTGAACTGAACATATTCGCTCCCTTCGGATTGGAATCTCACTTAAGATGGCGGAATACCCTTTGAAGTCCACTTACGGTCGAATGGAACGCACCTATTGTTTCGTCTTGTCATGTGATACTATGCTGTTTGTCATTGGTTCATTGTTTGATTGTTCACAGGTGTTCCTTGTTAGTCATCAGTCTCTGTGTATTTAAGCCCTCATGTTTGCCATGCATCTTTGTTTAGTATTGTGTGATTGTTCCCTGTACCATTGTTGGTGAGTTCATGTTTGTTGTTCATGCCATGCCATGCCATGCCATTGTTTATGGGCTTTCTGTTCACATTTTGGATTTAATAAATGCTGCACTTGGGTTCATCTACACTCGCCTCCAGTGGACTCTGTTACAGCTAGAGGGTTTTCTGACTAAATGCTACATTGAAACGGCTCCGATAAATGCCATCCATTAGCACTGCTGTGCTGTTTTTACATAACAGTGCAAACCTCAAATATTTGTACAACACTGTTCTTTTTTTCAGTTTTTCTATACTTTAATATTTCCTAAATTTGTCACGAATATGTCGACTTTCCATCTGGACTCACTTTATTTGGCTCTGTGCACCTTATTTTGTGTTTGGTCGTGGAAAGTGTTTTTGCTCAATTCTGCTTGAACGTGAAGTTTCTTCAGCCCAAACTTGGCATGGGTTGAGAAAATGCTACAGCAGCTAATATTGGATGTGACCCTTTTTCAGAATGTGTCAGTGCAAGATGCAAAGGCGAGAAAGTCAAAACAAGGGTCTATTGAGGATTGCGTGAGGCGAGGTTCACCCTTTGGCAAGCTAGTGTCAGCATATGTTTATTATATTATGCTAAAATGTGCTGATTCCTCATTCCACCATGATGAATCGCTATAATTTCACTGCCTCCAGAGGATTTGATTAAATGGTTTGTTGTGTGTGTATTTCACTGTACAGGCCGAGAAAGAAGAGCTGGCAGATATGGTAGACCTGGGCTTACTGACTGATGATCAGCTGAAAGCCAAACTGCTCCAGTATGGGGTTAAAGCCGGACCCATTGTAGGTCAGTCTGTTTGAGTCAGTCTTTTCCTTTCAAAACAGAATATGCTATAAATTTAACATGTTCTTATGGTGTTTGTGTGTTCTGAGCAGCTTCCACTAGAGCTTTATATGAACAGATGGTGAAAAGGCTGCTGGATTCTTCAGCACAGACATCACAGCACTGGGTCAACGGCACAGGGGATGCAAGCCTCTACTCGGACAGTGAGGGAGAGACCGAGAGGGAGGAAGATGAGGACAAGGACTCTGGTAGGGAGCAGCGTTGACTCTTGAGTACTCGATTGGTCGATTAATCTGTTTAACAAAGCCTTGAATAAATAGGCTTGTTTGGGTTCAACTGACCCCAATTAGAGGACTTCAAAACTTTATATAGGATGTGTATTTGCTAAAAAGCACTTTGAGCACATTGGAAGGGCACAAAACACTTGAGACACGTTTGCATGCTAACTAAGGCTAAGACATTAAAGGGGTCATGAACTGCGTTTTATTTTATGATGTTTCCTGGGGTGCACTTATGTTAGAATGCTTTTTACATCAAAAATTGTCATAATTCATAAATAAAAGGCATTTTTCCTACCCTGATTTTAGCCCTCTGCTCTGAACGCTCTGTTTTAAGGGGCGTGTCTGCTGTGAGTTCAGTGTAAACGCCCACTGCTGTGATTGGCTAACGTCTTTCCATTTGAAATAGCTAAGTATTACTCTCTCTTTTAGCGCATTTTTACTATTACAGCTCTCATGGTTAACTAATCGTGAAAAGTGTTGCATTATATTCAGATCTATGGCATTATATTCATATCTATGGCATTATATTTAGATGGCATTATATTTAGATCTATGGCATTATATTCAGATCGTGGCATGAAAGGTTGCAGAGCTGAACATTTGTAGCCGATCACAGACATGCTGAGAGCATGAAAGCAGTGATCTCGTCATTGCAACTCAGTTTCTGTACACTAACGAATGCTTTCATCTTCACTAACGGTGCAAACGAGATATAGTTAAGAGATTCGTTGAATAAAACGGGAGTCACTGATAAACTCTCCTGTTTGATTGACAGCTTCAGCGCGCGCTGCTCCAACGATTGCAAAGGGAGCTTTCTTTGATCGCTTTCTTTATAGAATTTAATCACCGTTAAATAACAGAATTATTTTCATCCTACTAAGAGAAACAACGCAAGTTGACGTTTAGTCACTGGTTTGATTTACTGACACACAAAGAGCATCTGACTGTACATGAATCATTATTTCAGAAATCACTGGTCACAGATCAGGCAGTAGAATGAACACAGTTACTTACATGTTGCATTACTGTCGAGTCCAGGCAGTATCCTCAACGGCATGTTTATTGCTTGGTAGCTCGATCTGGTTTAACACCACGTAGGCCACGTATGTTACTAAAGGCTACCTATTCTATTGCATGTCATGCGTGAATCGGTGGGCGGGGCTAAACAGGCAGTGATGAAGTAGGCGTTGATCTTCTTCTGCAGAGGCGGTGCTTGCCTCCCTTTGACGTCATAGATCCCCACTTTGAAAAACCTGTCGTTTGCTGGGCCTGGTCTCAAAAGCTTTTATTGGACTAACAAGGAAGTTTTCAGTTCTGAGACTTACAGGATATTCTTATAGTATGATGACCTTTTATGTCAAAAGGAAAATTTTATTTCTCAGTTCATGACACCTTTAATGTGTATGCATTTGAAAACAGCTTTTTTGTTTTAAACAAAAATGCTCTCTTTCCACACTAGCGTAAGTATTTTTCAAAAGTTTCTCATTCACACCGAAACATTGTTTAATGCTAAAATCATCTTACTGTGCCTTATTTAAAATGTAATAAAAGCTCACTGAAATGATAGTCAGAGAGACCAGACATAATACAGTTCTTATGCTATTCTTCTGCCATGATCATTTTTTTAGCAAAATATCTTACCAATTACTGGTGACCCCTTTTTTTTTTTTTTTTTTTTTTCCCTCCGTCATCTTTTCAGGAATGTAATTTGAAGATTGTACGAAGTAACAGTTATCTTTATCAACGCTGAAAGTGAATAGCACATAGCAGGCAGGCACATATCTATAGGTACAATATCAAGTGACTAAACATGCATTTTCAAATGCCTCCGTTTTCACAGTCCACACTACAGCATGAAAACTGTTTTTAAATTTACCCCCTTGGGACAGCGTCTTCAAAAAGCTCAATTTTCACAGGACAAAATTCTCAGTGTGGATGGAAGGCCAAAACATGGAGAAAAATATGCATTTTCAAATGTATCCAGATTAATGTTCATTTATCCAGAAGAATTTCCACTAAAAAAACATGACATTTTGTCAACGATTGTGACCCATCACTAATTTATAGTAAAAATAATTCTGTATTGTGTTTCTCATATAGACTCTGTCTGTTATTGTTCTTGCTAGTAATACTTTATTTTGCATGTATTCTAGAGTCAGTGCAGCTTCGGTCTGAAACAGTGTCCTGTACAGAGACCAGCAAAACAGCGAGCAAAGTAAGTGGCTCTACATCAGGGTTTTTCCTGGGTCAAAAATGGTCTTCGGTGGTGGCTGACAGACATGGTCATCCACACACGCACACAGAGTAAAAAGTACCCTACCCACGTGATCTGTGAGAGCAATACTGACAATAAATTTAAAATAAATACAAAGAAACGGTTTGTAATTTTTGCTTATCTTATTTTGATATCTCATTATGTATGATCTCTTACCTTGATGTTTGTTTCTTGTGTTCCTAATTTTTTTTACACTATTTACAGATAATTGTTTTGGTATATAATCATATCAATATTAAAAAGTAGAATTAAAAATGTTCTGCCATATACAATTTAATAAAATTATCAGCTAGCTAACAACTTTGTTCTGATTTCACCTCACTCCAGTCTAAACTAAATGATTTTAGGCTATTTATTTTACTACACATTGTCAATATAAATAAGCTGAAATACTCTGGTTAGTAAGAATTAGTTAATTATCCATTCTTGCTAAATTGGGTAAGCACACTTGTGTTCTCATTTCAGAGGTGTTCTGAGTAAATGATTAAACTGATTCGTGAGTTCAGTATTGGACAGATCAGTTCTTTTAACCAGTCGTTAAAATGATTCGGTTCAAAGGAGTCATTAGGTCGCGAATCGGACATTAGCGGACGCGTTGTGCGAATCCCGTCTGTTAGAACATCGCAAAAGATTTGTCAACACACAGAAAACACTTCATAACTGGATAGAATTTTTCCCGTTTATTGAAAATATGGTTTATGTCAGCTGGTCAGAGAAGAGTCAACGGTTTTTGAGAGCAATTCACACCCAGCGGTAATTCAAGGAAAAAATTGTCCGAATGCGCCACGTGCAAGATGGATTCGGTATTCCGACCTTTTGATTTTGATTAATGTGAAATATGACAAAGAGCTAAGACAGTGCTTATTTTGAAGACAGAGAGAGTGTGCGCGCGGGGGAGGAGCTCTCTGCTCCTCCTCTCTGTCACTCAGTTAACATGCGCCCTATCACAAGCGCAGCAGTCATCTACATCACTCATAAATCACAATAACTGATCAAATAAGGCTTTGGTGGCCGCCAAAAAAATGTCAATGCAGGAAAAACCCTGTACATGCACCTGAATCCATCCTTTGTTTCCCCCCTGAGACTGAAACATGATTCATATTCTGCTTTGAGTGTGTTTTGATCATTAACATGGACAAAAGTTGTTGCTTGAGTCTTTCTGGGTAAAAAGGGCAAGGCAAACCATCTGTCCATCAGTTTTGTTGTGCAAGGCTGTACACTTACACTCACCTAAAGGATTATTAGGAACACCATACTAATACTGTGTTTGACCCCCTTTCGCCTTCAGAACTGCCTTAATTCTACGTGGCATTGATTCAACAAGGTGCTGAAAGGATTCTTTAGAAATGTTGGCCCAAATTGATAGGATAGCATCTTGCAGTTGATGGAGATTTGTGGGATGCACATCCAGGGCACGAAGCTCCCGTTCCACCACATCCCAAAGATGCTCTATTGGGTTGAGATCTGGTGACTGTGGGGGCCATTTTAGTACAGTGAACTCATTGTCATGTTCAAGAAACCAATTTGAAATGATTCGAGCTTTGTGACATGGTGCATTATCCTGCTGGAAGTAGCCATCAGAGGATGGGTACATGGTGGTCATAAAGGGATGGACATGGTCAGAAACAATGCTCAGGTAGGCCGTGGCATTTAAACGATGCCAAATTGGCACTAAGGGGCCTAAAGTGTGCCAAGAAAACATCCCCCACACCATTACACCACCACCACCAGCCTGCACAGTGGTAACAAGGCATGATGGATCCATGTTCTCATTCTGTTTACGCCAAATTCTGACTCTACCATCTGAATGTCTCAACAGAAATCGAGACTCATCAGACCAGGCAACATTTTTCCAGTCTTCAACTGTCCAATTTTGGTGAGCTCGTGCAAATTGTAGCCTCTTTTTCCTATTTGTAGTGGAGATGAGTGGTACCCGGTGGGGTCTTCTGCTGTTGTAGCCCATCCGCCTCAAGGTTGTGCGTGTTGTGGCTTCACAAATGCTTTGCTGCATACCTCGGTTGTAACGAGTGGTTATTTCAGTCAAAGTTGCTCTTCTGTCAGCTTGAATCAGTCGGCCCATTCTCCTCTGACCTCTAGCATCAACAAGGCATTTTCGCCCACAGGACTGCCGCATACTGGATGTTTTTCCCTTTTCACACCATTCTTTGTAAACTCTAGAAATGGTTGTGCGTGAAAATCCCAGTAACTGAGCAGATTGTGAAATACTCAGACCGGCCCGTCTGGCACCAACAACCATGCCACGCTCAAAATTGCTTAAATCACCTTTCTTTCCCATTCTGACATTCAGTTTGGAGTTCAGGAGATTGTCTTGACCAGGACCACACCCCTAAATGCATTGAAGCAACTGCCATGTGATTGGTTGATTAGATAATTGCATTAATGAGAAATTGAACAGGTGTTCCTAATAATCCTTTAGGTGAGTGTATGTATGTGAGACGGACACTTTTGATGTAGCAAAAAGGCCCTTGATGGTAACTCGAGCTCACTTGGTGGTATGATGGAGTTTAAAGCTGAAGTGTGTAATTTCAATGCCACCAGCATCATAAAATGGTGTCATAATGGCGCAAACAGTTAATCCTGCCCTAAAGAGCCAATGTTGCAATGTTGGGCTGCTTAGGACACTCCTTAAAATCTTAAATTCGGGTTTATGAAATGTAAGGTCATAAAACGTTTTAAATTCTTAAAAGTGGTATAAAATGGAAGTTCACTCTATTTTCTAAATGCATGTTATAGATCTTATTGCAAACAATTCATCTGTGGTTATGTTGGTTACTATTAGGGGTTAAACAACTGCAGATTTAAGTCGACATTTATGTAATTAAAGTTGAGTCAACGTCGACTAGTTGCTGATGACTTCATTAATGCAAAAATTACCCTAAACCTCGAGCTGAGACTCGAACGTGGGCTGCCTTGTGCACAGCTATGGCATATGACACAAGGCTATTGCTCCTACATAACAGCTTATTTTTGTCGCTTCTTTTGTCTTTAGGTCGTTATATTTCTCACAGATTTCTGCTCGTTCTAAATCAGATACAGATAAAGTACCACAGTAAAGATTATATTTATATGAATGCATTATTGAGAGCAATTGTGTGAATATATTCTATTTGGCAGCGTCTCTCTTGTAATAGTGAAGCTGTGGGTTTTAGTTACTAAGTAACATGCTAGAACTTTTCAGTTTCTAAGCTATTTTGATTAAATCTCAGAACAGTGTTGACAATACATTTCTGTGCTACTAAATGTTTCTGTGTGCGTGCAATCTGCATGTGATGTGCGAGCTTCTCTGTGTGTTACAATGCAGCAGCGCATTAGTTTAGAACTTGTTAATCGCCGCTGTTTATAACGTGCATTCACCTCAGTTGAGAGCATCCAGATGGTATAATCAAACATGTCTTTTGAAGCGCTCCGAGTATGCCTTTTATTTGTCATTTTAAGTGTTGGAAACAGTGTAAAAGTGGACTTATGTAGATTTCTTATGTTGCACCCTCTATAGGCCATGATCAGCGACTAGTCAACGTCAAGCTTAAAGTGTCTTGGCAGAGCATTAAAGTCGACTAGTCTGTGCCAACCCCTAGCTACTTTATGTATTAATGTATTAGTACATAAACCATTTTCAATACATATTGAATAAAACGCTTAAGTATTTTAAACTTGCAGTTACCCTGTTTTGCTGATAAGCAGTATTAAATTCCCAGTTAAAGATTGAGATGCATGATTAGTTTTGAGATCGTATCGATTTGTTCTGAATGGACATATGGTATTATTTATTTATTTTTTATTTGTGCAGGTCTTAAAAAGCCTTAATTAAATGTTGTTGTTTTTTTTTTTTTTTTTTTTTAAAAAGCCTTGCAGATACTCTGTACTCAAACTGAGCAGAACTTTAGTTGTTGCTGTGCATCTATAGCCAAGTAGGGTTTTTTTTTTTTTTTTTTTGTCATTTAAGATAATAGCTTTAGCTAAATGTCAATTTAGAGCCTTTTCCTTAAAATTTCAAGCTCTTTTATATGGGCTTTATTCAGTTTCTGGAGCTTGCATCTAACCCAGTTGCACCCACATGCCAAACAGAACAATGTTTCGCACCGCAGAGCTTTGTGGTTTCACCCCACAGAAATAACCTACTAATAGTTGTTTCTGCATATTAAGCTAGACAGAATAAAGTATTTTAATATTAAACAAAAATAATGCACTGCAACTTTAATGTCTCAATGTGGTTTTCAGTAGTGTGAATAATAGTACCACTCCGTGATTAAAGTTAGTATGGCATTAAATTGTGATGTATGTTGTATTGCATTTTTCACATCCACAGGTGGGCATATTCAGTCAGAGCAGAGCTTTTTACCCCGGCTGCTTTATGCCCTCAGCTGGATTCGTAAATGTACAGTAGGGCACGATTTTAAAGCAATTTCCTGATCCTTTTCTGCAGGGGATAAAGGGGTCAACGGTACTATAATTTGTTTCTTCCACAGATTGTGTGGTGTGAAAGATTTAAGAGATTTACACAGTTTTGTTTACTTTAAACACTGTATTTTAGGTTAAAATAACCAGTTATGTTTTGATGTCTTTTTGTTTTTTTTTATAAATGTTTGATTCCATTGCACTGAAGGAGTGTGGGCTTTCTGTGCTACATCTGATTGACTGTTCTGGATGTCATATTGCTTTGTATACATTCCACTTGTGCTTTATTCAGTTTGATTCTCTTGCAGGGAAAGATTCAGCACAAGACTTTAGACGCCACCCAGAATGGGTCTTTGGGTCAAAGTGGGTCCCAGTACTTCAGCATCACTCAGATGGTGAAAGAGGGGGGTTTGAACAGAGAATCTCAATAATTATGGGATGATTGGCAGTGATTTTGTTTTGATTGGTTGTAGTTTTGAGTCTTGGGGGTTTGTTCTTGCTGTGTGATGGTATTTGCTTTGTCTGCAGCTTGAGAACAGATTCAATCCTCAGTCAAAACAAACAGAGATTGAGAGGAGATTTGGTCAGAGAAACGAGCAGACGGTGGACAGCAGGGCCCTGCGGGTTTGTGGCTACAGATATGTTTGCTTTAACAGCAGCGCTGAAGTCTGATAAAAGTTCGTATTTCTCATCAGTAGACACTTTGACTGGCAGATCTCTTTGTTTAACATCTCCACCCACCCCTCAGAAACAAACGGTCACAGTAACTGCTTTTTCCTCGTCTCAGCCTTGCTCCTCTCTCCTCAGGGTCTGCCTCTTCGTTTGTCCTCACTCTTTCAGTGGATGGTTAATTCAGCAGACATACCAACCCGATCTCATGGCAATTCGTACGCATTTTATGAGGTGTCTAATTCGTACAAATTTGTACGACCTCACTCGTACGTATTTGACGAGTTGGTCAATTCGTATGATTTCGTATGAATGACCTGCCCCTAAGACCTACCCATCACTGCAGTATAGACAAATCGTATGAATTCATATGAGTGAGATCGTACAAATTCATACGAATTAGCCACCTCGTACAAATACGTACGAATTGGTCGTGAGTTAGCGTTGGACATACTGCATTGCTAGACATCTAATGGGCTTTCACACCCCCTCTTTTCTTTTGGGAGTTTTTTGTTTCTTCCTTATCACTTTCTTGCACTGACTTTACAGATCTGAGAGTTTCAACCTCTGTGAAATGTACAGAGGAAAATCCAAGGAAAATGCTGCTTTTCCATTTAATTTTAGTATATTTTTAGCACTCTTTCTCCTGATTTAAAGGTTAAATGTACTGTGAAGTGCAGTCACTGCATTGGTGTTTGGTATGTCAGAGAGAGGAAAGCGCTCTAAGGCCTGACTTGTGCGTCTTAGATCTTAATGCTGTGCACATGAATGCAGCTCACATGATTTTTAAACCCTGTATGGCTGAACTACACTGTTACACTCTTCATCACCTATTTTTTATTTCCTCTGGCCAATAGGAACCTGTGATGGATGTTCTTTCAGAGATGTTCTTTGACACTGCCAAAAACCCCACTGGAATCTAGTGAGTACCATCGTGAGATACTTTTCCCATACTTAAGTACTACCATTGTTCACAAACTATTGATTTAGCATGCCTCTGCTTTAATTTTGACAGTGTAAATTAGTTATGATGGCTTTTTTTTTTTTTCGCCTGCAGTGCTACAAAGAGACGGCCTATAAAGGGAGCTGCAGGCCGCCCTGTGCAATTTAAATACCCTGAAATGCCACTACTGAGTCCAGCTACATTGGAGAGGCAGGAGATTCAGCAGCGTCTGGTGCCTGTGTGGGTTCAGATCGTGGTCTTTCTCCTGGTGGTCTGCCTGCTGTACCTCATCTACTCATCCATGGAAGAGCCGCGCTCCAATCCTTTTACTGCTCTGCTCGATGGTCTGCATGATGCTGCTCTCATATCCACCTCACAGGACTCCTCCACTGACGCTACAGCTTAACACTGATGCCAAAGGAAGTCGTTTTGAATTAATCTCAGGCTCTAGTCAGCGAGATGTCCTTCAGATGATTATCTTTTATAAAGTGGTGTCAGAGGAATGTCTGTGTGATTGGACTGATTGAAACTCAATGAAAATACTGTACATCATACTTCCACCATACCTGCCTTCAAAGACCTCAGGATTGTAAACTTGAACTGATGGGATGTGTAGTTGTATTTTATACCATTTTTACTTGCACTGTATAAAAAAAAAAAAGTAAATCTACTCAAAATTGTGGCAACAGATTACAAGCAATATTAAATTCAACTACACTTAACTGAGAATTAATTAAATGTGCTCCTTAACCATTTGTGCGCGCTATTTGCAGTTACTCTTTTTAAGTACAATTTAAACATTTTTTTTCCTTGGACAAAAAAACAAAACTATTCTAATGAATACTAAATGGAGTTGTTTTGATTTAACAAATAACTTTTTTTTTTTTAATGAGTTTAATTTAAATCTGATTTCAGGTATGAATGACAACTACAGTAGATGTCAAAGATGAATTACAAACTACTTTATTGCCAACAACAGTCACAAAAATAGCATCTATTCGTATTTTCAGTGAACGTTCACTATCAACAGAACTAACTGCATCTTCCACTTAACTTGAGGCATATCAGTTCACATAAGAGGAGAACAGTGCAAGTTTGCAGAACAAGTCTCTTTTTGGGTTTCTCTTGCAGTTGTGTTTAAAATAGATCTAAGAAAGTTTTCCACCTAGATTTGAACAACTGGATTTAATCTAATCTCATATTAAAACAACAGTGTAGACTTGTGCAACTGGACTCTGTTTGACACATTTGAAGCATCCAGCTCCAAGTGAAGTTTCTGAAATACCTCAAAGGTATACTTTAGATGCCTGGGATAATGGAGACTCAGTGCATAGGTCAAACCAAGGAGGACACAGCAAGTGATGGGAACATTGTCAAGGCCTTTAAGAACTTTCATGCCCTTGATAACGATTCCAGTGTCCTTTGAAGCTCCTGTCCTGGTCACAATTACTGCCATCACATGCTATTTAACTCCTGTCCGTTCTTCATTGTCCTGCAACATTAAACAGCAGTGAGACTCAACCTTAGAAAAATTGATCAAAAGAGAAAATCTGAAACTCAATTTGTTTGAGCGGTGTTGTGAGATACAGAAAGTCCAATCAATGATATTATGGCCTCTTGGGGAAGTAGCCAACAATTTTGATTTAAATTCACATCTGGTATATTGAAATTAAGATTACATACGTTGAATTCTTTGATGAGATTCTATCATGCAGTGGATGACCACCTCTCTCGTCATAGCAACAGTACACTGCTCATCCTAAAAATAAAAATCAATTAATGATATCTCCTCCTCGTAGAGGTTTCTTTAATTTAGTGGTGTAAAATAGCAATACCTTGACAGATGTGTGTGGAGAGCAGTCTGTAATGCAAAATCTGTAATGTTGTAAGAGGTCACCCCTCCATTTCATTGCACCTATTAAAAAAGACATGAGTACACTTCACATGTATATATATAGTATATTTTCCTTATACAATGCTTATTTTCACTTCCAGTTTAAAGTATTGAATCATTTAATGATTAATACAAGTTAATACTTAAATAGGCTGTGAAACAAAATGCATTTCTGTTCAGGGATTATTATTCGTATTACGTCAACATAAGGGATTGAAATGGAGAAGTGCATGCGAGTGCTGGAAACAGCATCCACACTGACTGTTCAACTAAATAGTTTTACAGTTATCCACCTCAGCCATTAACAGTGTAAAACATACTATATGAGCAGCAACACCCACGTTCACATGTACGGAGCCAGCAAGACACAAATTAAGAATTTCCCCCCCGCATGTCACGTTCTGTGCGCCGTGCAAATGCGACACTACGGCCAATATTAAACATAATGTTGCTCGTTCCCCATTACAGTTACAATACAGTAGTAATCTTTAAACATATTGGCTACATGAATCAGTTGCCTTATTTTTCAAGATCAATAACGTTGCACTACAATCAATAAATATTTTTTAATGACGTTCATATTACATCAAATAGGCAACTTGAACAATTTAGTTTTTTTTTTTCTTCATATATACATTAAATAATCTTCCTTACCAGAAATTAAGTGAAAAAAAGAGCGTCGACCAGTTTTGCCTCCAGGTTGTCAGCGAGAAACTCCGGTAACGTTACAGGCCTCCAGTCGCGGAGAATAGTTTTACAGCTGCCCTTCTGACATTAATCAATGTCCATTATTGATATTATTAAGATAGAACTAAGCAAATTGAAACAATTGCGCAATTACATATGACTTAATTGTCTGCAGAAACTCCAGTGCATGCGTGCCTCGTGCTGGCGAGGTGATCAAAGCACGTGTTTTAACAGGAAATGCTTGTAAATTGAAAACAGCTCATTTGCATTACGTTGGATTCATTCAATATTCTCTCTATTTGGAATTATTAAAAAAAAAAAAAAGCTAAATTCTTAACAACAAAATGTAGTAGATTTTATTCCAGTTATTTTTAAATAATTTTAATGCAAAAAACCAAGAAATTAATTTTGTTAAATAAAGTTTAAAGTTTAAAGATTGAATTTCATGAAATCTACAAACCCTCAGAATGACTTTTTATAGTGTAATAGTCCTCGATATATTGCTTTGATTGATTTTAGCATCTGCAATATACATCACAATGCACATTAAAAAAAAAACGCAGTAGCCTAAACTTCCATCTGCCAGATAAATTAAGCGTCTGCTCGATTTGAATAAAAAGAGATTAAGGGTGGGTTGCACCAACAAGGATTAATCTTAAATCTAGATTAAATAAAGGTTTATCTAATAATTCTGTTGCACTAAACTTTAAACCTTGTTTAAAAATAAGATGGTTTACATTTAAACCATCATTTTGAACCTGGATTTAATTTATATTTAAAATAGATTCATTTTAATCCTGTTGCTCCATAACTTTAAACTCAGATTTAAATCTCAATTAGAGATTAATTTTAAATTTACATGTGAGGAGGTTTAAATAAAATAAAGTGCCTCTACAATTAAAATATACAGATGATTGAACAGAGATAGAAACAGTGGGTGTGTCGTAGCGCACTGAGCCGGCAGTATGAGGGTCGTGGCGGCCTAGCCTGTATCGAGTCCGGGATGCAGATCCGTCACTCATCTCAGCGCACCTCGGTGAAGAGGGTAGGCCCTAATATATTTAGCATTTAACGGCAGCTGTGATGATGAGGTGAGCGCCAGTGATCGCGGCCGCGCCTCGCGTTTCTTATACCCGCTCCACGAGTGGCTGCTGCGCGGCGATCAAACGGGATGGGCGGCGCTTTCAAGAGCGGAGATAGTCACTCCGCCAATCATGACAGTTGTTTTGTCCTAAATTACGCTGCCACAATATACTCCATTATTTGATACTATAAATATATTTCCATGCTTATGAAATCCGCACGCGCTGCCACAATGTTTTCATTGCCTGCTTGATCAGCAACGGTCTCTCTACATAGCGCTTTATAAAGACAGCTGACATTTTACAAGTTTATTTCCTTTATCGGGAAGAGCTACTTATGTCAGAGAGAAAGTTCTCTTTCATCATCTCGTGTTCCAGATCCACCTATGGAAGGGCATCCATACCTGACCTCTGCAGAAGCATCCAATTGCACCAAGTCTGACAAGACAGGCAGGAGCGCGCAGCCAATGCCCAGTAAGGCCCCACCCCTTACCTGCGGGCATATATAGCTTGCATGCTACTGTACATCAGTTGACATTCGCTTCTCGCAATCTCTGCACTGACAGCTCGGTCGAATTTGCGCTGCTCACTTATTGTCTGCAGGAGGAAATATCTTCAGATCAGCCTCCGCTAGGCGTGACAGTTTCTATTCTGCCAGTTTCTCTGTGTCTGCTCTCGGAGTCGCCCGCGCTCTCACTCTCACTCTCACTCTCCCACGGACTTTTCTGAGTTTTTCGCCGGTATGTCGCTCTCTATTCCTGCTTCTTCCGGCAGTAGCTCATCGCGGGCCTGCCCAGCCGCGTGTGATGCTCTCATCGCCGTTAAGGATCTTCACCAATTCTGCGTGGTTTGCTTGGGCCTCAAGCACGCGGAAGAGACTATAGAGAATCCGGAGAACTGCAGTTATCTGCAATAATCAGTTTCCTGATTATTGGTTCATTTGCCCCACCTGTCTTCCTTCGTTACCCTCTTTTGTTTGTTCCCTAGGTGCGTTCCATTCGGGTCCCTATGCAGTGTTCACTGCTCCCTACTCCCTGAGCACGGTATATCTGTTGAAGTGGACTTCGCTGACAATAATCGCTCATTTGGAACGCCCTGCAACGTCATCAAAGAAAGGCAACGACGGGGTCGCGCAGATTATGATATAACATAAATTAATATTGTAATTTACTTTACTTTCAAATTTAAAACCACATAATAGGCATATACATTTACAAAACACACAGTATATATCTAAAAAAATATAATCGAAACATTGTATTAGTCTATTATTTGTATTAGTTTACGTATACTTGTATATTTAATTGACTATTAACAGATTTGATGCTGGATATGAAAATCAGTATGCTTTTTGAATATGAACAGATTTGATTAACTATGTATTAATGTGTTTTTAAGGTCTTAATAATTGTAACGGTCTCATCTCGTGCGCTTTCTTTCCCACGCGCAGCATAGTAAACATTCCTGAGGTAAATAAAGTAAAATATTAAAAAAAAAAAAAAAAAATGACAGCACCTCAGCTGCTTCTCGACACTTTTAATTTGTTTACATATTCATACAATAGAATATGCGAATACAACGGTCATTGCCATAACCATTCATAAATACTCTAGTTTGTATAATAACTATGAATGCATACATAAACTCCATCGCAGAGCCGTTTAAAAACTCTTCCAACGGCTCTGCTCCATCATTAGTTCTGGTTCTGACTGGTGATACGACGCGCGCAATGACAGTTGGGTGATTTTCACTCTCCACTCCTGTGAAGTGATGTATCGATGTTCCCTTCTTCCCTACGCCTTTCGCAGTACCCTTCGAACTGAACATGTTCGCTCCCTTCGGATTGTAATCTCACTTCAGATGGCGGAATACCCTGTGAAGTCCACTTACGGTCGAATGGAACGCACCTCCTATTTATTCTCCTTGTGTTTGCAGTCCTGTGCTAGTTCATCGTCTAAGGTACCCTTCATGTGTCTTGACCCTGCCAAGTCTTGCTGCCTGTCTTGTTGTAGTTTTTGTTTGTTTTATTTTTATAATTAATAAAAGACCCTTAACTTCTGCGAGTCCTCGCTCCTTTCATCACCCAAACCCTGACACTTACAAGTAAAGAAGTTCATAAAGTCCTTACTGCTGTTCTGTTTGGAAACGTCAGAAGCTTTATTTCTTATATTTCATTACAATTTAAAAATTTTTTTTTTTTACAATCAATTGGTGTAGTGGGCTTAAACCACTGAACTGGTAAGCAGAAGGTCGCTGGTTAGATCTCCGCAGCCGTCACCACCAGTGTGTCCTTGAGCAAGCGCTTTACTCCAGGGGGATCGTTCCTGTAATAAGAGCACTGTAAGTCACTTTGGATAGAAGCATCTGCCAAATGCATACATACATGTGATTTTTGTAAATCCTTGTTTGAAAGTGTCTCGGGCACAAGCGTTCAATAAAGCTGCTTATTTCTTAAAGTTTACTTTTTCAAGGTACTACTATAATATACATGCATACATACATTTCATGCAATTTCTATTTGGGGGCATAAAGGGTTAGTTTACCCAAACATATAAATTCAGTTATTATTTACTCGCCTTCACACTGTTCAATCCCTGTTTTTCTTTGTTGTTTTCTGAACACAAAATGTGAAGTCCTGCTGGTTTCTTCATACAATATCAGTCAATGGAGCCTGACTTCCAGAAGCTTCATGACATTATTTGATGATGTTTTTGAAGATTCTGAAAGTCAGGCTCGATAGTATGGACAGAAACCAGCAGAACAAACTTGACCAAAATCACATCCTCTATGTCTTTTGGTCTTTTTCTAGAAGCTCTCGCTGGCTCTGGGCTCACTGAAGATGAAGAGACCACAGCAACATGGAGTGGATGGAGGGTCTCATCCATGGCACTAAAACATTTCCAAGAGCTGCTGTGGCTCCCCATCCTCAGTGCTCACACCAGTCTCCAGACATTTCATATCCTACAAAAATGCACAAACATAATACAAAAGCAGTCATTTTAACAGCACAATGTCATTTAATTTCCATATTAGAAGAAACAAAATGATCTTACTTTATATTTTTGTTTCAGGTTTTCTCCTTTTTTTCCCACACATGCCACCATCACCGTGTCTTGCAGGCCCTGCTCCACCACAAAAGCTCTGCAAATGCACAGACATCAAGAATCAGAAAAGTGCTGTAATAACTCTGTTTGAAGTTACAATAATTTAAACGTTAAGAGTTAAGATTTAAATGTTTTATTCATTTCTGTAGTATACTCACTCAAAGCCTTCGATGACAGCATTCTGCTTCATGAGCCGCTCTCCACCGGATAAACGCACGTGTTCATCTGTCAGATGTATATGGTTAATGATGGTTTAAGATGTATATGGTTAATGTAAATCCACTTTGGAGACGTATGTTACTAGAGCTCCCCTGTTAGCTATACTTAATAAAACATGTTTTTACAGCAAAGCACAACTATACTATATTGTCTAGCGTCTTTTCACCTTCAACAATTCAACAGTTTACTCTACAGTAGTTCAACACATGCGATTTTAACACAAGGGACCGTGTTCACTCGTATTTGAAAACACCCGCGTCGCTCTTCTCCTCTGTGTTCGATTATGACGTATCCTCTCCCGTGGCCTCCTGGGATAAAAAGGTATCCGTCGGAGGAGCACTCGAGAATCTGGCCAGAAGCAGTAGGCCATCCAGGAACTTCTCGCCTACTCTTTTATGAATACTGAGGTTTCGAACATACTATTTCACGTACTGTTTCTCCTACTATATAGTAGGTAAGTAGGCATATTCGAACGCACTAATAGTATACGCACGTCTGAGTCTCGCGAGAATTAGTACGTCATTCAAGTAATTCTCGCCTACTCTTTTATGAATACTGAGGATTCGGACATACTATTCGTTCGCCTACTGCTTTTCCCCCTACTATATAGTAGGGAAGTATGCGGTTTTGAACGCAGCCACAGACTCCAGAAAACATACAAGAAGGGAGAACATAAGTAGTGATGGGCAGACCGAGGCTTCGTGAAACACTGAAACAGTTCAAGCAAATGAGCCGTATTGTGTCGAAGCTTCGAATCAATCTGACCCCCGTCTCCACGGCGACCCCTGCTGGTTAGAATAGTGTAAATGCAACAAAAACCCAGACCAAACATGCATAAAAACACCTTTTACAAATCTATTGCAAATGTTTTATTGAAAGTAAAATCTTTCAAATGCAATTAACTAATCTAATAAAATTAAATATGAAGTGTTTTATGTTCTTTTATCAATTGTCAGGGCTTGTTTTGTTTGTTCCATGGATGGCTCAGATAAACAGGCCAATACGAGACTATTAACTACTATTATTCCTTTTAATTATACTAATGTCTAATTAAAACGTCTACAAATATATAAACTGATCAGAGATCAGGTAAAACCCACAGACACTTGTTCAATGGTTCTCAGTGACTGCTCATGATTCATGGGTTCGCAGAGATCATCGCCCCTTAGCGGTCAACCATTTACATTTCGAAGTGTTTTGAAACAAGGATGACGTAACGAAGCCTCGTTTACTGAGATCACGTGACTTTGGCAGTTTGATACACGCTCCGAACCAAGTGATTCGAAACAAAAGATTCGTAAAGCTTCGAAGCTTCATGAAGCAGTTCTTTGAAATTGCCATCACTAAACAAGACAAAATGGCTCCTACACCCTTCTTAAGACATATTTGTTTGAGGAGGCCTTTGCTACTTAGTAAAGACCATTAGATGCATTTATTCTTGCATTCTCCTTCTCTAAATCTCATTTTATCTTATCACTTTGAAATTGTACAGCACTTTTTTTAAGCTGCTTTGTAAATAAATTGATTAATTGAAATCAAGATTGCCAAGTTGTTCCGGAATATCAATCCATTCCTTCTACCCTAGGAGACTCTTGCAGGTAAAACAAAATATTGTAGCTAATTAGACTGTTACATTTCTTAATAAGGGTAATGAAATTAACATTTGACTTCTACTCAGCCAACAGCAAGAAGGCAGAGGCTCACAAAACCCCACCACTAACAGATGAAGAGGAGATGGAGGAAGAATATTCAAATCCAACAGGAAAAAGAATAAAGCATTTGAAGGAAATAAAGATGACCATATAAATTGTGAATAATTAGTGTTTATTTAACAGCTGTGGTGGTGGTTATGGCATATATCTCAGACTACCCTTCCATCTAACATCCTTCCATTCCATACAGTAAGCCGTTTTCAGAAAGTGCGATGATGGGAATATACCTGTCATCAGTGCATCCAACCACTCGAAATCCTAAAGGAAATTCTAATTATTAGGTTACTTCTAGAGGTTTATCAAGTGAACGTCAGGATCCTTTATAAAAGGACATGCCATTTTTGTCACTTTGACCGTGTCCTCATGATGAAAATGAGCAATGAATGAATGTTCCTGCACTGCAAAAAAAAAAAAATGTTTTTCTTACTTAGTTTGTCCAGTTGTTTCTAGTCAATTTCTAAAGATTCTTAAATCAAGATATATTTTCTGCGTAATAAAAATTACATAAGGTATTTAGTCTTGTTTCCTGGGGTGAAAAAAAAAACAAATTCAAGTGCATCTGCCAGTGGTGTAAAAAAAAAAAAAAAAAAAAAATCTTGTTTCCATTTTTAATTTTTTTTTTTTTTTTTACCCCACTGGCAGATCATTTTACTTGTTAAGTAAAATGCACTTACTTTAGATTTAACTTATTTTTTAGATATTTGCACTTGAAATAAGACAAATACTGCAGCGTGAATGAACAAATGAAGCATTTAAACACCGCTGACGCTTTAAAAAGGGGGAGGAGACCAAAAGAAACTCTGGGTTTACCAAAGAAAACCTGCTCCTGACCAGGTTAGGTTCACAGAGTAACTTACCATGGTAACTAACTGAGTATAAGTTAGTAGTTACCTCTCTTTCAGAAACAGGCTTGACTTATCCTGCTTTCTCGGGTTTGACATACCTCCCATTCTGAAACAGAAAACCCAGTTTCCCTCATTTCAGGGTTAACATACTCAGAGTTTCCACTTAACCTCCTTAACAGGCCCCAGGAACACTACAGCTTCACACCAACATGCAACAAAAACAACTTACAACAAGCAACTGAAGCACAAGAGTATATATACACACAGGCAGACAAGATAACAAGGGGTGTGGTAAATGGGAAACACCTGGGGAGACTAATCAACATAAAAACTACAAAATAAAGCACAGAAAACACTTCAATGTAAAAGACCAAGGACAGACACAGAGCACATGTGACAATTAGAGTGTAATTAGCAGTTACATAAAAAAACAAAAAGAAAAAAGTGTTACTTGTAATGCATTACTTGAATTAATGAAGGTGGACTGGTTTTAGGTAGATTTGGTCATCGCCATGGTGTGTCAGTAAGGACATGGAGACAGGCACCCCATTAAATTTCTTTATGTCCATCAAGTTTACTGGTTACATTGGTGTCTGTGTGTGTGTGTGTGTGGTCTATACAAAGGAAAGGAGAAATAAAATACATAAATTAAGTGAATCTAGAATAAACAGGATAACATTACCACATATAAATGGCCAGATAACATTACAGATGTAAAGCTGTACACATCACTGTAATACAATATACATAAATACTGTGCATCCTTATTGTTAGCTTTATGAACCAAATACACATCTATAGGTAAATACACATTAAGTGTACATTTGACAGATTAATCACACTTACAAACTAACTATCATTTGAATTTAGGCGGAATTACATTTACAATGGCATTAACAAGTTCACATAAGATGATTCTGAATATACATACTAAGTTTAAATTACTTATGTTTACATAAACATTCGCTCACGCGGAGCTGCGGGTCTTCCGCGCATCTGTTTAATCTTACATATGAACGTCTCTGTAAATAATCTTATTCAGCAGTAACAGCAATATACAAGATAGATAAACACTTACTTTTTATAATTGACGCACACAACTCTGAGAGGAATTTGGAGGAAACAACACACGGACCATCTCTCTATGATGAGCGAAAACAAACTAAACAGTTCTGTGCACGATCACCCGACCAATGTTGTGTTTTGATTGGCTGTCCGTTCGAGTGATCGATGATCGCTACGTAGGCTCGTCCTGTATGGTTGTTGAATGGATAATGGTGTCCAGCAGAGGGCGCTGCTTAACTTCCTCTTCTACATTACTCGTTACATCAAAAAAGTAATCTGATTACGTAATGGCCATTACTTGTAATGCGTTACTTTTCTTGTTACATCAAAAAGTAATCTGATTACATTATGCATGTTACTTGTAATGTGTTACTCCCAACACTACTCATTTCAGATTGAAAACACCTGATCCTAGTTTTTCCACAGTCTGAAAACATCAATAGATCAATGTAGATTTCAGTCTGAGGTTTCCTCTGAGATGGGAGCTATGGTAGAAATGTGTCCATTTTGAACATAATCAGAATTATCAGCTAATAAGGGTAATAAGCTAATAAGACCTACTCTGGTAGACTGGAGGGAGCTTGAGCGTTTTCTACATTCTGAGTTGGGTTTCCACTAGTGATGCAAAGTCCGATTCATTTCCGCGAACCGGTTCTTTTCGGACAGTTCGGCTCAATGAACCGGTTCAAAAAGCCGATTCATAGGTTCCTGACGTCATCATGCAATGATGTCACTATGCATTTCTTTTATGCTTTTTTATGCATTTCTCAGTGTCATGTTATATCAAGGAAACATTCAAATAAAGTAATCTGTGTCAATGCATATTGAAACAAACGAATAAAGTTATTTGTGTGAGAGTGCATTTTGCTGATTATTGCCTTTCATTCACTTAAGTTAATGGTGTTTGTGGTTAGTTTCATTCGCGGATCCTTTATGTCGGATACGACTGACCAATATTGAGTAGCCTAGACATACATAAACACGGATATGTTACATGTCTAAAGTAGCCTATATAGAAAGAATAAACCAGTCTTATAAACTTATAAATTTCGCTTAACAACTTAAAATATAATCTGCATGCACAATAAACTACAGTAAAATGTATTTACATCTCTCGACAGAAAGGTTTTTGCAGGTTTTAATAAAATGTTATTTAATAACAGTAGTCATAATAAGCATATTTCCAGGACGTGATCAGACTTGCGTCGCCAACTCAATCATCAGAATCCTCGGTAGGCTAATCCTCGGAAAACTTCGACAGCTGGTTGAACCGGCTCGTTCGGTTACTTTTGAGCCCTCGGTAATCCTCGGCAAACTTCGACAGATGTTTGAACCGGCTCATTCGGTTCTTTTTTAGTCGGACATGCTACTTCGGCTTTTGCGTCTTGCGTCATCAACCCGGAACTAAAGTTCGATTCAGTTCGATTAATGAACCGGCTCAACCGGGTACTTGCTGAGAACCGGCTCAAAAGAACGATTCGTTCAAGAACCGAACATCACTAGTTTCCACAGAGTTGTACCTTCACCGGTTGTAGAGATCTTTGATGGAATCACGTCCTCATGTTCTGATATCAAAGATACGGAAAGTTCAACTTGTATGAAGTTCTTCATCTGCTGGCTGAACGGGAACAAACTTAATTGCGTTTGCAATAATTGAAGTTGTATTATATATTTTTTGTATATATTTTATAGTTTTCACATGATTTTATATAATTGTATTCATTGGTTTGTTAAATATTTGAGGTTGTCATAATTCATGCATGAAAGGGTTAATTAAGACAATAAAACATTTATTTTAAAATTTGAATTTATTTAGAAAAATTGCTTTACATTGTGCAAAATTATCATGAATAAGTTTTGATGCTGTGGAATCCTATTCTTTTGATATATGTTCCCTCATTTACAGTTGGAACAAAGATGCGAACACACAACTCGCAATACCTCATAAAAGTGGCTTGCTTTTGCTGCATGGTTTGAAGATCAGTTGAAAAGTCAAAGAACTGCCATACAGTAGTTGCCTAAAGTGATGTCATGTCAAGGAAAATTGACATCTTCACCCTTTATTCAAATATTAATTAAAAGTGTTAAGGATTTTGTAAGCATATTGCATAGTTATGCTTTGAGACAATTTTTTTATTTTTGATAAAGCAGTGAAATGTCATATTGTGCGGACATAATTTTTGGCCAGGCTGTCATACAAATAAATTATGAATGCATGCAAAAACAAGAGAGAGCCTTACGAACTGATTACGTTCCCAGATAGCAAGCAATCATTGAAACAATGTTGAGTCAATGCTGATGCGGCAATACTAATTGCATTGAATTAATGTTACAAAGTGATGTTGGTTCAATATCAAATATCAATGTTGAAACAATGGTGAGATTCCAACAAAAAAATCAATGATAATGTCATTGAATCAACGTTGTGAAGTGATGTTGGTTCAATATCACTTTTTCACCCGCAATTAATGTTGAAACAATGGTAAGAGTTCTACAAAAAAATCAATGGTAATGGCATTGAATCAATATTACACATTCTACACCATCAATGCTTAGTCAATACTGAAATAATCAGCGGTATAATCAACGGTAATGTCAGTGAATCAACGTTACATTATGATGTTGATTCTACATTGAAATTAACAAAAAGAATCTTTGAGAATATTGTTCGATCAATGTGATGTTACAATGTGATGTTGATTCTAAATCACTTTTATTGAGACATTGAAAATACAACTGAAATTTAATGTCAGCATAAAAACAATGTTGCCATTGTGACAGATCTGCCAGGCTCTCTTACCAGTCAACCACAGCGCACCCAGTCACCAGAGTATTAATCATGCACACCTGCACCTTATCTGCACCCTCATCAACTGGCTTTATAAGCACACACCTCACCTCAGTTATTTGTACGGTTGTGTTCATGCTACACGGACTATCTACATGTTTCTCCAGCGTTTACCTCCAAGCATTACCTTCATTCTCCATGTTTGTCTGTCAGAGGTCGAGGTGTGTGCATCCAACCTGGTTTCCTCTTCACTGAATCCCACGAGTCTTTATGGATGATTAAGATGCATCAGACTTTCAAGCTTGCAATGACTACAGTTCACCAGCAGATGCCACCCTAAATGTCATATTTCAGCTAAAATAAATAAAAACATTATCATATCATGTCATATTCTCTTACAAGTATTGGCGAGTCGCATCACATGAGTTTACAAGGGCATGTTGGTTGGACCACATGACTTTGATTTAATGGTGAAAAGTTAAGCAGTAAAGCAGTTTTTTTTTTTTTTTTTTTTTTAAAGAAATAACAGCTAATAAAAGATTATTAAACTTTTAATAAGAATGACATTTCTTTTCAAGAATGACATTCTTTGAATGAGGCTTTAATCTTGTTGTATCCTCCTGACATTTATGACATTATGCCATTCCAAAATCATTTCTTTAACATAAATTAAAAACATGTTATTCATATAAGAGGTGTATTAAAGGGTTAGTTCACCCGAAAATAAAAATGGCCCCATAATTTACTCACCCTCAAGCCAGGTGTATATGACTTTCTTCTTTCAGCCAAACACAATCGGAGTTACATTAAAAAATATCCTGGCTCTTCCCAGCTTTATAATGTTAGTGAATAGAGCCTGAGATTTTGAAGCCCAAAAAAGCGCATCCATCCATTTTAAATAATCCATACGACTCCAGGGGGTTAACTTTTTCCCCAGCATTTTCAGTTGCCAGCCACCGCCAGCATTTTTGATCATTTTCATATGTTGAACATTCACATTTGAATATGGGTTACATAAAAAAAAAGCTACATTTTGAGCAAAAAGCTGAAAGATGGAGTCCATCAATACCCCTAAAGCTTCACAGTCCTATAGCTCGTCTTGGGTCGACATTTCCTTCAGTAACATTAGGCAGTTTTGATTTATATGCTGTTC
Organism: Coreius guichenoti; assembly: GCA_039654105.1. NCBI lineage: Eukaryota > Metazoa > Chordata > Actinopteri > Cypriniformes > Gobionidae > Coreius > Coreius guichenoti. Next base: position 11,839,522 of record CM077171.1, on the reverse strand, counting down.
AATGTTGATGATCGCATTATTTTACATAAGTATCTGCTTACGTATGATATCGCACATTTCTGCTTCTTCTTGGCCTGTGTTTTGATCAGGAGATTCAATACTCTTTCAGAAGATGTGTCATAGTGCCCCCTACCGTATACTGTATGTACTGTATAAATATGAAAGAATTGTCTGTATTGTTTTTTTTTTTGTTTTTTACAGGTGTTTTACCTGAATTTTGAATTACGCAAATTATTATTATTATCCATATTTATAACTTTATAAACTATAATGACAGGCTTCCGTAAATGTCTGTCAGCGAGTCTAGTTCCAGCGGAAGAGTGACCTCTGACCCGACGTATGACGTAGGACAGTGTTTCCCAATCCTGGTCCCGGAGAACCCTCAACACTGCACATTTTTTATGTCTCCCTAATCAAACACACCTGATTCAACTCATCAGCTCATTAGTAAAGACTCCAAGGCCAAAACTCGGTCCTGGAGGGCTACTGTCCTGCAGAGTTTAGCTCCAATTTGCCTCAACACACCTGCCTAGAAGTTTCTAGTATCCCTAATAAGACCTTGATTAGCTGGTTCAGGTGTGTTTAATTGGGGTTGGAGCTAAATTTTGCAGGACAGCGGCCCTCCAGGATCAAACCAGTTTTCAAACACTCATAAAAATCTTTCCTTTATAGCAGGGGTGTCCAAACTCGGTTCTGGAGGGCCGCTGTCCTGCAGAGTTTAGCTCCAGCTTGCCTCAACACACCTGGAGGTCTCTAGCATGCCTCGTAAGACCTTGATTAGCTGTTTCAGGTTCCAAACTCTGCAGGTTGGAGCTAAACTCTGCAGGACATTGGCAGGATTGGACACCCCTGCTCCAAGATCTCAAATGAATGTGTCAGATAAGAGAGACATCAAAAATGTGCAGTGTTGGGGGTTCTCCAGAACCAGGATTGGGAAACACTGACGTAGGATGTAGGAGTAGCGTAAGCTCGGGTGAGAGTAGACGCCTCTCGCGGTTCAAACAAATAGGGCTGGGCAACAAACTCAAGCTCCTCCCACATTTCTCTTCAAAAATTCTCGTTTGTGACTGGTGTTTTGTTTTGCTCTATCATCTGCGCTTCCGCGTTCACCAGTACGTCATGTGTCGGGTCAGAGGTCACTCTTCTGCGGGACTAGACTCTCGTACGGCTGTTACCGGAAGCCAGTGATTATAGTTTATAAAGTTATAAATATGGATATTTTTCTTACAAAGGCACATGGCTTCACTTCAGAAGGCCTTTATTAACCCCTTGGAGCCGTATGGATTACTTTTATGATTGATAGATGCACTTTTTGGGGCTTCAAAATCTAAAGTACCATTCACTGCCATATAAAGCTGGGAAGAGCCAAGATTTTTTTAATATAACTCTGATTGTGTTTGTCTGAAAGAAGAAAGTCATATACACCTAGGATGGCTTGAGGGTGAGGTAATCATGGGATCATTTTCATTTTTGGTTGAATTAACCCTTTAAAGTAATTTCACTGACCCACATTACACTTACTCTTGCCATTTAATTTGTACCTATGAATATGAATTCTTTTCAATATGTTTTTTTCTTAGATTATCAGCCGACTGCAATGTAAAATCTAGCCCATTGGCGATAATGTTGACTGTGCTACTTGCGGAAATATACTTTGAACTTTAGTGGTAAAAATCTACAAATGTATTTGGTAACCGTGATGCCAAAAGAAAAAGGGAAAAAAAAACTTCTCGGTTTGGGGTAAAAAGAACTTTGAAATACCATCGCAGTGTTATACTGTTAATGAACATCCCAACGCCGTCCACACTGCTAAAACCACTGTTTAGATGAATTTGTGAATGTGCTACACTCTTTCCTCTCAATAACAAAAACACAACAAATATGACAGCAGTGAAAAAAAAAATATTGTAAGACAGCATCTGATGTGATCCTATATGGATATGTTTGCACCAGCTCTGCGATGCAGCACTCCAGTCAAGTCACGTTACGTTTATTTATACAACTTTATACAATATAGCATAGCCTATTGCTTTAAAGCCACAAATATCATAACTATCTATAGGCCTACTGTAATTAAGTCTGGAGGATTGACGAATCAAGTGTACGAAGTCCTCTGTCTCCTCAGCCATGTAAGAATTCAGACATGAAGAGATCGAGGACTTAAAAAATGAAATCAAAGAGCTAAAAGAAGATTTACAATATTAGCGCTGATTCAGGATTAAAACAGAGAGAGAGAGCTGAGGGAGTGGAAAGGCAATGAAATGTAGTTAAACCACAGCATTTAATCTCAGTATTTAACATCAGTTCTCAATAGTTTGCTTGTGGATTCTCTTCTTCATATATTACACTATAGTCTGTTGAATTCTCAATTCTGATTGACTGGAAGGTGTGCATTAAAACAATGAATGCACAGATAGTTACAGTCAGTTTAATCCCCATTCTAAATTAATGCGCTGACTTTCCTGTAGCACACACACATACAGTGACTCTCACACAGAAACATATTTCTAAGCAACAAGGTCTTAACGTTGATGTTTCTGAAGTAATTCAACTGACAGCTTCTGATGCTGCACAGACGCACAATCTCTCTCTCCTTAGGTGCGTTCCATTCGACCGTAAGTGGACTGCGAAGTGGACTTCAAAGGGTATTCCGCCATCTTAAGTGAGATTCCAATCCGAAGGGAGCAAATACGTTAAGTTCAAAGGGCACTGCGAACGGCGTTGGGAATAAGGATACATCGATACATCACTTCACAGGAAGTGGAGAGCGAAAATCACCCAACTGTCATTGCGCGTGTCGCATCACCAGTCAGAACCAGAACTAATGATGGAGCAGAGCCGTTGGAAGAGTTTTTAAACGGCTCTGCTATGGAGTTTATGTATGCGTTTGAGTATTCAATTGTTATTATTATACAAACTAGAGTATTTATGAATGGGTATAGCAATGATTGTTACATTTGTATATTGTATGAATATGTAAACAAAGTAAAAGTGTTGAGAAGCAGCTGAGGCGCTGTCATTTTTTCATGTAGGGGATAGTGGTGGGCTGTCATTTTTTTTATTTGACTTTATTTACCTCAGGAATGTTTACTATGCAGCTGCTCGTGCTATGAGACCGCTACAATTATTAAGACCATTATTAAGAACACACACACACACACACATATATATATATATATATTTGTTTGTGTTATATCATAATCTGCGTGACCCCGTTGTTGCCTTTCTTTGATGACGTTGCAGGGCGTTCCAAATGAGCGATTATTGTCAGCGAAGTCCACTTCAACAGATATACCGTGCTCAGGGAGTAGGGAGCAGTGAACACTGCGCAGGAATGGAACGCACCCCCCCTCCCTCTCCCTCGTTTATTCATTCAAATAAATGTAATCCAAGCACGCTAATTTATCTCTGTGCCTGATTTAAAGTGTGCAGAATGTTAGATCTAATGGCCTGTAGCCAAAAAAACTAATGAAAATTAACTGTTAGTTTACCCTTCCAGTCAAATTGTGCTCCACAAACATTAACTTTTTTAAGTTTAACAGCTGGGTGTGTATTGCACAATTTTAATGCACTTCACAGAGGAAACCCGCGTCACGTCGGGTGGTTCTTTACCTTGTTCATTAAAATCATGTAATGCACACCTATCCATGGATTAGCCTTTACTTATGTGAAGGGTTGTAGGTTACACAAAGTATTAAATGAAGGGGGACAATAACTATGGAACACATATATTCCATATACTGTATTCCAATAATATTTCATTTTTATATCATTATAATTTTTATTTAAGGTTACAATTTTGAATAAAAAACAGAGAGGATAAAGAGGGCCAGTATTTGTTGAGGGCGCTGTACAGTATTTAAACATGATTGTGTCTCTACTACAAGTTACATAGACTGTCAATGTAGTGACAGAAAGCTTTCAGATTTCATCAAAAAGATCTTCATTTGTGTTTCGAAGATGAATGAAAGTCTTACGGGTTTGGAATGACATGAGGGTGAGGAATTAATGACAGAATTTACTTTTTTGGCTGAACTATCCCTTTAACTTCTTTTACCTGGAGTGTTCAAATGTGATTTGATAATGCTGACCAATATGCCATAAGAAATGAACTGGAAATAGTAGAGTACTTTCCACAAACACTTTGTGACACCACAATTCAAGATTCATTTTAAGCATACTATATGCCTGTGGTGAAGAGTGTAACTGATTCTTTTTGTTTGTTTGTTTTTCCAGACTACATCCAAAATAATGTTTCCATCTGAGATAAAGGCAGTTATAAGAACCACGTGGAATAATGAGGATAAGCTCTTCAAAAAATGTGAGAAGAAATATGCATGACTGCATGATTTGTAAATAAACACTTTAAATACATTGTCTAACTCTCAGCCTGTTATTTGAGATTTAAAAAAAAGTAAAATCACTTTTATTTTTGCATTGCAGTTTGAAGCATTCACTGTTGTTCTGTAACTTAATTCATTATATTATATGTGTGAAAATAAAACTTATTCTGGATATTCTGGTTGTATTTCAATGCTATTGTACAGAATTTTATTAGTATTGCACTTAGGTGTATTGTAATTGTACTTTAGTTGTATTATATATTGCAGTTCTGTTGCAGTTGTATTTTATTTGTACTTTAGATGTATTGCAGTAAAACTGCAATATTGCAGTTTTTCGTGTCCAAAAAAAAAACTGCAGTAATCTTTTAGAATAGAATAGAAAAGAAACCATAGAAACGCTCAATCGTCTCCTAATTACGGTCATTATTACCACGTATACGTCGTGAACGCAGCGCTCCGCTCCTCCAACCCTAATCAAACACACCTGAACAAGCTAATCAAGGTCTTCAAGATTAGGCTAAAGCTACAGGCAGGTGCGTTTCATCAGGGTTGGAGTTACCCAGACCTCCTTGGATCTTTAAAAAGGCGTTTTTAAAGACTCTTTAAACAGCGATTTATGTTGCGGGATTCAGCAGCACATGTTTTCAGTGTAGTTGTGTGAGCCTCGCGGTTTCCAGCAGAGTTCATTGTGAGATCGCAGGTCGAGAGGATGACAGCCCGAGTGTTCTGCTCGTTGAGTGCTGTTTTATTGTGTCTGTCTGCATATTTGAGCACAACAGACGCTGGAGTCATAGGTGAGAAGATATTTAAGCTTCATTACACAGCCCGAGGAAATGCATAAATAAGTGTCTTATGAACAACATATTGACTGTCCACTTCTATCAGCATTATACTTGTTACACACCCTACTGTAGTGGGCTAGGTTGTAGTATCACTGTCTTTGAAAATGTGCCAATCAGTTTTTCAGTTTAGTGATAAATGGTATTTATACTTGCTTTTGATGCAAGCAGGTAAATATGAATTAAGTGTGAGACACAACCCCTGACTTGCTGTAACTATTACAGCACTCCCTGGTCTCCCCTAACAATCCTCTTGAATCCTTTTCTGTAGTGTCTGGTCAGTGTCCTGTGAAGCTGATGGTTGTGCCGTCCAGTCGAGGATGCACTTCTGATAGAGGCTGCTCTGGAGGACACAAATGCTGTCGCTTTGACAGTGGACATGTGTGCGTGCCTCCTGTTTTCAGTGAGTTTCAATTAATGATGGATGCTAGAGGTCTCAAAAGAAACACTAAAAAAAGGTGTATTAAGTTTTCACTCACAAATTGCTAGTAAATTTCACAAAGACAGCAAGTAACAAATTGAACTAAAACTATATTAAGTAGAAAAGACTCTGATCCTCATTGTCATCCTGTCAGTGGAGACCTTCTGCATACAGTGTTTTGTCATGTGTCTGTTAAACAGCAAAGCCAGGAGAGTGTCCAAGCACAAAATCTGGAGCAGGAAAGTGTGTCGAGTTGTGTGCTTATGACAGTGACTGTCTGAACAATGAGAAATGCTGCAGCAATGGATGTGGACGTCAGTGTATGGCTCCATATACAGGTATTTGTATTGTATTAGGTTATGTAGTATTTGGGTCAGCTTTTTTTCTCCCAGTTTCTCTGCTTAATTCTGTTGTTGTACTCAATGACAAGAGCTGAGCCCATAGCACCACCTCAAGCACTGAGTAGCTTTACAAAATTAACAGATGAATAGTACTTAATACTATTCACTTTAAGTTAAACTTGCTATTCATGATTTGAATATTTTGTGCTGTATATCTGAGACTGAATGCTGCTGAAAGGACCAACTAAAGCTGATGTTTGTATCCATGCAGTGAAGCCAGAAGCGGAACCGCCAAAGCCTGCAGCTAAACTGCCAGAAGCGGAACCGCCAAAGCCTGCAGCTAAACTGCCAGAAGCTGAACCGCCAAAGCCTGCAGCTAAACTGCCAGAAGCTGAACCGCCAAAGCCTGCAGCTAAACTGCCAGAAGCTGAACCGCCAAAGCCTGCAGCTAAACTGCCAGAAGCTGAACCGCCAAAGCCTGCAGCTAAACTGCCAGAAGCTGAACCGCCAAAGCCTGCAGCTAAACTGCCAGAAGCGGAACCGCCAAGGCCTGCAGCTAAACTGCCAGAACCTGAAGTGGAACCGCCAAAGCCTGCAGCTAAACTGCCAGAACCTGAAGCGGAACCGCCAAAGCCTGCAGCTAAACTGCCTGTACATGAACCGGAACCGCCAAAGCCTGCAGCTAAACTACCAGAACCTGAAGCGGAACCGCCAAAGCCTGCAGCTAAACTGCCAGAACCTGAACCACCAAAGCCTGCAGCTAAACTGCCAGAAGCGGAACCGCCAAAGCCTGCAGCTAAACTGCCTGTACATGAACCGGAACCGCCAAGGCCTGCAGCTAAACTGCCAGAACCTGAAGCGGAACCGCCAAAGCCTGCAGCTAAACTGCCTGTACCTGAAGCGGAACCACCAAAGCCTGCAGCTAAACTGCCTGTACCTGAAGCGGAACCACCAAAGCCTGCAGCTAAACTGCCTGTACCTGAACCACCAAAGCCTGCAGCTAAACTGCCTGAACCTGAAGTAGAACCGCCAAAGCCTGCAGCTAAACTGCCTGTACATGAACCGGAACCGCCAAGGCCTGCAGCTAAACTGCCAGAACTGGAACCACCAAAGCCTGCAGCTAAACTGCCAGAACCTGAAGCGGAACCGCCAAAGCCTGCAGCTAAACTGCCAGAACTGGAACCGCCAAAGCCTGCAGCTAAACTGCCTGTACATGAACCGGAACCGCCAAAGCCTGCAGCTAAACTGCCTGTACATGAACCGGAACCGCCAAAGCCTGCAGCTAAACTGCCAGAAGCTGAACCGCCAAAGCCTGCAGCTAAACTGCCAGAAGCGGAACCGCCAAAGCCTGCAGCTAAACTGCCAGTACATGAAGCGGAACCGCCAAAGCCTACAGCTAAACTGCCTGTACATGAAGCGGAACCGCCAAAGCCTGCAGCTAAACTGCCTGTACATGAACCGGAACCGCCAAAGCCTGCAGCTAAACTGCCTGTGCCAGGACCTGAACCACCAAAGCCTGCAGCTAAACTGCCAGAAGCGGAACCGCCAAGGCCTGCAGCTAAACTGCCTGTACATGAACCGGAACCGCCAAAGCCTGCAGCTAAACTGCCTGTACGTGAACCGGAACCGCCAAAGCCTGCAGCTAAACTGCCTGTGCCAGAAGCGGAACCACCGAAGCCTGCAGTTAAACTGCCAGAACCTGAAGCGGAACCGCCAAAGCCTGCAGCTAAACTGCCAGAAGCGGAACCACCAAAGCCTGCAGCTAAACTGCCAGAACCTGAACCACCAAAGCCTGCAGCTAAACTGCCTGTACCTGAAGCGGAACCACCAAAGCCTGCAGCTAAACTGCCTGAACCTGAAGTAGAACCGCCAAAGCCTGCAGCTAAACTGCCTGTACATGAACCGGAACCACCAAGGCCTGCAGCTAAACTGCCAGAACTGGAACCACCAAAGCCTGCAGCTAAACTGCCAGAACCTGAAGCGGAACCGCCAAAGCCTGCAGCTAAACTGCCTGTACATGAACCGGAACCGCCAAAGCCTGCAGCTAAACTGCCTGTACATGAACCGGAACCGCCAAAGCCTGCAGCTAAACTGCCTGTACATGAACCGGAACCGCCAAAGCCTGCAGCTAAACTGCCAGAACCTGAACCACCAAAGCCTGCAGCTAAACTGCCTGTACCTGAACCACCAAAGCCTGCAGCTAAACTGCCTGTACATGAACCGGAACCACCAAGGCCTGCAGCTAAACTGCCAGAACCTGAACCACCAAAGCCTGCAGCTAAACTGCCTGTACCTGAAGCGGAACCACCAAAGCCTGCAGCTAAACTGCCTGAACCTGAAGTAGAACCGCCAAAGCCTGCAGCTAAACTGCCTGAACCTGAAGTAGAACCGCCAAAGCCTGCAGCTAAACTGCCTGAACCTGAAGTAGAACCGCCAAAGCCTGCAGCTAAACTGCCTGTACATGAACCGGAACCACCAAGGCCTGCAGCTAAACTGCCAGAACTGGAACCACCAAAGCCTGCAGCTAAACTGCCAGAACCTGAAGCGGAACCGCCAAAGCCTGCAGCTAAACTGCCTGTGCCAGAAGCGGAACCGCCAAAGCCTGCAGCTAAACTGCCTGTGCCAGAAGCGGAACCGCCAAAGCCTGCAGCTAAACTGCCAGAAGCGGAACCGCCAAAGCCTGCAGCTAAACTGCCAGAAGCGGAACCGCCAAAGCCTGCAGCTAAACTGCCAGAAGCGGAACCGACAAAGCCTGCAGCTAAACTGCCAGAAGCTGAACCGCCAAAGCCTGCAGCTAAACTGCCTGTGCCAGAAGCGGAACCGCCAAAGCCTGCAGCTAAACTGCCTGTGCCAGAAGCGGAACCGCCAAAGCCTGCAGCTAAACTGCCTGTGCCAGAAGCGGAACCGCCAAAGCCTGCAGCTAAACTGCCTGTGCCAGAAGCGGAACCGCCAAAGCCTGCAGCTAAACTGCCAGAAGCTGAAGCGGAACCGCCAAAGCCTGCAGCTAAACTGCCAGAACCTGAACCGGAACCACCAAGGCCTGCAGCTAAACTGCCAGAACTGGAACCACCAAAGCCTGCAGTTAAACTGCCAGAACCTGAAGCGGAACCGCCAAAGCCTGCAGTTAAACTGCCAGAACCTGAACCACCAAAGCCTGCAGCTAAACTGCCTGTACCTGAAGCGGAACCACCAAAGCCTGCAGCTAAACTGCCTGTACATGAACCGGAACCGCCAAAGCCTGCAGCTAAACTGCCAGAACCTGAAGCGGAACCACCAAAGGCTGCAGCTAAACTGCCAGAACCTGAACCACCAAAGCCTGCAGCTAAACTGCCTGTACCTGAAGCGGAACCACCAAAGCCTGCAGCTAAACTGCCTGTACATGAACCGGAACCGCCAAAGCCTGCAGCTAAACTGCCAGAAGCTGAACCGCCAAAGCCTGCAGCTAAACTGCCAGAAGCGGAACCGCCAAAGCCTGCAGCTAAACTGCTTGTACATGAACCGGAAGCGCCAAAGCCTGCAGCTAAACTGCCTGTAGCGGAACCGCCAAAGCCTGCAGCTAAACTGCCAGAAGCGGAACCGCCAAAGCCTGCAGCTAAACTGCCTGTGCCAGAAGCGGAACCGCCAAAGCCTGCAGCTAAACTGCCTGAACCTGAAGCGGAACCACCAAGGCCTGCAGCTAAACTGACAGAACTGGAACCACCAAGGCCTGCAGCTAAACTGACAGAACCTGAACCACCAAAGCCTGCAGCTAAACTGCCAGAACCTGAACCACCAAAGCCTGCAGCTAAACTGCCTGTACCTGAACCGCCAAAGCCTGCAGCTAAACTGCCTGTAGCTGAACCTCCAAAGCCTGCAGCAAATAAAACTGTAAAATCGTTATCACTTCTTGCCAAATAAACTTTGTTTAGCAAATTGTCAAATTTGTCATTTTTATTTATTTATATATATATATATATATATATATATATATATATATATTTATTTTTTTTTGCGCTTGTTTCAAGTCTGACTTAGGGGGTAAAGAAGGTGGGACTTCAGTGTTGTGAACTAAAGACTACAGTGCCATCAACTCTAAACCTCTGAATCAGCCAATAGTGAGCCTAGAAGGGTGGTTACGGCAGCATGTCACCATTTCATGTAATACAATCATTTAACCTTTTCACACAGAGGTCACTACAGTGGATGGCTATTTGGCAAGTTTATTTATATAGCACATTTCCTACACAATGGTAATCAAAGTGCTTTACATAGAAAAGGTATTAAAATGGTGATAGAATAATCACAACATACAGTGGGGAGAACAAGTTTTTGATACACTGCTGATTTTGCAGGTTTGCCCACTTACAAAGCATGTAGAAGTCTGTAATTTTTATCATACGTACTCCTCAACTGTGAGTGACAATCTAAAACAAAAATCCAGAAAATCACATTGTATAATTAATTTGCATTTTATTGCGTGACATAAGTATTTGATACATCAGAAAAGCAGAACTTAATATTTGGTACAGAAACCTTTGTTTGCAATTACAGAGATCATACGTTTCCTGTAGTTCTTGACAGGTTTGCACACACTGCAGCAGGGATTTGTGTGTGCAAACTCCACTCCTCCATACAGACCTTCTCCAGATCCTTCAGGTTTCGGGGCTGTCAATGGGCAATACGGACTTTCAGCTCCCTCCAAAGATTTTCTATTGGGTTCAGGTCTGGAGACTGGCTAGGCCACTCCAGGACCTTGAGATGCTTCTTACAGAGCCACTCCTTAGTTGCTTGTCCGTAGTGTTTTGGCTCGTTGTCATGCTGGAAGACCCAGCCACGACCCATCTTTAATGCTCTTACTGAGGGAAGGAGGTTGTTGGCCAAGATTTCGCGATACATGGCCCCATCCATCCTCCCCTCAATACGGTGCAGTCGTCCTGTCCCCTTTGCAGAAAAGCATCCCCAAAGAATGATGTTTCCACCTCCATGCTTCACGGTTGGGATGGTGTTCTTGGGGTTGTACTCATCCTTCTTCTTCCTCCAAACACGGCAAGTGGAGTTTAGACCAAAAAGCTCTATTTTTGTCTCATCAGACCACAGGACCTTCTCCCATTCCTCCTCTGGATCATCCAGATGGTCATTGGCAACATGCGCTGGCTTGAGCAGGGGGACCTTGCGTGCGCTGCAGGATTTTAATCCATGACGATGTAGTGTGTTACTAATGGTTTTCTTTGAGACTGTGGTGCCAGCTCTCTTCAGGTCAATGACCAGGTCCTGCCGTGTAGTTCTGGGCTGATCCCTCACCTTCCTCATGATCATTGATGCCCCACGAGGTGAGATCTTGCATGGTGCCCCAGACCGAGGGAGATTGACCGTCATCTTGAACTTCTTCCATTTTCGAATAATTGCGCCAACAGTTGTTGCCTTCTCACCAAGCTGCTTGCCTATTGTCCTGTAGCCCATCCCAGCCTTGTGCAGGTCTACAATTTTATCCCTGATGTCCTTACACAGCTCTCTGGTCTTGGCCATTGTGGAGAGGTTGGAGTCTGTTTGATTGAGTGTGTGGACAGGTGTCTTTTATACAGGTAACGAGTTCAAACAGGTGCAGTTAATACAGGTAATGAGTGGAGAACAGGAGGGCTTCTTAAAGAAAAACTAACAGGTCTGTGAGAGCCAGAATTCTTACTGGTTGGTAGGTGATCAAATACTTATGTCATGCAATAAAATGTAAATTAACTATTTAAAAATCATACAATGTGATTTTCTGCATTTTTGTTTTAGATTCCATCTCTCACAGTTGAAGAGTACCTATGATAAAAATTACAAACCTCTACATGCTTTGTAAGTAGGAAAACCTGCAAAATCATCAGTGTATCAAATACTTGTTCTCCCCACTGTATACTCACATAGTAACCTCTCCCTTCTAAGTATGACCTGAACCATTTAAGGGACATCCCAGAAAGCCCAACCCAGTTTTCCAGCCTGTCAAGAAGTATGTTGTGGTCAACAGTGTCGAATGCAGCACTGAGGTCGAGGAGTACCAGAATTGATGTTTTGCCTGTATCAGTATTTAAGCGAATATCATTTATTATCTTTATGAGCGCTGTCTCTGTGCTGTGATGTGGTCGGAAACCAGATTGAAAGTAGTCAAAGTATCCGTTTGAGCTTAGGAATTTGTTCAGCTGATTGAAAACAACTTTTTAAATGATCTTGTCTATGAAAGGAAGATTTGAGATTGGTCTGTAGTTGCTCAATATGGTGTTATCCAGATTTCTCTTTTTCAGGAGAGGCTTAACTGCTGCGGTTTTAAGGGACTTTGGAAAAGTCCCAGAAAGAAGTGAGGAGTTTACCACTTCTAGGAGATCTGCTTCTAAACAGTTAAACACACTTTTGAAAAAAGAAGTGGGGAGTGTGTCAAGGGCACAGGTTGATGTTTTAAGGTGCCATACCATTTCTTCTAAAATTTCACCATCAATTGCTTCAAAATCAGACATAGTAACTTTCTGAGGTTGTGGTCTGATCTGTCTGACCCCAGAGCAACTCAAGGATATGCTGATCGCCTTTCTGATATTATTGATTTTCTCGGAGAAGAAGGAAGCAAACTCACTGCATTTGCTGTCTGAGAGCATTTAACTGGGAATGTGACTAAGAGTGCGGGTGTTGTTTATGTTTCTGTTTATAATATTTGAGAAGAAGGTCTGTCTAGCTTTGACTAGTTCCACATTGAAAGCATGAAGGCTGTCTTTATAGATGTTATAATGGACTACAAGTTTTGTCTTCCGCCATATGCGCTCAGCTTTTCTGCATTGTCTTTTCATTATTTGCACTGCTGTTGAGTTTCTCCAACATTCTTTTTGTCTGCCACTCTTCTTCCTGACTTTCACAGGAGCAATATCATCAATTACACTCTTACTTTCGAGATAAAGGAGTTAAGGAGAAAATCAACAGCGTCTGCAGAAATGCTTGGTGTCAGAGATATAGCCTTCATAAACAGCACATTAGTGTTCTCATTTAAGCATCTCTTTTTGACTGAGACAGATCTAGCTTCAATGGCAGGAGAGGTCAATATACCAAAGAAGATACAGAAATGATCAGACAGTGCTACATCCTTAATAACAATCGATGAAATGTTTAGACCCTTACTGATAAGTAAATCTAGAGTGTGTCCACAATTATGTGTGGGCCCATGTACATGTTTGAGTCAAATCAAAAGTATTTAAAACAGTTATGATTTCTATTGTCATATTGATTTCTGCATTATCTATGTGAATATTAAAATCCCCAGCAATAGCAAAACAGTCAAACTCTGAGGAAATTGTTGATAACAGCTCTGTAAAGTCCTCCAGGCTGGAGAGTATTTTGGAGGCCTGTAAATAATAAGTAGAATGCGTGGAGCACCTTTTAACACAATATCCAGATATTCGAAAGACAAGTAATCGCCAAATAATACTTGCTTACATTGATAGACATCTTTAAAAAGAGCAGCAACATCTCCAGCTCTCCTAACTGCTCTGCAGACACTCATACAAGTAAAGTTAGGCTGTTTCATTGAGGACTGTTGCACTGCAGCTCTCTTCTAGCTACGTTTCATTTAGAAGCATAAAATCTAGGTTGCTTGTGGTTATTAAGTCGTTGACTAGAAATAATTTATTCTTAAGTGAACGGATGTTTAAAAGTGCTAACTTAACAGTATTCATTTTTTCCCCCAAAGTAATCTTAGTTTGACATGTAACAGGCAGCAGATTAGGTGGGTTTGCTATACGGCCTGGGAAGGCCTTAGACTTTCTATCACGTAATAGAACAGAAATAGAGAAAGATACAGGCACACTGGGTTCCCGCTTGTTCTGTAAATATTTGATAAAGTTACTGTTATCATAGCGGAGACCCGACACACATCACTGAGAGCTGGTATCAGTTGTTTTTGGTTCACCTACAGCAGATGGAGGAGGGTGTGGGCCCTGGCGTTGTGACCAAAGAGCTCTCACAGGAGGAGGGGGAGGGCGAGCTGGGCCCACAGGCTTATGTGGTGCTCGCCTTTTTTTGGTTGATATCTGGGGGCTCGCGATAGAGTGTGATAGTTTGGTTCCAGCATACAGCAGTTCCTCCATTTTCTCTGAGAAACTCAGAAGTGGGGATGCTGGAGAGAGGAATAACATATCTGGTGAGAGGGGCTGTTGCTCTGGTGTTACTGGAGGCTGTAATATGTTGTCCTGGCTTCCCTGGCTGTTTTCCAGAAAGTCATCCTTGGGTTTTGAATCTTGGAGCAGTTCTAATCCGTCACAGTCTGTCTGTGGTGAGCTCTGTGGGCAGGGCTCAGCTGGGAATGTGTCCGTGAGCAGTGGTTGTTGTGGCTGCGTGGTGTTATCATTGTCTTTGTGGTGTGTGTCAACCGCATGTCCATTCAGGTGCTGAAATGAAGTCCTGTGGTCATCCATACTCTGTCCAGGTGTGTGTGTGCCATTCAGGTGGAGTGGGTTGGCACACACTGCTGAAGGATGATGGAGGGAGAAGTAAATATTGTCCTTTAGCACTCTTGCACCAAGTTTGTTTGGGTGGAGGCCGTTTGATGTAAACAGTTGTCTCTGACTCCAGAAAAGATTGAAGTTGTCGATGAAGTTCACTCCTTTTATGTTGCAGGTTTTTTGCAGCCATGTATTAAGCCCAAGCAACCGTGAGAACCTATTTGTTCCCCTTGCTGGAAGTGGTCCACTGATGAATGGCTGAACTTTCAGTCTTCTAAGTGTTTTAAAAAGTTCATTGAAATCCCTCTTAAGGAGTTCTGACTGCTCTTTCTGAATATCGTTCTTCCCCACATGAATGATAAGTTGATTTGCAGTCTTATGTTTCATCAGAATGTTCTGAAGTTCCCTGTTTACATCAGAAACTGTTGCTTGTGGAAGGCAGCACGTAGTTGTATCCGTGCTGCGAATGTTTCTGATCATGGAGTCACCCACTATCAGAGTTGTTGGCTCGGCTGCGCTCTGAGCTGAGTGCTGCTGTCTGCTCGACCTTGAGTGCCTGTTAGCATCAGTGTTAGCTGCGGGCTGATTCGATCTGTGTTCGATCACATTCATCACATTTGGGAATTCCTCACCCACATTCATTAATACTTCAAATCTGTTTTCAAGATGTATAGGCGGTGGTAGGAAACCAGTATTTGCAATCCTTGTGTCTGGGGTGGAGCATGCTACTGCGGCAATATGTGATGCTCGTGACAATCTGATGTCTCGAGTGCTTTTGAGTCTCGCCCCCTGTTTGTGCCATTGATTAGTGTGTTGATCAGTTATGGCTTGTTTCTCTACACTCATTATAGCCTGTTGAGGAGCATTAGATTCATGGGACTCACCGGCTGTATGCTGAGGGCGTCTATGACAAAGCTCTTCTGTGTGTTCCATCTGGTATGGTAGTCAAGAACTGCAATCCTTTGAAAAAGTCTGTGGCAGTTTGTGCAGCAAGTAGATTCTTGAACTAGAAGAGGCATTTTCTTATCCTTTTGAATGTAGGCAGCTGTGTTTTCCCTTCTCCGGAATGTAAGCTGATGGCAGTAGGAGGCTGGTCGGATAAAAAATTCAGCATTTTTGTAGTAATCTTCCAGTCATCAGAGTTTCTAATTTTATCATTGTTGTCAAGCTTTGTCGTTTGAGCACTGCGCTGATTTGCTGAAGTTAAAATTAGGAGATAAAATATAAAAGAGATAGAGCAAAGCGCGGAGCAGTAAGCAAGAGCGTCCGAACAGTAGCTAAGCAGGAAGCAGCATTTTTTTGTGTATGCATGGGTTTTGATGGTGTAGTTGCACATCTACCTCCACAGTGGAATCTAGTGCATCATTCTATACACCGGCACGAAGTGGCAAGCCTTTGTATGTGGATTGTCTCTCGACACTGCAATGTGTCGCTATGGGTTTATCCCCTCCTTCTTGAGTCTATTGAAGCCTTATGAAATCTTGCAGGTGAGAAACCACCCACCAATGGCGTTCAAGCGTGCAAAATAGAGGCGTGCCATTGCCTCAGAATCTTTTCCTTCAGCTTCTAGAAGCCACCTAACTTTACAGCTCGCCGTTGAGGTACGCTCCTCCGGGGGGCGGTGACTGGATTGTTACTTCCCCCGCTGCGTTCTGGTAAGTATGACAATCTCTTTCAGGATGCAACGATGCCCACTCAGAAGCAGCGGCACACGAGTCCGTCTGCCCTCTATACTGCGGTAAAAAAGGACCTTATGGACTCTGGTGATGAGCTCATGCCAACTAAGCATCCGCATTCCTCTCACCTGACCCTTCAAAAGGACATAAACCCGGCTTCTCATGCTCCCCCCCCCCCCCCCCCCCCCCCCCCATGGTAGAGCTGCAAACTGAGCGCGGAGACTGCAGCTAAAGTGCATAGATCCTTGTTTTACTATACTGTACATGCTAAGCTCCCCGCCTAGAGTGGCGATCTGCCATACTCCTCGCTAAACAGCCCCTGTCTCAGTGCAGTGGTCTGTCGTGTACAAAAGACAAATTCCCAACATTCATGTGACAGATCAGCCCCCTCTCTCAGTGCAGCGGTCTGTCGTGTAAAGAGGACAAATTCCCGCCATTCACATAAACAGCCCCCTGTCTCAGTGCAGCGGTCTGTTGGGTACAGAGGACAAATTCTCGGCATTCTCACGATACAAATGGCCCCTGTCTCATTGCAGTGGTCTATCGTGGACAGCAGACAAAAAGCTCGGCACTTGCACTATATAAGCAGCGCTCTTTCTCAGAGCAGCGGTCTGCCGTTTTCGGAGCATGGAAAAGCTCCAGTCGCCCACTCTTCCTGCGGCATAAGTCGCCCCTGCCTCAGAGCAGCGGTCTGCCATGCACAATTCTCAGTGATGTGACCTACCAGAGGACGAAACGCTTCGATCGCTCACCCACTCATAAGTGGTAAAGCAGCACCCGCCTCAGAACGGCGGTCCGCTTTCCTTAAAGCATAGAGCTCGGCCGCTCGCTCACTCTCATGATATGCAGCTCCCCGCCTCAGGGCAGTGAGGGATCCGTCATGTATGGAGTACAAAGCGGTCCAGCCACTCACTCACCCGCGCAATATAAGCAGCCCCCCATCTCAAAGCGGCGGGCTGTCCTATATAAATGCTCTGTCCACTTGCGGCTACCTTCTGTGTTAACACTGACTTTGCCGCTGTCTTTCATATGGGTGTGAAGTACTACACTAACCATTATGTGTGCCGGCGTGGCCGCTGTTCATTGCTTTCTACAATAATGTGCTGCTGCTTGTGTGAGGGGGCGGGCTGCGTATGTTACTGCTACTGAAGCTGGTGCTGCGCTATTCTTCCCTTCAATGTTAAACACCGGCTGGCTGTTGGTTTTCATGAAAGGAGGTAGTGTCAGTTATACTGGTCACCATACACTCTGGCACTGTCGCCGGCCATAGCCCTCATGTGATGATACACTGGCTATACCACTGTTTTCAATGCAATGTCTCTCTGCACTCGCTCTATGTGACTGTTATCTAGCCCCATCTCAGCCCCCTGCATAGGGCCTGAGCCAGCTATGAATCCAGAGAATGTTTTCTGAGCCGTCAACCTCACATGACGCTGACGCTCAGAATGCTGTTTGCCCTGTCAGGTCTTTACAGGGTTATATAGACCACTCAGCCACTTTTTGACTGTCGGACCAGCTCTTCGTGTGCTATGGTGGCTGTAATAAGGGACGGGCAGTGTCTAAGCAGATGCTCCCTCACTGGATAGTGGACACTATCGCTTTGACTTAGGCGAGCCAGGGACAAGAATGCCCCCTTAACATCAGAGCTCACTCAACAAGGGCTATCACCTCTTCATGGGCCTGGTCTAAAGGTGTATTCGGGATATATGTTCGGGATATATGTTTTGGTCTTCACAGAACACCTTTGCTAGGTTTTGCAAGTTGGATGTGCCACCCTTGGCGTCTCAGGTGCTTTCGGTGAGTGATTAACCTCACTTATCTCCAAGTCTTCTATTGACTACTTCTGTAAACAGTTGTTACCGCTTAGGCTGTTGACGCTGTGCTTATGTGCATACTGTTATGTGATTACTGCTGTCATGCTGCCCTGTATTCAGTGCAATGCAGCTGAAAGGGAAAGTCTCCAGTTACCTAATGTAACCTTGGTTCCCTGAGAGGAGGGAACGAGACACTGCGTACGCTGCTCCTAAACATAAAGAAGATTTTATACAGGAATTTTTCAACTTTTTATCTGTGTTACTTTTGACAACATTGTACTACTTGGTGATTTTAACATTTATATTTGCTGTCCATCAAAGCCTTTAGTCAGAGTTTTTAAATACTGATCTGTTTAATTTTTCAGTGTGTAACTGGCCCTACTCATCAGCATGGTCACACTCTTGATTTGATCCTTCGTATGGGTATTCCTGTGTATAATATACAGATTTTAGATTATTACTTGTAACCATAAGCCTATTGTTTTTAATATTACTCTTCCCTGTGGTCCCCGAAACAAAACAAAAAACTGTTGCTTATTACACTTGTGCGATTACATCTAATACACCTTGTGATTTCTCATCAGCATTTTATACTCATTCATTAACTGACACTATTAAATTTCCATCTACAAACCCGATTCCAAAAAAGTTGGGACACTGTACAAATTGTGAATAAAAACAGAATGCAATGATGTGGAAGTTTCAAATTTCAATATTTTATTCAGAATACAACATAGATGACATATCAAATGTTTAAACTGAGAAAATGTATCATTTTAAGGGAAAAATAAGTTGATTTTAAATTTCATGGCATCAACACATCTCAAAAAAGTTGGGACAAGGCCATGTTTACCACTGTGTGGCATCCCCTCTTCTTTTTATAACAGTCTGCAAACGTCTGGGGACTGAGGAGACAAGTTGCTCAAGTTTAGGAATAGGAATGTTGTCCCATTCTTGTCTAATACAGGCTTCTAGTTGCTCAACTGTCTTAGGTCTTCTTTGTCACATCTTCCTCTTTATGATGCGCCAAATGTTTTCTATGGGTGAAAGATCTGGACTGCAGCCTGGCCATTTCAGTACCCGGATCCTTCTTCTACGCAGCCATGATGTTGTAATTGATGCAGTATGTGGTCTGGCATTGTCATGTTGGAAAATGCAAGGTCTTCCCTGAAAGAGACGACGTCTGGATGGGAGCATATGTTGTTCTAGAACTTGGATATACCTTTCAGCATTGATGGTGCCTTTCCAGATGTGTAAGCTGCCCATGCCACACGCACTCATGCAACCCCATACATCAGAGATGCAGGCTTCTGAACTGAGCGCTGACAACAACTTGGGTTGTCCTTGTCCTCTTTAGTCCGGATGACATGGCGTCCCAGTTTTCCAAAAAGAACTTCAAATTTTGATTCGTCTGACCACAGAACAGTTTTCCACTTTGCCACAGTCCATTTTAAATGAGCCTTGGCCCAGAGAAAACGCCTGCGCTTCTGGATCATGTTTAGATATGGCTTCTTTTTTGACGTATAGAGTTTTAGCCGGCAACGGCGAATAGCACGGTGGATTGTGTTCACCGACAATGTTTTCTGGAAGTATTCCTGAGCCCATGTTGTGATTTCCATTACAGTAGCATTCCTGTATGTGATGCAGTGCCGTCTAAGGGCCCGAAGATCACGGGCATCCAGTATGGTTTTCCGGCCTTGACCCTTACGCACAGAGATTGTTCCAGATTCTCTGAATCTTTGGATGATATTATGCACTGTAGATGATGATAACTTCAAACTCTTTGCAATTTTTCTCTGAGAAACTCCTTTCTGATATTGCTCCACTATTTTTCGCCGCAGCATTGGGGGAATTGGTGATCCTCTGCCCATCTTGACTTCTGAGAGACACTGCCACTCTGAGAGGCTCTTTTTATACCCAATCATGTTGCCAATTGACCTAATAAGTTGCAAATTGGTCCTCCAGCTGTTCCTTACATGTACATTTAACTTTTCCGGCCTCTTATTGCTACCAACTTTTTTGGAATGTGTAGCTCTCATGAAATCCAAAATGATCCAATATTTGGCATGACATTTCAAAATGTCTCACTTTCAACATTTGATATGTTATCTATATTCTATTGTGAATAAAATATAAGTTTATGAGATTTGTAAATTATTGCATTCCTTTTTTATTCACAATTTGTACAGTGTCCCAACTTTTTTGGAATCGGGTTTGTACTTCAGTGGGTCCAGAAGAGTTGATTAATTTGTTCAATAATGCTTCTGATATCCTTGACTATGTTGCTCCATACAAATTAAGGAGATATAAGACTAGAACCAGCTATGGCTGAATGAAAATACTTGGTTGCTTAGATGGGAGTGCAGAAGAGCGGAACGAAAATGGCAGAAAGATAAGCTTCAGGTATCTTACAAGGTCCTAAGAGATTTTCTGTGCAAATATGAAAAAGCAGTGAAAATATCAAGAGCAGAATATTTCTCAGGGATAACTGCACAAAATGCTCATAGTCCACAAATACTGTTTAAAAAAAACTAAAAATACTATAATAAAACCAGAGTGCAGTGTTGGCCCCGATCCATCAGCAAGTTTTTTTTTATTTTTTTAATTGAGGTGTAAGACTGTCAAATACACCATTTCAATCCAATATAGCTTCCATATCAACTTCCATGTCTTATAATTTGTCAATTTGAGCCAGTCTCACTCTCATTTATTAGGGATGTTGTTGCACATTCATCCCAGTCTAGTGATGTGCTTCCCCCAAAACTGTTAAACTCATGGATACTACAGGACCAAGCATTCTCTTTATTATAAATTGCAGTCTTGACTAGTCGTTATGTTCCTTCGAGCCTTAACCATGCGGTTGTCCAGCCTCTTCTTAAAAAGCCTGGCTTAGATACTGCAGATCCAAATAATTTCCAGCCAATATCTAAGCTACCATTTTTATCTTCAATTTGATCAACAATCAATTTTTAACGAAAATAGGTTTTTGGTATATTTCAATCTGGTTTAAGATCAGGTCATAGCACAGAATCAGCTCTTCTTAGAGTAGCTAATGACATTTTATTGAAAACTGACAAGACTGGTAGTAGTGTTGCCTTAGTTTTGACACGATTGACCATGCTATCCATATTGAATGTCTAAGGCAGCATGTGGGCATCCAAGGAACTGCCCTAAGTTGGTTTGCCTCTTATCTTCAAAATAGAACCTTTTCTGTTAAAATTGGAAACTTCTCATCATCTATAGCTTCTATTCTGTGGGGTCCCTCAAGGTTACATTTTAGGACCAATGTTATTTCCATTATATATGCTTCCTCTTGGTTTTATTTTTAAGAAATATCGTATTTCATATTATTTTTATGCTGATGACACCCAGATGTGAGATACATCCGTTAAATAACTTTTTGAATGTCTGAAAGATTTAAAATGCTGGATGAATAATAACTTTCTCCAGTTGAATGATAAAAAGACAGAAATTATTATATTTGGCCCTAGTAGCTGTGCAAATAATATAGCAATGAGTCTAGGTCCTCTGTCATCCAATCTGAATTCTTATTTCAAGAATCTAGGATTTATTTTTGACACAGAGTTAAAGTTTGACAGACAAATCAATTCAGTTGTGAAGAATAGTTTCTGCGAAATATTGCTAAAATTAAATCTGTCTTATCTTTCAGTGAGCTGGAGAAAGTAATCCATGCTTTTATTGCTGCACATCTTGATTACTGCAATGCTACAGTACCTGGGTGTAAGTCAGTCCTCGCTGTCACATCTTCAGCAGGTACAAAATGCAGCAGCAAGGTTGTTGACAAACTCAAGAAAGAGGAATCATATATCCCCTATTGTCATATATTTCCCCATGTCTTGTCTGGACTTTTGTTGTATTTCCATGTTGATTAGTCTCCCCTTTGTTAAGCCTGTTTGCCCCTGTGTATGGTGGGTGTCGTGGAGGAGGAACGCAACATTCACGCTGTACCCGCCATGCCAGAGTCCCCAATCGTCATGGCTACCATGCCAGTGTCTACAGTCATCATGGCTGCTATGCCAGAGTCTCATCACGTCATGGCCACCACAAATATGGCCGCCACACCTGAGTCTTCAGCCAAGATGGCCGCCACGCCTGAGTCTTCAGCCAAGATGGCCACCACGCCTGAGTATTCAGCCAATATGGCCACCACGCCTGAGTATTTAGCCAATATGGCTGCCACACCTGCGTATTCAGCCAAGATGGCCGTCACACCTGAGTCTTCAGCCAAGATGGCCGCCACACCTGGGTCTTCAGCCAACATGGCCTCCACACCTGGGTCTTCAGCCAACATGGCCGCCACGCCTGAGTCTTCAGCCAACATGGCCACCACTCCATGTTGGCTGGCATCCAAGTTGGTGGATACACTGCCAATGTCGGTGCGCCGGCATCCCTAGACCAAGCATCATCTAGCCCGTCGGCCTCAGCGCTCTCAAGCCCGCCAGTTTCAGCACTGTCTGCCCCAGAGGTTATTCCCATTTCTTCTGTGCTCCCTGTGATGACGGCAGCCATTTTGTGTGTTTGGGCTGCACACACCTCGCCTGTTTCTCCCAAGGTGGTGGCGACATTCTCCTCTGAACTCTCTGTTTCCCTTGACGCCTCTGTTACGGCCACAGAGGGCGTTTCTGAACTCTCTGTTTCCCCTGATGCCTCTGTTACAGCCACAGAGGGCGTTTCTGAACTCTCTGTTTTCCCTGACGTCTCTATTACGGCCACACTCATATATGTCCCTATGTCTTGTCTGGACTTTTGTTATATTTCCTATCCTAGTGCCATGTTTGTAGTTCATTGTAGTTTTTCATGTTGATTAGTCTCCCCAGGTGTTTCTTGTTTTCTCGTTACCTTGTTTGCCCCTGTGTATATATATAACCTTTGTGTTTCTCTTGTGCTCGGCTAGTCGTTGTTTTGTGGTGGATCGTGTTCATGTTTTGGGTCAGATGTTCCTGTCTATTCATATGGAGTTTTGTTATTAAAATCGTGCTTGCAAGTAAATTGTCTCTCTGCCTCATCTTTCAGCAAACATTACACCTATTCTGGCCTCTTTACACTGGCATTACAATTTACAATTCATTTTAGGATAAAGTACAAGGTACTTTGTATACTTTTAAAGCCCTGCAAGGACTTGCACCAAAATATGCTTCTGAGCTTAGAAATTTTCATTGCTGACAGAGATCTCTAATAAGATCGCAAAACCAGCTGCTCCTTGAAACTCCTCGGTCATGCTTAAAAGACAAAGGAGATTGTGCTTTCTCAGTTGCTGCCCCAAAGTTGTGGAATGGTTTACCAATGTCTATCAGATCATCTACCTCTGTAAACATCTTTAAAACCCATTGTAGTGACCTTTACTTGACTTAAAAGGTTCCTTGGTCACTTCTTGGGTCCACTGGGGAAATTTTAGACACCTCTTTGTTGATTCCTTAGTAGGCCATTAAAGTCCAGGAAAATGAAGTTAACCACAGTTCGTTTATTAATCTTGACAAAATAAACTGATGTAACTTAACATTATAAATAAAATACAAAACAAATCAAACTGTAAATTATAAGAGCACCAATAAATCAAGTGTATAGCGTTAGTTCTGGCAGGTCACGTTAGTCAAGCTCGCATTAGCTGACGGTCAGCTGATCACATCTACCTACAGGAATACGATGCCTATCACAGCATGCATATATAAGCTCCTTCAGTATTATCAGCTGCTATCGCTTTTCTCCGGAGCTAATTAATGGCGAATTCAGAGGGTGAAACCACATCATCTCACTAGGAATTGTGCAATCTGGATTTAGCGAGAGGAATTCGTTTTTCACATGGATTTCACCTCAGATTCATTCAAGTTAGTTAACTTGAACACGCGATTTGCTGCATTGATTGTAAGCTGCCTGATCTGGAAGTGACGGAGTTGGCATTGCTTCTTACATCGTGCATTGTTGACATGGACTCACACTAATTAACTGAACCAAGAACAATTCAGATGAAAACTGCACTCACCGCATGAAGAAGGATGTCAAGAGAAGATCAAACATCCACGACACGTCACCGCTGGCTATATTTCACTCTCCATTCATCCCTGAATACTTCATGAAGCTAAGCTAAGTTCCTTTTTAATGCTTGTTGGCAACTGCTCGTTGCTAAGGCCATCCGTGTTGCTTAGGGTTCTAGTTATTTTCGGTAAATGCTTGTGCCAGGTTTATGCGATCATATTGGCAAATGTGTGTTAAAACTGTTGTCATTGGCAACTTGCTTTTGTTGTGGCGCTTTATACGCACACAGATCAAGCAGCTTGCGGTGAGGGACAGGAATAACGATTCATGGTGCAAACGGAATCATTTCCGCTGTGGTGCAGCTCTAAAAAGACAATAGTAAACAGTCATTGTCAGCTGAATCAGCTCAGTGTTGATTCGTTTTAAAGTTATAGTTGATATTGCAAACACGCTGTTCTTAAAGCTGTAGTGCTATCGGAAACACGCTTGTTCTTAAGCCGTAGTGCTATTGGAAACACGTTGTTCTTAAAGCTGTAGTGTTATCGGAAACACGCTTGTTCTTAAGCCGTAGTGCTATTGGAAACACACTGTTCTTAAAGCAGCAGTGTTATCGGAAACACGTTTGTTCTTAAGCCGTAGTGCTATTGGAAAAACGCTGTTCTTAAAGCAGCAGTGTTATCTGAAACTTGCTTGTTCTTAAGCCGTAGCGCTGTTGGAAACACGCTGTTCTTAAAGCTGTAGTGTTATCGGAAACACGCTTGTTCTTAAGCCGTAATGCTATTGGAAAAACGCTTGTTCTTAAAGCTGTAGTGTTATCGGAAACACGCTTGTTCTTAAGCCTTAGTGCTATTGGAAACACGCTTGTTCTTAAGCCGTAGTGCTATTGGAAACATGCTTGTTCTTAAACCGTAGTGCTATTGGAAACACGCTTGTTCTTAAAGCTGTAGTGTTATCAGAAACACGCTTGTTCTTAAGCTGTAGTGCTATTGGAAACACACTTGTTCTTAAGCTGTAGTGCTATTGGAAACACGCTTGTTCTTAAAGCTGAAGTGCTATTGGAAACATGTTTGTTCTTAAAGCTGTAGTGCTATTGCTATTGTAGTGCTACAACAAAAATCAAAAGTCCAGGAGGGCGGTCTTGGGGGAGGGATGGCGGGCCAGGACTACGATCATGGTAAGGCAGTGGTCGGCCTGAGCCGTGGAGCCTGGGCGGACCTGGGCCATGAAGCATGGGCAGACCTGGATCGTGGAGCATGGGCGGACCTGGGCCGTGAAGCATGGGCGGACCTGGTAGTTCTGGAAGCCATGGCGGTGCAGGAAGTTTAAGGGACCATGGCGGCGCAGGAAGTTTAAGGGACCATGGCGATGCAGGAAGTTCAGGGAGCCATGGTGGTGCAGGAAGTTCAGGGAGCCATGGTGGTGCAGGAAGTTCAGGAAGCCATGGCGGTGCAGGAAGTTCAAGGGACCATGGCAATGCAGGAAGTTCAAGGCACCATGGTGGTGCAGGGGCTGGAGTCCCCTCGGGACGTTGGATGGAAAACGGTGTCCCCTCGGGATGTTGGACGTGAGACGAAGTCCCCTCTGGACTCTGGACGGGAGACGAAGTCCCCTCTGGACTCTGGACAGGTAACGAAGTCCTCTCTGGACTCTGGACAGGCAACAAAGTCCTCCCTAGACTCTGGACACGGGCTGGAGTCCTCTCTGGACTCGGGACAGGAGACGGAGTTCTCTCTGGACTCTGGGCTGGAGACATCGCTTGACTCTTAACGGTGACTGGAGATGTCGCTGGACGCTCGACGGGGACAGGAGACGTCGCTGGACTCTGGTCAGGGACTGGAGCCTTGGCTGGACTCTGGTCAGGGGCTGGAGTTTTCGCTGGACTCTGGTCAGGGGCTGGAGTCTACACTGGACTCTGGTCAGGGGCTGGAGCCTTTGCTGGACTCTGGTCAGGGGCTGGAGACTTCTTAGGATGGGAGTTTGGACTGGTGGCCATGATGTCTGGGGGAGTGCCACGTTCCTCTTCTGCGACTCCCATAATAAACACAGAGCCACTCAGCTGCAATGCTAAGCTAATAAAGAATTCTAAAGTCCAGTTAGGGTCGTGCAACGGCATGCTTGAGCTGAGTAGCTCAGATAGGCCCCCCCGAAAAACAATCATAAGGGAGATTTCCCCCATTTTAGATAAATGAGCCAGTTCAACAAAGTCCCTTACATACTCCTCGACAGGACAATCTCCTTGACGGAGACGCATGATTCTCGCTGCTGGATTCATTGTGGTCAGTCAATCTGTCACATTTTGCTGAGGAACAAGGAAGCAGGCAGAGAAGAGGATCCAAGTGCAGCTTAAAATTTATTAAAGTAATCCACTAGATCCACTAAAAAAACACAGGTAGCAGCGAATACGAAGGTAAAAACCAGGGGTACGTGAACACAGGAATACATTCAATGACTGACCAACACAAGTGAGACACAAGCACTACATATACACAGGGAAGACTAGCTTAACAAGATAACAAGGGGTGTGATAAATGGGAAACACCTGGGGAGACTAATCAACATAAAAACTACAAAAAACTACAAAATAAAGCACAGGAAACACTTCAATGTAAAAGACCAAGGACAGACACAGAGCACATGTGACAATTAGAGTGTAATTAGCAGTTAAAAAAAAAAAAAATTGTTACTTGTAATGCATTACTCGTTACATCAGAAAAAGTAATCTGATTACGTAATGGCCGTTACTTGTAATGTGTTACTTTTCTTGTTACATCAAAAAAGTAATCTGATTACATTATGCATGTTACTTGTAATGTGTTACTCCCAACACTACTCATTTCAGATGAGATTGAAAACACCTGATCGCTAGTTTTTCCACAATCTGAAAACATCAATAGATCAATGTAGATTTCAGTCTGAGGTTTTCTCTGAGATGGAAGCTATGGTAGAAATGTGCCCATTTTGAACATAATCAGAATTATCAGCTAATAAGGATAATAAGCTAATAAGACGTACTCTGGTAGACTGGAGGGAGCTTGAGCGTTTTCTACATTCTGAGTTGGGTTTCCACAGAGTTGTACCTTCACCGGTTGTAGAGAACTTTGATGGAATCACGTCCTCATGTTCTGATATCAAAGATACGGAAAGTTCAACTTGTATGAAGTTCTTCATCTGCTGGCTGAACGGGAACAAACTTAATTGCGTTTGCAATAATTGAAGTTGTATTATATATTTTTTTGTATATATTTTATAGTTTTCACATGATTTTATATAATTGTATTCATTGGTTTGTTAAATATTTGAGGTTGTCATAATTCATGCATGAAAGGGTTAATTAAGACAATAAAACATTTATTTTAATATTTGAATTTATTTAGAAAAATTGCTTTGCATTGTGCAAAATTATCATGAATAAGTTTTGATGCTGTGGAATCCTATTCTTTTGATATATGTTCCCTCATTTGCAGTTGGAACAAAGATGCGAACACACAACTCGCAATACCTCATAAAAGTGGCTTGCTTTTGCTGCATGGTTTGAAGATCAGTTGAAAAGTCAAAGAACTGCCATACAGTAGTTGCCTAAAGTGATGTCATGTCAAGGAAAATTGACATCTTCACCCTTTATTCAAATATTAATTAAAAGTGTTAAGGATTTTGTAAGCATATTGCATAGTTATGCTTTGAGCCAATTTTTTTATTTTTGATAAAGCAGTGAAATGTCATATTGTGTGGACATAATTTTTGGCCAGGCTGTCATACAAATAAATTATGAATGCATGCAAAAACAAGAGAGAGCCAACAAAATATTAATAACTGATTACGTTCCCAGATAGCAAGCAATCATTGAAACAATGTTGAGTCAATGTTGATGCGGCAATACTAATTGCATTGAATTAATGTTACAAAGTGATGTTGGTTCAATATCAAATATCAATGTTGAAACAATGGTGAGATTCCAACAAAAAAATCAATGATAATGTCACTGAATCAACGTTATGAAGTGATGTTGGTTCAATATCACTTTTTCACCCGCAATTAATGTTGAAACAATGGTAAGAGTTCTACAAAAAATCAATGGTAATGGCATTGAATCAATATTACACATTCTACACCATCAATGCTTAGACAATACTGAAATAATCAGCGGTATAATCAACAATAATCAACGGTAATGTCAGTGAATCAACGTTACATTATGATGTTGATTCTACATTGTAAGCTCCATCCGTTAGCCCAAAAACGGAATCTAACGGCTTGGTTGAAGGATTCTGCGTGTAAGCCTTTTCAGCATTTCTGTTAAATTCACTTAATTTATTGATATCTAATTTTCAATCTGACTCCATGAATAATTTAATTTAATTTAAGACTCCAATTGTATGTGATTTCATTAAATTTGTTACGTTTGTAACTTAACAGCTGATGATTCGTTGTGATTTAATTTGGATCGTTGATTTTTTCTTAGTATCTCTTATTTTTAAATATTCGTTCATCAAGGGACCCTATATCGCACAGAAACAGTCGCGTCATGATTCGCGCGTTCACGGACACAAACTAGTCAGTTCTGATATTAGTCAGAGGATTGCAGAGTGAATATTTTACCTTGAAGTGGTCGCACCTGCTTACTCAACAAAAAGTGTAATTTTAGTAATAGACACTAAAGCTGCAACTTGCTAATACAGTGATAGTCAGAAATCAGATTATCTCAAAATGCTGTGCCCCATGCTCCAATCATTGAGTCCTCGGTTTGATCTATTCTGACAGAGATTTGCGGAAATAAAGGACTCCACGTTGATCCATACTAGAATAATGATTTCAGAATAATACAAGATAAATCAAGATTAACATTTATTTTGGCCAGACAGAACTTACATTAAAAATTATACAAGAATCCATGGTACACAACTTTCAGCATAAAAATATAAAATACAATTACAAAGTAATATGAAAATAGTTTCAAAGAGTCATTATATCTGGCACTGTACATACAGTGTGTGTGAGTGCCTCTCGGACACTGACACAGCACTGCATGGGGGCTCTGGCTACAGAATGTTCCCAAATGGCAGCTCTGCTACCCTTTCTTAAATACCCAGACCAGAACAAAAGGGTTGTAAATATTTGCAACACAAACACCTGGTTTCGGGGGAGAGGATCAGATATCTTCTGAGACTACTCAAAAGGAGAACAGAATTCTCATAAGTTTCAATCTTTCTCATCCTACCAGTGACAGCAGTGAAATTGAGACCATTTTACCAATCACACTGAGACCTTTAAAAAGATATCAAACATGAAAGGGATAAACAATAGATTTACAAGATACATCATCTGTGGTATATTTGCATTCTGTGACTTGAATCAGAAGGAAGGGAGTCGGGCGAGGGAGAGGGGGAGAAGGTTTGGGCAGGCCGATGTCCCACAGTTTTTCTGTGAGATCTTCTCTCCAGATTAGTGAGTTTTAGTGTTCTCTTGCAGGGGGTTGGATCTTCAGCTTTTGTCTTAGCAGTAAAACCGATCCTTACAACATCATTGCTGTTGAATCAACATTGAAATTAACAAAAAGAATCTTTGAGAATATTATTCGATCAATGTGATGTTACAATGTGATGTTGATTCTAAATCACTTTTATTGAGACATTGAAAATACAACTGAAATTTAATGTCAGCATAAAACAATGTTGCCATCTGATGTACCAAAATAATGTTGAAACAACATTAATATTTCAGCTACACTTCAATGGTATGTCAACAAATTCCTGATCATTTCAAAATTTGGGGAAAACCTTTTTAAGACAATTTATTTTATTTAACAATCAATGACCAAAAGATATAAAATATCATTCTTTTAAAAAAAAGAAAGAAAAAAAGAAAAAGAAAAGTGGGACAAAAAGGACAAAAGCATTACAACCTTTAAAATTAAAATTAGTCTGATGTCATTATAACTATAAGCGGTCCAACGGATCAGGTTTTAATCAGACCACTGCCTCTTTACTTGGTTCTCTGAAATATGAAAAAGAAAGCATGATGTTACTTAAGAGCAAGTCAGTTCAGTTGTCAAACACACATTCAAGAATGTTAATATGGTAAACACAATATGAATCACTTCTTTTTTTTTAAACTGTGTGTTTTCCCTGTGCTCTTTATGGATGATTAAGATGCATCAGACTTTCAAGCTTGCAGTGACTACAGTTCACCAGCAGATGCCACCCTAAATATGTCACATTTCAGCTAAAATAAATAAATAAAAACATGATCTGTCTGTAATATTCTCTTACAAGTATTGGTGAGTCGCATCACATGAGTTTACAAGGGCATGTTGGTTGGACCACATGACTTTGATTTAATGGTGAAAAGTTGTTCAATAAGCAAAAGTTGTTATTAATAAGCAGTAAAGCAGTTTTTTTTTTAAAGAAATAACAGCTAATAAAAGATTATTAAACTTTTAATAAGAATGACATTTCTTTTCAAGAATGACATTCTTTGAATGAGGCTTTAATCTTGTTGTATCCTCCTGACATTTATGACATTATGCCATTCCAAAATAATTTCTTTAACATAAATTAAAAACATGTTATTCATATAAGAGGTGTTTTAAAGGGTTAGTTCACCCAAAAATAAAAATGGCCCCATAATTTACTCACCCTTAAGCCAGGTGTATATGACTTTCTTCTTTCAGCCAAACACAATCGGAGTTACACTGAAAAATATCCTGGCTCTTCCCAGCTTTATAATGGCAGTGAATAGAGCCTGAGATTTTGAAGCCCAAAAAAGCGCATCCATCCATTATAAAATTAATCCATACGACTCCAGGGGGTTAACTCTTTCCCCACCAGCGTTTTTGAAAAAAGTTGCCAGCCACCGCCAGCATTTTTGATCATTTTCATATGTTGAACATTCACATTTGAATATGGGTTACAAAAAAAGCAACATTTTGAGCAAAAAGCTGAGAGATGGAGTCCATCAATACCTCTAAAGCTTCACAGTCCTATAGCTCGTCCTGGGTCGACATTTCTTTCAGTAACATTAGGCAGTTTTGATTTATATGCTGTTTAATGTTGATGATCGCATTATTTTACATAAGTATCTGCTTACGTATGATATCGCGCATTTCTGCTTCTTCTTGGCCTGTGTTTTGATCAGGAGATTCAATAC
This sequence comes from Coreius guichenoti, assembly GCA_039654105.1. Classification (NCBI taxonomy): domain Eukaryota; kingdom Metazoa; phylum Chordata; class Actinopteri; order Cypriniformes; family Gobionidae; genus Coreius; species Coreius guichenoti. The sequence goes on along the minus strand of CM077171.1, from coordinate 11,808,513 downwards.
TCTTTCAGAAGATGTGTCATAGCGCCCCCTACCGTATACTGTAAAAAAAAAAAGTCCGTAAAAATAGGGCACAATGTACTGTATAAATATGAACGAACTTTCTGTATTGTTTTTTTTACAGGTGTTTTACCTGTATTTTGAAATACGCATTGCATTAGGTTGTGTTTTAAGGGTTAACGGAAAATATCTGTAAAATTACTGAATAATGTCCTGGCCAAAAAATTACCAGTAAATAAAAATTTTTTCCCACATATCTCTTTAAAAATTCTCGTTTTAGACTTCTAATTCGTGACCGGTTTGTTTTGCTCGATTCTCTGCGCTTCCACGTTCGTCAATACGTCATGTGTCAGGTCAGAGGTCACTCTTCCGCCGGAACTAGACTCGTGTACGCCTGTTACCAGAAGCCAGTGATTATAGTTTATAAAGTTTTAAATATTTATATTTTTCTTACAAAAACGCATCGTTTTGCTTCAGAAGGCCTTTGTTAACCCCCTGGAGTCGTATGGATGCCTTTTACGGAGTGTCTATTTACACCAAGTGTAAATAGCGTGCCATGTTGGCAAGCGCTATTTACACTAGCTCTGCCCAACAATGTCTGGTTGGGCCACACATGATTAAAAAAGACGAATAGCTTTCAATTTCTTCAGTGGTGTAGTCAGTAAAGCGCAAGGCTCATGGAACTATGTTGTAACACGATCGACCCGGGTTCGAATCAGCCTTTTGCCGAGCTCGCTCTTCTCCCTTTTCCCATCACATATCACATCAGAAAGGCATTTACTTTCAATAAAAATGAAGAAAATTTTCTAAAAGTGGAAAAAAGTGCCTAACGAAATGTTTAATAATAATAAAAGTATTTATTGGGTAGGGTTAGGGGTAGGTGTAGGAAGGGCATTGTCCTATTAAGGCGACATCCATTTCATAAATATAATCATTTACACTCTGTTATTATTGCATCCTGATAATGTACAACAATACTGTATGTATAATAGTATGTATCTGCCAAAATAAAGTATAAATAGCATCTAATTACTATTTACACATATTGCAAAGAACTGCTACTTTTACATGGTGTAAATAGAACATATCACTGTAAATGAAACATTTGCCGTATGGTTAAAGCGCCACCTAATGGTCAAAAACTGCAAATGCATTTTGCTGCTACAATGGCAGCGGTACCCGTGAAAAAAAAGAAAATTGGGTTGGCAACCATCTGTAAATGTGTTTGTGCAAAACAGATACAAATCCGATCCTGTGCTGTATATAAATATAAGTTCTCTTCGTTGATGATGCAAAAATTTCATATCGTTAATTTGAGTTTTTGAGTGTTGAGCTGATTGCAAGTAATACAGTGATTGACTGTGATCATAATGCCTTGGACATCTTGCAAGTGGCCTCGGCTTTCATATAGATCATTTGCTCCACTCATGCTTAAAGCACATCAATTAGACGCTTGGGACTCTAACCTTCACTTTGAGTGTTCTGATCCTCTGCAAGGACAGTTGCAAACACAATTGTGAGAGGTATTGATTTGACACAACAACAGAATGCACAAATAAATGTCTCCAAATTATCAAAAACTGTCTACATTTATGACCTGAATGAACATAATGGATAACAAAGAAGCTAAGAACTGCTAGTCTGACATCGCTGTGTGTGTGTGTGTGTGTGTGTGTGTGTGTGTGTGTGTGTGTGTGTGTGTGTGAGACTTTATGCAAAGTCAAACTGATGCACAGATTAATGTGCAAAAAATAAAGAAGTAAATATGTTTCTTTTCAGTGAGCAACAATTCCCTTGATTTTTGTCCAATTCTCACGTCAATAACAGCACTGCAGGCTCCTCAGCCATCTGTCACAGTCTCCTTTTGGCATCCTGTGTCAAAACACACTCACATGACATCAAAGTCCCGGCTTCTGAACATGTTAAAAAGGATCAAAGCTCACTCTCATGAGGCTATTTCTGGGATGTCATGGATCAGAGATCACCTTAATGATCAGAAGGCAGATTTCTATGCTTATATGTGACCCTGTAACACAAAACCAGTCATAAGTCGTACGGGTATATTTGTGGCAATAGCCAACAATTCATTGTATGGGTCAAAATTATCCATTTTCTTTTATGACAAAAATCATTAGGATATTAAGTAAAGATCATGTTCCATGAAGATATTTTGTAAATGTCCTTACGTAAATATATCAAAAATGTATTATTAGTAGTAATATATATTTCAGATGATGTATAAATCTCAATTTCAAAAAATTGACCCTTATGACTAGTTTTGTGGTCCAGGGTTCTTATTCATTTTTCTTTGAAAGGTGTTATTTCTCTTCTACAAATAATATTCTGACAAATAAGATTGTCTCCTTGTACCATTTGTTCAGTTAAACAAGTAAACACTCCGCCTTTAAACTTAAACAGTAGGCTTTTTGTCAAACATCACATGAACAAACAGGAAAACCAGTCTCCGCTTAATTGTCAGAGAAATTGTTAACAGCAGTATGAACTATATCTATCAGTCAGGGTATATTAGGCAATATCTATGGACTTTTAAGGTGATTGGCTAACCTGGCTAGTTATTTATATTGTTGGTGTATTATTCAATTTTAATATCCAAATGTTAGTGAGAAGAAGAAAAATAAAAAAAACCTTTGAGATATCAATCTGCATATGTGATGGACATCGGTTATGCTCATCTTTTGTGGCTCCTTTGAAGGCATCTTGAGTAAAACAGCTCTACATACTTTTTCCAATCTAATTCTGATGACTTAAGTCATAACTTGCTTTTAAAAAATATAATTTCTAAAGCATGAAACATTCTCTTTAAAGCATTAAGCACTATGGCTGAATCCGAAATCACCCCCTTTACCCTCAAATAGGGCATTATTTGAGGGGACAGCCATTTGTAGTGGTGTCCGAAACCATAGTGGACGTTATCAAGTGCACTCATTCTCGCCTAAAAGAGTCGTCTGCAATTTGAATCTCACTGTGTTATGGTTCTACGTCACTAGATCAGACATTTGCATAATGCCCGCCTATGTTGTACGTTGTCCGCCCTCAAAAGTCATTTTCCTGACGACTGCTTCTCAAATCTCGGAGCTCAACGAGGATTTGCAAGACGCTTGCTCTTGAAAGATGGGTCACTACTCAGTTTATTTGGACCAGCTGCACCTCAGAATCACAGCCTGTAAGTATGAATAATTATTGATGTATATATTTTCCACCAGGTGTACAAAATACGTAGTTTTGTGTTTTATATTGTGTAAGTTTCCAGCTAACCAGCTAACTCCTGTTATTACTGTCTTACTGAAATACTTCTGCAAATCAGCTGTGTGCCACTATTACCTAAAACTGTGTCTATTAATGCAGATTTTCTGTTGTTCTTACTACTTTGAGTAAAGATAAAGGATGGACTGAGATTTGTTTTACAAACATTTATGTTAAATCAGTCATTCATGTTAGTGCTGGGCTAACATATGCGCTGTTATTGATACAGTTCCCGCATGTGCACTGCAATAAATTAGAAATATACACACACGGGTTTGTTAATGGACATACACTTGTTAATGCTGAATTACAGTTGCAACATCTCATAATGTACGTCAAACTGAGTAGCGTATCACCGAGAAACGCCCTGCTCAAGTCGTCCTTGCGATGGAGTTTCGGGTTGAATAACTATTTATTACTTGTTGTACTTGCATTTTTTATAAAGATTAAGAATGTTTATACTATAATTATATATGCTTTTGTTATGTCCTTGCTAACGGATGAGGTTATTAAGACGTCATATCCAGGTTAGTGGATTGTAAGCAAGTTACGTCGTTCCATATTGTGTTGTTATATAAAGTTAAAAGGTTGTTATTGCTTTGCAGTACAAAAATAAACAAGAATGATACATAGAAAACTTGGAGAATAAGGAGTGCCATTACATACACTCCTTCAGGATTCGAACAAGTTTCGGAAAGTTTTTTTTTCGAGTATGGCCCTGTATGAGGTCATAAAGGGCGGAATTCCTTGTATGGGCACTTCTCCCGGATGAGCTTGTGCGCACATCAACCAGAGCGAGGGCAAACAGAAGCCGTCGGCAGTGCTGTCATTTTGTTTTTAGACCACGAAATCAACAATGTCACTAAAGAAGTGTGTTTTTGGTTATGAGGGAAAGATAACCTTGTTCAGCTTCCCAAATAACCCAGCGTTAAGGAAACAGTGGATGCAGTTTGTTTTCCTGGAGCAGCAACAGAGTTCTGCAAGTGTGTTTGTTTGTTCCCGGTCATGAGTCGAAACCGCAGGTGGTGAGTGAAACTGCATCAAATGTCTGTGTTTTGTTGGCAACCGGCGCATAAGTACATATAATGTAAACCACATGAACGTATAGTGAATCGAAAGTTATTCAGGGATAATACCATGATGTATTGTGTGTGTGTGTGTGTGTGTGTGCTCGTGTCTCTTTAGCTCCGACCACTGCACGCCTGCACGAGCTCGGCTGTTTTCAGAAAGAATCGGTACAGTGTATCTGTCTTTTATAAATATGATAAAACTAAAGACTCTTCGGAGATATGAAGGATGCAATACTACTCTATAGGTACTCAAGATTAACATGAGATTGGCAGAAACTGTGTGTGTTATGTACCCTTTAAGTATTTTGAGAGTGTAGTCAATTATGTCATTTGTGATGCTTTATGGGAGTGGGCGGACCTAAAAAGTGGAGCTAAGGAGCTCTTTTGATGCGTTTTTCTTGTTTCAACTCTCTTATTGGTGGAATTTTCTGTATAGCATCATGGGTAATGTAGTTTTTCACATTCTGCTGTTAAACACGATTATTTTAAAACTAAGCTGAAATAATGCAGGCTAACAGCTTTAACAGACGCAAATGCTATTGACTTAACAACCTTGTAGCTTACAGTAGGGCCAGGGCCGTCACTAGTGGGGTGAAAGGTGGTGACAATTATAGGGGCCCCCACTGCCCAGAAGGCCCACTAAATCCAGTAGTTATGCTATATATATATATATATTTGCCTACTCTTATGAATCATTATAATATAGACATTTGTATGCTTGAGAGTTAAATGAAAACCACAAAAAAACAAAACAACAACAACAAAAAAAAACATGCAATTTAGTTAAAGGAGTTTTCCAGAATTCCTCTCTCCCCCCTCCCTAAAAATGATTTAGTCTGACGGTTATTAATTATTTCAGCTCAGTCATCGACAAACAGAGACCGCAAGTAAAAATTGCAAGTCCCGCCCCAGCTAGTGAACAGTCAGAACCAATAACAGTTGAGACTGCCACGAGAACAGTTGAAGTTAGAAAAAGTTATTGTGGAAGTGACAAGTGAGACAAGTGAGTGAAAATGTCGGGAAAAAAATCTGGGTAGGCTACCAGTAATGTCTTGAAAAGGAAAGGGAGGCCAGGAAAATTGCTTGATCAGTATATCAAAATGTTCTTTAACAAGACAGGTTGGTGCACTGTAGCCAGGGAGTAAATGTAATGGGGTGCCGTGCCCCAATCTTTTCGCTGCCCGATTTACTTTCGCTGGAATAGGACACCTAATAAGAGCCGCTGCCCGCGCACTACAGTACTGTGACATCTCTGTATACCGGCGCGGCGCGCACCACCCGAATGATTACGCGCTTAAAGTCCCCGTCTTTTTGCGCTATTATGTAGTTTGTTGGTTTGTAGTATAACATGCAGAAAAATAGATATGCGTGTCACAAGGATTACAGACTTGCCGGCTGCTGATGATATTTTTAAAAACTCATTGCTATTGATGGATACATTTATTAGCTTTATTTAATAAAATAGCTCATTATCCTCATCAAAAAAGACAGTGAGAAGTGGTTTTATTTTACATTTGACTGCATTCTTTTTAATTTCTGAATATTTATCTCAGCTGTTAGACATCAGACTGACTGGAAAGACATTGTATAGGTTATTATATTGCTGGTAGGTCTACTTAAAAAAAAACAACCTTTATTTTATCATTTTACTAATTTATTGTCTTTTGTTGTTATTTTATTGGTTTGTCTTGCATAATTGCTTGATGATTTTAAACAATAATAAGATATTAATCGCTTAATTCCATTGTTTTGATACAAACCCGATTCCAAAAAAGTTGGGACACTGTACAAATTGTGAATAAAAACAGAATGCAATGATGTGGAAGTTTCAAATTTCAATATTTTATTCAGAATACAACATAGATGACATATCAAATGTTTAAACTGAGAAAATGTATCATTTTAAGGGAAAAATAAGTTGATTTTAAATTTCATGGCATCAACACATCTCAAAAAAGTTGGGACAAGGCCATGTTTACCACTGTGTGGCATCCCCTCTTCTTTTTATAACAGTCTGCAAACGTCTGGGGACTGAGGAGACAAGTTGCTCAAGTTTAGGAATAGGAATGTTGTCCCATTCTTGTCTAATACAGGCTTCTAGTTGCTCAACTGTCTTAGGTCTTCTTTGTCGCATCTTCCTCTTTATGATGCGCCAAATGTTTTCTATGGGTGAAAGATCTGGACTGCAGGCTGGCCATTTCAGTACCCGGATCCTTCTTCTACGCAGCCATGATGTTGTAATTGATGCAGTATGTGGTCTGGCATTGTCATGTTGGAAAATGCAAGGTCTTCCCTGAAAGAGACGACGTCTGGATGGGAGCATATGTTGTTCTAGAACTTGGATATACCTTTCAGCATTGATGGTGCCTTTCCAGATGTGTAAGCTGCCCATGCCACACGCACTCATGCAACCCCATACATCAGAGATGCAGGCTTCTGAACTGAGCGCTGATAATAACTTGGGATGTCCTTGTCCTCTTTAGTCCGGATGACATGGCGTCCTAGTTTTCCAAAAAGAACTTCAAATTTTGATTCGTCTGGCCACAGAACAGTTTTCCACTTTGCCACAGTCCATTTTAAATGAGCCTTGGCCCAAAGAAAACGCCTGCGCTTCTGGATCATGTTTAGATATGGCTTCTTTTTTGACCTATAGAGTTTTAGCCGGCAACAGCGAATGGCACGGTGGATTGTGTTCACCGACAATGTTTTCTGGAAGTATTCCTGAGCCCATGTTGTGATTTCCATTACAGTAGCATTCCTGTATGTGATGCAGTGCTGTCTAAGGGCCCGAAGATCACGGGCATCCAGTATGGTTTTCTGGCCTTGACCCTTACGCACAGAGATTGTTCCAGATTCTCTGAATCTTTGGATGATATTATGCACTGTAGATGATGATAACTTCAAACTCTTTGCAATTTTTCTCTGAGAAACTCCTTTCTGATATTGCTCCACTATTTTTCGCCGCAGCATTGGGGGAATTGGTGATCCTCTGCCCATCTTGACTTCTGAGAGACACTGCCACTCTGAGAGGCTCTTTTTATACCCAATCATGTTGCCAATTGACCTAATAAGTTGCAAATTGGTCCTCCAGCTGTTCCTTATATGTACATTTAACTTTTCCGGCCTCTTATTGCTACCTGTCCCAACTTTTTTGGAATGTGTAGCTCTCATGAAATCCAAAATGAGCCAATATTTGGCATGACATTTCAAAATGTCTCACTTTCAACATTTGATATGCTATCTATATTCTATTGTGAATAAAATATAAGTTTATGAGATTTGTAAATTATTGCATTCCTTTTTTATTCACAATTTGTACAGTGTCCCAACTTTTTTGAAATCGGGTTTGTATAATATTTATATACAACTTTTACCTTTATTTGCATTTATTATTTGTAAGAAATCCTTATTAGGTGCATGGCACCAGATGTGGGCCTCCATGCCTAGGCCCACCGTATATGATATGAGTGGAGAGCGTTGGGGGGCCCACATCAATGATTTTTTCAGGGGGCCCAGAATTCCCTAGCAACGGCCCTGAGTAGGGCTGCCTTTAACAGTTATCGTTATAAATCTATTTCCCTATGGAGAAAATGAATGAAGATTTTACTTCCAGAACCCGACTGCTGCACTCTATAGGTGCTTTGTTTCCGACACGCTCTGTAAGCAGTAGACCCATCACAACAGACTGGGCCATCTGACCAATCAGAGCAGAGCAGGCTCTCAGAAAGAAGGGGTTTAGAGAGACTAAATCTTAAAACTAACCATTTTCAGACACAGTGAGAAAAATGTGATAAGCAATATATATTATGAGAAAATGAAAGTGTTTCTTGACCTTGGATGCATGTAAATCTATTGTAGCACAATAGGGACACTTTAAAAAAAAAAACCTGTACTTTCATAAAATATAATATTAATTAAATAAAAGGCCATTTACTGTAAGTGCACATAAAGAGAGTTCACATTAATGACTATGTTTAACACACTTTAAAAAAGTGCACTTTGTAATAATGTCAAAATTTTTAACTTCAAAGTACATTTTAAATAATTTTATTTAATAATCTTTTATGCTTTAAATATGTACACTTATTTTGATGTGTTGAAATACCAAAGCACAAGAAGTGTGTACGTCAATATTACATTTAAAGTTAATACATTTTAAATACGTTTCAATAGAAATTACATTAAAGTATATTTTAGTTTACCATAAATGCATGTCAGTACATTATAAGCATATTTCAAAGACAGAAGTAATTATGAAATTACATACACCGATGATGCATAACATTATGATATTGTTATCATTATGACATAACATTATGATATTGCTATGATATTCCTAATATTGTGTTGGTTCCCCTTTTGCTGCCAAAACAGCCCTGACCCGTCGAGGCATGGACTCCACTAGACCCCTGAAGGTGTGCTGTGGTATCTGGCACCAAGATGTTAGCAGCAGATCCTTTAATCCTGTAAATTGCGAGGTGGGGCCTCCATGGATCGGACTTGTTTGTTCAGCACATCCCACAGATGCTCGACTGGATTGAGATATGGGGAATTTGGAGGCCAAGTCAACACCTCAAACTCGTTGTTGTGCTCCTCAAACCATTCCTGAACCATTTTTGTTTTGTGGCAGGGCGCATTATCCTGCTGAAAGAGGCCACAGCCACCAGGGAATACCGTTTCCATGAAAGGGTGTACATGGTCTGCAATCAATGCTTAGGTAGGTGGTAACTGTCAAAGTAACATCCACATGGATGGCAGGACCCAAGGTTTCCCAGCAGAACATTGCCCGAAGCATCACATTGCCTCCGCCGGCTTGCCTACTTCCCATAGTGCATCCTGGTGCCATGTGTTTCCCAGGTAAGTGACACACACGCACCTGGCCATCCACGTGATGTTAAAGAAAATGTGATTCATCAGACCAGGCCACCTTCTTCCATTGCTCCGTGGTTCAGTTCTGATGCTCACGTGCCCACTGTTGGCACTTTCGGCGGTGGACAGGGGTCAGCATGGGCACTCTGACTGGTCTGCAGCTATGCAGTCCCATACACAACAAACTGCGATGCACTGTGTATTCTGACACCTTTCTATCAGAACCAGCATTAACTTTCTGAGCAATTTGAGCTACAGTAGCTATTTGAGCTATTTGACTACACGGGCCAGCCTTCGCTCCCCACGTGCATCAATGAGCCTCCTTCTTTGGACCACTTTTGATAGATACTGACCACTGCAGACCGGGAACACCCCACAAGAGCTGCAGTTTTGGAGATGCTCTGACCCAGTCGTCTAGCCATCACAATTTGGCCCTTGTCAATCTCGCTCAAATCCTTACGCTTACCCATTTTTCCTGCATCTAACACATCAATTTTGAGGACAAAATGTTCACTTGCTGCCTAATATATCCCACCCACTAACAGGTGCCGTGATGAAGAGAATAATGATCAGTGTTATTCCCTTCACCTGTCAGTGGTCATAATGTTATGCCTGATCGGTGTATAAACCGGTTTCACAGACAGGGCTTAGATTAAGCCAGGATTAGGCCTTAGTTAAATTAGGACATTTAAGAAGCTTTTATAAACGTGCCTTAGAAAAAATTATTACTGGTGTGCGTCTCGAGACAAAACAATGGCACTGACATATTTTAAGAGATGTCAGAGCAAGCTGCTTTCAGTTAAAACAGCTCAAATATGCATTTTAGTCTGGGACTAGGCTTAAGCCTTGTCTGTGAAACCGGCCAATAAAGATGTACTTAAGTCCTGAATAAAATGGGTCAAAAAGTAAGTGCATTTAATATAAATTTAAACTATATAGTTCACTTAATGAAGTATATTATTTTCGTAATAAAAGTATGCTAAAGTGTTTGTTGTTTGTAACACTCAATGTCATTAAAACAATACTGTAAGACAAATATGTCATCTTCCAAATGCGTTTCCATGTCATTTTTAAGGGGACAGCATGTCAGTCGCAATTCACACTTCACAGTCACAAAGCAATGTAGCTTACCTTATGCTTTTCCTAGAAAAGCTACTCTAAGTTTAACATTAGTCCGCTCATGGATGTAAAGGACTTGTCTTACAGCTGGTGTCCTCCACCAAGGATTTCCAGCATAATGTCAAACAAACATTCTCACAGATTAACACAGTTGAATAAAATGTGTAGTGTGTCAAACTGAGCTTAGTAGGTGGTATTTTTTGGTCTGGAGGAGCAAGTGCTCATAACATTAAGCAGAGCATCTGTCCTTGAAATCGGAAGTTAATGTTATGGAAGGGTTTAAAGTGTCCCCAAGTCACGTGACAACAAAGGTCCCTATTGTGCTCTACAGCTTTAAGAGTAACTGATATGGCAAAAAACACAGACAAAGCCAGCTCGAAAAATTCACATGGCACGATAAAATCACCCTTAACTAGTAATTATGTCTTACAGATGTATGCAAGTTCAAAGTCAAAACTTGAATCAGTGAATGTCAAAGGGTCTCTGTAATAAAGGATGCGAGTGTGGTTGATTATATGATGAAACGTAACCTTTGATGTCTTCACCTTTAAACATTTTTCATCTATAAGATTTTAACTACATTTCCATTTACAGCACTGTTTCAGCTCTGTCTTAAAGGTGCCATAGAATGCATTGATACAATATTTTAAAACTGTTCTCTGATATCTACCTAGAAGCTTTGTGGCTTTGTGGTAAGGGCAAAAATACTCCAGATACGGTTTTACATGTCCATTTACAACTCTAGGATTTGTCCCTAGAATGAAATGGGCTGTTATTACCTTATATGGAAGGGTCATGAATAATAATGTTGAGCTCTGCTCTGATTGGCTGTTTCACAGCCAGTCTCATTTCAGCAGCTCACACAAGTGCAGTTATTTAGCAAACACAATCGCAAACAGCACAAGCGGCTCGTGAGTCGTGACAGAACACAGACCACCTGAATGACACTTTAAGCAGAAAATCTCAAATGGAGATTGCTGAAATGCAGCTTACTTGTTTATTGCTGTTTTCAGATCATCCGCGTGCGAGAGAGAGAGAGCTCGCGTGCACATGGTTTCCAGATTGCACGTTTTAAGTAAAACACTGGGTAGAATACGTGTTCTTTTAACAGAAAAGCTCTGATTTAAATTATTGAAATCTGGCAACCGCAAGCATGAACGCTCGAACGCTCCTCTCTTTCCCCGACACAACCAAAGAGTGGTTTTTGGTCGAGTTTTTATTTTTTAAACTACATTTTAGTCTCGTCTTTTTTCGTCAACGATATTGCATGATGATATAGTCACAGTTATCGTTTAAGGACGTTTGTGTCATCTCGTCTTGTCTTAGTCATGGAAAAAAAGGTTGTCAACGAACATTTTTCGTCATATTTCCGTTAACGAAATTGACACTAGTAGGAGGAAACTAACAACTTTGAATTAAATTAGTGCGGTAGCTTATCCTGTTATAGATAAACATCAACCATGCCTGTTTTGTGCCCGTGGGAAGGGTATGAAAAGTGCTCACAATCCCCTGCACAGCCTGGAACATAACATTTATATCCATGATCTGCTATTTTCGCTATATTGTCCTCATCTTCACAATACCTGCAGAACTTCTGATGATTCGGCTGTGCAGGTCCACGTTAATACTGCCTGGCCTAAAACATGGGCTGGTATATGCAAATTTGGGGGTGTAAATATTAATGATCCCGACTGTTACGTCACAGTCGGTGTTATGTTGGGATTCGCCCGTTTTTCAGTTGTCTTTTTCACGCACAAGATTTACATATGAAGGAGGAAACGGTGTTTGAGGCTCACGGTATGTCAGTTCCATGTACAGAACTCTTATTATTCAACTATGCCAAGTTAAATACGGTTTTCCATTCTATGGCACCTTTAAAGATGTAAAGTCAGAGGTTTATTGTTCGAGATAAACACAAAGGATCTCCATCCAAGCATGCACTTTTAAATCCACATTCTTGAACAATGTTACCTGATCCTGGCGACACATTCAATTAGCCTAGAATTTCCGAGGCTCAATTTAAGAGCGGAGCACAAAAGATAGTGTGACATGATTAAGATTTAAATAGAATTACATGCCCAAATATAGAGGGGGACTTTTGGTGGTCTGGCTCATCTTAATAAAAGGATGGATCATGCTGTGCTAAGGAGACTTGTCAGTTCGTGGTCACTCGTGGTAAGATCAGTTTCACATTCATATTATTTGTGGACAAAAATATTTGTAGAATATAAATATTATAAATGTAGATATGGGTTTTAAGACAAGTATTCTAAACTAGATAAGTATTGAAGTGTATTTTTGCTGTTGAAATGTATTTTTTGCAGTTGCTGTTGAAATTGTTCACTGTAAAAAAAAAAATTTTGCTGCCTTAAATTTTTAAGTACAATCAACTTGGATGTTTAAGTCATTTCAACTTAAATTACATTAAACTGATATAAAAAAATTTGTTGAATCTTGTATAACTTCTAAAAAAAAAGTTGAAAATTGCTTAACTTATTTTGATGAGTCATAACTTGACTATTTTTTACAGTGTTTATATTTTTAAATTTGACATAAATCATATTGTTATAATGGTAACACTTTACAATAAGGTCCAATTAGTTAATGCATTAGCTAACATGAACTAACAACGAGCATTATATTTTGACAGCATTTATTAATCTTTGCTAACGTTACTTAATAAAAATACAATTCTTCATTCTTTGTTCATGTTAGTTCACAGTGTATTAAGTAATGTTAACAGATACAACTTTTTATTTTAAGAATGCATTAGTACACTGTAATTTTATTGTTGTTGCTGCAATTAGTTATAACAACTTAAAATTTGTTGAGATAACTTAAATATCCAACTTAACTAAACCTGACTAAAGTTAACTAAACTTAATATTTTAAGTCAAGCACGAACACAAGTTGAAACAACACATTATTTCTTATTCTAATGTTGAATTTTAAGTTGTGCTAAATAATCAGCAATCATTTTTTACAGTGTAAATGTTCAAATTAAAATTAAAGGTACACTATGTAACTTTTTTGTTCAAAATTAAAAACATTTAAATAATGCTCACAAATCAGTTTTTATAACAGTAAAACCTCTTTTCATGTAGTCGCAATGTTATATTGTGTCATGTTTCTCAACATAAAACTGATAAAAAAATGTAGACCCCACTTCATTAATATTATAGGCAGATGCAGTATTAAGAGTTTTTGACAAATATTGCATTTATTTCACTTCAGCTGTGATAAAGTATGCAAACACAGAGCAAACGTCACTACGGGAAGTAGAAAGTGTCTTCACGTCTCCGTTTGCAGCTCCTCCCCGCCTGCACGCGGCAACTCTCGCCGATCGGTTACATCCAGCCGCAACCGATGTCGAACACACCTTACATCTTTAGACTCGTGTTTTTCTGAGAGCTACGACGTTTGTACCGCGTAACCGCTGCAGATTTATTTTGCCGTTAATAGTACAAGAGAAACGTATACACTCACCTAAAGGATTATTAGGAACACCTGTTCAATTTCTCATTAATGCAATTATCTAATCAACCAATCACATGGCAGTTGCTTCAATGCATTTAGGGGTGTGGTCCTGGTCAAGACAATCTCCTGAACTCCAAACTGAATGTCAGAATGGGAAAGAAAGGTGATTTAAGCAATTTTGAGCGTGGCATGGTTGTTGGTGCCAGACGGGCCGGTCTGAGTATTTCACAATCTGCTCAGTTACTGGGATTTTCACGCACAACCATTTCTAGAGTTTACAAAGAAAGGTGTGAAAAGGGAAAAACATCCAGTATGCGGCAGTCCTGTGGGCGAAAATGCCTTGTTGATGCTAGAGGTCAGAGGAGAATGGGCCGACTGATTCAAGCTGATAGAAGAGCAACTTTGACTGAAATAACCACTCGTTACAACCGAGGTATGCAGCAAAGCATTTGTGAAGCCACAACACGCACAACCTTGAGGCGGATGGGCTACAACAGCAGAAGACCCCACCGGGTACCACTCATCTCCACTACAAATAGGAAAAAGAGGCTACAATTTGCACGAGCTCACCAAAATTGGACAGTTGAAGACTGGAAAAATGTTGCCTGGTCTGATGAGTCTCGATTTCTGTTGAGACATTCAGATGGTAGAGTCAGAATTTGGCGTAAACAGAATGAGAACATGGATCCATCATGCCTTGTTACCACTGTGCAGGCTGGTGGTGGTGGTGTAATGGTGTGGGGGATGTTTTCTTGGCACACTTTAGGCCCCTTAGTGCCAATTGGGCATCGTTTAAATGCCACGGCCTACCTGAGCATTGTTTCTGACCATGTCCATCCCTTTATGACCACCATGTACCCATCCTCTGATGGCTACTTCCAGCAGGATAATGCACCATGTCACAAAGCTCGAATCATTTCAAATTGGTTTCTTGAACATGACAATGAGTTCACTGTACTAAAATGGCCCCCACAGTCACCAGATCTCAACCCAATAGAGCATCTTGGGGATGTGGTGGAACGGGAGCTTCATGCCCTGGATGTGCATCCCACAAATCTCCATCAACTGCAAGATGCTATCCTATCAATATGGGCCAACATTTCTAAAGAATGCTTTCAGCACCTTGTTGAATCAATGCCACGTAGAATTAAGGCAGTTCTGAAGGCGAAAGGGGGTCAAACACAGTATAAGTATGGTGTTCCTAATAATCCTTTAGGTGAGTGTAAGTCTGAATCCGAGGACATGAACAGCTCTAACTACAGCATCACGTGTTGTCATCACTTATTTATGGTAATTATGACATGGTGTGAACGCAGCATATTATAGACCTTATGTAGCCCCGCCCCTGTCTTCTAGTTTGTATTTCCACAGCATGAAGGTAAGATCTTACAGATTTATGGATGAACCGCTCATTTTAAAATCTTCCCGGTCTACTGACATCTGTTATGATGTCCACTTCAAACATTACAATGCTCATGATAACATCTCGGTTACGTATGTAACCCTCGTTCCCTGAAGGAGGGAACGGAGACGTACGTCGGAACTGACCGACGAATTGGGATCTATTTTCGGAGACCAATCTACTTCGAGTGTTAAAAAACGAGCCAATGAGGATTGGCATGCGGTTGACGCATTCCACGACCTGCCCCGCATCGCGGGTATAAATACGGAAGTGGAAGCACCACATATCGCTTTTCAACTGAGGAGCCGAGACAAGTGACTCGGCCTTCAGCTGAAGCACAGCACCTGGCGACGGGACGTACGTCTCCGTTCCCTCCTTCAGGGAACGAGGGTTACATACGTAACCGAGACGTTCCCTTTCAGTCGGTCACGTTCGACGTACGTCGGAACTGACCGACGAATTGGGATCCCTACCAACACGCCAGGGATGCTGGCCCTTCCAGCGCCCTGCCTGAGCTCGCTGGACCACACCTATGTTGGAGTGGGAGTCAGGGCTCCCGGCAGGGAAGGTCAGTCACTGCTGTTCCTGCAAGACCCACTCAGTGTGACTATTGGATAACGCTGGGAAGCGTGCCCGTCTCGTGGAGATGGCCCGCTGCGGAGCCACGTCCTTCAGGAAGGAGAGGTGGCGAATACACATAAGGACTAACCTAACAGGGTAGTACTACATATGGCAGTCTCTGGGGTGGATCCAGCCTGGTCCCAGGGGGGAAAGAACACCACCAGAGACGACAGAGCGGGCTCTGTCAAGGGAAAGACACGGGGCTAGCCAAATAGGGTAGCTGGTACCGTGGAAAAATACACATATGGGGTTGCCGTTAGGGAACCGCTACATATGGCACCCAGCCTACACACACGTTCCACAAGCATACGGGTGCAGGCCTGGCGTCAGACGGCCGCAACGTCTGACACCGAAGGGGTGACGGAGGAGCTCGACAGGGTTAGCCGTTTCCGGGGAACACAACTGGAGATAATAGACACACGTATCCGGCCCAGAGGGCGGGAGTGGCGTTGCAAGCCGACACTAGAACGGGTACTTAGCGCTACTGGCCACTAGGGGCGAGGATGCGGGAAGATACCGGCTCTACACGGAGGCTATAGAATCTAGCGAACGTGTTAGGTGTCGCCCAGCCCGCAGCTCTACATATATCTGTCAGCGAGGCGCCTTGAGCCAGCGCCCAGGAGGAAGCTACACTCCTTGTGGAGTGCGCTCGCACCCTGAACGGGCAAGGCACGTCTTGGCACTGGTAAGCCAAGACGATAGCATCCACTATCCAGTGGGCTAACCTCTGCTTGGAGACAGCCTTTCCCTTCTGCTGGCCTCCGTAACAGACGAAGAGCTGTTCTGAGGTTCTAAAGCTTTGAGTTCGGTCCACGTAGGCACGGAGGGCGCAGACGGGACAGAGCAAAGCTAGGGCTGGGTCTGCCTCCTCCGAGGGCAGCGCTTGCAGGTTCACCACCTGATCCCGGAAGGGAGTGGTAGGAACCTTGGGCACATATCCAGGCCGGGGTCTCAGGACAACGTGAGAGTAGGCCGGCCTGAATTCTAGGCACGATTCGTTGACCGAAAGTGCATGCAGGTCCCCCACCCTCTTGATTGAGGCCAATGCAGTCAGGAGCACTGTCTTCATGGACAGGATGTTTAACTCTGCAGACTGCAAAGTCTCAAAGGGCGGGCCCTGAAGTGCTCTGAGCACCAGGGCTAGGTCCCAAGAGGGTATCGAGGTTGGACGAGGAGGATTCAGTCTCCTCGCACCTCTGAGGAACCTGACGATTAAGTCGTGCTTTCCTAAGGACTTACCTTCCACTGCATCGTGATACGCCGCTATTGCGGCGACGTACACTTTGAGGGTGGAGGGAGACAGCCTTCGCTCCAGCCCATCCTGCAGGAAAGAAAGCACGACATTAACCGAACACCTTCGGGGGTCTTCCCGGCGGGAAGAACACCACTCAACGAACAGGTTCCACTTCAACGTGTAGAGGCGCCTCGTAGAGGGGGCTCTAGCAGAAGTGATGGTGTCTACCACAGCTTGTGGTAGGCCACCTAGAACCTCCACGTCCCGTCCAGGGACCAGACATGGAGTTTCCAGAGGTCTGGACACGGGTGCCATAGAGTGCCCCGCCCCTGAGAAAGCAGGTCCTTCCTCAGGGGGATCGGCCAGGGAGGGGCTGTCGCGAGGAGTGTGAGTTCGGAGAACCAGGTCCGGTTGGGCCAGTAGGGCGCAACTAACAAGACCTGCTCCTCGTCCTCCCTGACCTTGCACAGTGTCTGTGCAAGAAGGCTCACTGGGGGAAACGCATATTTGCGTAGGTCCCGGGGCCAGCTGTGCGCCAGTGCATCTGTGCCGAGGGTGCCCCCGGTCAGGGAATAGTACAACTGGCAATGGGTCGAGTCCGGAGAGGCAAACAGGTCTACCTGCGCGGCTCCGAAGAGGTCCCATATCAGCTGGACACTCCGGGGTTGGAGTCGCCACTCTCCCGGAGGTGTCGGCTGATGAGAGAGCTTGTCGGCTGTCTGGTTCAGCGCACCTGGGATGTGAATGGCCCGAAGCGACCTCAGACGCTTCTGACTCCACAGGAGGAGATGGCGGGCGAGTTGGAGCATGCAACGGGAGCGTAGACCACCCTGACGGTTGATGTACGCAACGGCCGCAGTGCTGTCCGTAAGGACCAGTACGTGCTTGCCCTGTAGTGGCTTTTTGAGGCGGCCCAGGGCGAGACGTACTGCCAATAACTCTAGGCAATTGATGTGCCAACACAGTTGGGGCCCCGTCCACAGACCCGAAACTGTGTGCCCGTTGTACGTGGCCCCCCAGCCCGTGGATGAGGCATCCGTGAAGACCACAGCATGCCTGGACACCTGTTCTAAGGGCACTCCCGCCCGTAGAAACGAAGGGTCCGCCCAGGGGTTGAAGGTTTGGCGACAGTAAGGAGTAACTGAGACCCGGTACTTGCCGCTCTGCCACGCCCATCTCGGGACTCGGTCGTGAAGCCAGCGTTGAAGCGGTCTCATATGAAGCAATCCGAGCGGCGTTACCGCGGCTGCAGATGCCATATGCCCCAGGAGCCTCTGAAAATATTTCAGTGGGACCGCTGTCCTGCCTTTGAACGTATTCAAGCAGTTCAACACTGACCGGACTCGCTCCTCTGTGAGGCGCGCTGTCCGGTTGACCGAATCCAGCTCCATACCGAGATAAGAGATCCTCTGTGTGGGACAGAGTTTGCTCTTCTCTCGGTTGACCCGAAGGCCCAACAGGCTGAGGTGACAGAGCACCAGGTCCCTGTGTTCGCACAACTGATCCCGGGACTGGGCCAATATGAGCCAGTCGTCGAGATAGTTGAGAATCCGAACGCCGCGTTCTCTGAGCGGAACAATGGCTGCCTCCGCGACTTTCGTGAAGACGCGAGGCGACAGGGACAGCCCGAAGGGCAAGACTTTGTACTGATATGCCCTCCCCTCGAACGCAAAGCGTAGGAACGGTCTGTGTCGAGGGAGAATGGAGACATGAAAGTACGCGTCCTTCAGGTCGATCGCTGCGAACCAATCTCGGGGACGGATGCATTCGAAAATGCGTTTCTGCGTTAACATTTTGAACGGGAGCTTGTGCAGGGCCCGATTCAGAGTGCGCAGGTCCAAGATTGGTCTTAACCCACCACCTTTCTTGGGTACAATGAAGTAGGGGCTGTAGAACCCCGACCTCATATCGGCAGGAGGAACCGGCTCGATCGCGTCCTTCGCCAGCAGGACATCGATCTCGGACCGCAAGACATGGGCATCGCAACTCCGCACAGTGGTGAAGAGGATGCCCCTGTACTTGGGCGGCCGGCGCGTCTGCCGAGTCTGATAGTACGGATGAGCCAGCGAGACGGCCTGGGAAGGCCTAGCCAGGCTCCCAGAGACCGAACAAGCGGGACCAACGGCACCACAGACGTACCCGGGGTGGGGCAGCGAGGTGGAGTAGACAGACCCGACTCGGGAGGCCCGGAGGCGGCCCGGAGTGTTGTCTGAGAACTCCAGGGTGGGGCAGAGTATGGGTGAGGAGGCCCGGAGGCGTCCTCGGTGCCCATACTACTGCTGAGGAAAGGAGTGGCGAGGCCCGGGGGCGTCGCGCACTGCCAACCTGGCCCTCTTGGGGCCCAGGGAGGGAAGAAACTGCTCTTTTATTGAGAATGTGGGTACCGCTGGACTCCGGAGAGCCAGCGGCAGGATGTTGAGATGACCAGTAGAGACATTCTCCCCCCGGTCCTCCTCCGGGGGGAGGAGGGGTGCGGACACCACCTCCCCTGGAGCAGCTCCTCTTATCCCTGGGCTGCCCGTCTCAGGGCCGCTTGCCCTTGCGCTTGCCGGCGGACTTTGCGGGACCCTGGACGGGTTGGGCAGTACCCCTACGCCCGGCACCCTGCTTGCTAGGTGGAGGCTGCTGCTTAGGCTTAGCAGGGGCGGAGGCGGACGCAGGGGGACGCCCTCGGCGACGAGCAGGCGGAGGTGCTGCAGCCGGCGACTGGGTGGAGGCAGCAGCAGGTCGCCGGGGCAGGATGTTCTTGATTGCCTCCGTCTGCTTCTGGGCCACCGAGAACTGCTGGGCGAAGCTCTCGATGGCGTCGCCGAAGAGGCTGGCCTGGCAGACAGGGGCGTTGAGAAACCGTACCTTGTCGGTCTCACGCATATCCACCAGGTTCAGCCACAGGTGGCGTTCCTGGACCACAAGTGTGGACATCGCCCGACCCAGGGAGTGTGCGGTGACTTTCGTCGCCCGGAGGGCGAGGTCCGTCGCGGTACGCAGTTCCTGCATAACCCCTGGGTCGGAACTACCCTCGTGCAGTTCCTTGAGCGCTTTGGCCTGGTAGACCTGCAGGAGCGCCATGGCATGCAAAGATGACGCAGCTTCTCCACAGGCTGTGTAAGCCTTGCCCGTTAGTGCGGATGAGAACTTACACGCCCGGGAGGGGAGACGCGGATTTCCGCGCCAGTCAGTAGCGGTCTTCGGACACAGTTGCATGGCTACTGATCGCTCGACTGGGGGGATCTCCACGTAACCCTTGGCTGCGCCACCATCAAGGGTAGTGAGGACGGAGGAGTCAGTCGATCGGTTTCTAGCGCTGTAAGGCGCTATCCACGATTTCGTGAGCTCCTGATGCACCTCCGGAAAGAAAGGTACTGGGGCGGGGCGCTGAGAACCAGCGCGGGCCGTCCCGAGATACCAATCGTCCAGCCGCGAGGGTTCGGGACACGGTGGAGGGTTCCACTCGAGCCCAACACTGGCGGCGGCCCGGGCAAGCATAGCCGTGAGCTCCGGATCAGACTCGGGCAGCGCTACCACACCAGAAGGGGGCAGCGCAGCCGAATCCTCATCTCCGGAGTCCATTAGCTCGTCCCCCGATGCGGCTATCGAGACCATGTCCTCAGCCGGAGCCCCGAAAGTAACAGACGGTCTCCCGTGGGAAGGACCAGGCTGCTCTTCCGGAAGCTCCACCGGCGCAGTAGAGGGGGGAGGGGCCCGAGGAGCCTGTTGACCCGGCGGGAGTGCCCTCACAGTAACCCTCAGGTCTCCACCAAAGGCATCAGCCAAAGTAGCAGCCCTCTGCTTCGCAGCAGGAGGGCCACTAGATCGGGGGATGCGCAATGGGACTCCACCCCGTCTGAGGTATTCGAGTCTAGACCGTAGTACTGCGATGGTCATGTTCCCGCAATGGGAACATGAGTCATCCACGAAAGCCGCCTCAGCGTGCTGAACGCCCAAACACGAGAGACAGCGATCGTGTCCGTCAGCTGGGGACAGATAACGACGGCATCCAGAAACACACGGTTTGAATGACATCTTGAAAAAGACGCAGGGTCAAACCGTGTTACTCTTTTAGAAGGAAGAAAACCGCTCCAATCAGTGCCGAGGCACACAGGGGGATGACCGCGGCTCGCAGCGGTTCAGGGGTGCAAGCCCGCTGAGAGCACTCACCCAGGAAGCTGTGAGAACAGCTGTTTTTTGCGATCTCCGCTGACAGCGCCGTTACACCAACACGTGGACTGGAGTGACCTCTTTGACTTGCTTCGCAACACTCTGTAGAGAACAAAGCACAGTTCGGCTCCGAAGTTGAAAGCGATATGCGGTGCTTCCACTTCCGTATTTATACCCGCGATGCGGGGCGGGTCGTGGAATGCGTCAACCGCATGCCAATCCTCATTGGCTCGTTTTTTAACACTCGAAGTAGATTGGTCTCCGAAAATAGATCCCAATTCGTCGGTCAGTTCCGACGTACGTCGAGCGTGACCGACTGAAAGGGAACTTTCCTTAACTCTACAATAAGTAAATCCACTTCACCAGCTAATCACTCTTCGACAGCGATGCCATAGAAATGTACAGAGCTACTGCAAAAAGTGGAAGTTCAAACATAATTCTAAAGATGGATGTGCGCTTGTTTCTCTGGCGCATAAGGTTTATAATATAATATAATAGCCTATAATATAACATAATTAGTGCTGTCGAAATAGCGCGTTAACACATGCGATAAATTTTTTCAGTTTAATGCTTTAAAAATATTTAACGCAATTAATGCAGCATCCATTTTTTCTGTCATCCTTTGGCTAGTGTTACATTATATGATCATGCTCTTATTCATGCAACCGCTTTTGAACCATTCAAGCGCGACAAGACGAAAGAGAACGCACAGACAGTGTGCCAGAATCGAGTTCTCTTTCGCGCTTGAACGAACAATAACACACAGAATTATGCCAAAATGCCCGTTTTGTCGAGTGTTCTCATAAGAGCAGCCTTCAATGAGTTAAATAACGTCTTAAATGAACTTAAAGAGTTGTGAGAAAATGAGATGCTTGTGACAGTGCGTCAGATCCGCGTCATGTTCGGCAGCGGCAGATCTTAAAGTGACAGCAGCGACTGATGATGTCTGATATTTAACAAAGATAACAGAGAAAAATTTAGCTTTAATAAGGATTAATCTATATGTAATTGATTATTTATGCAGTTAAGACTGTAAAGTGTTTGATAACTTTATTCAATTTCTGTATATTGATTATATATGAAGGCCACAGGTGAATATGACATTTATTATAATGGGTTTATGTGAATATTGTTTTAAATTAATTTAGGCCTACATTGGAAGTTGTTATTTTTTTAAAGCCTAATGAATGTTGAAATTTCTAGCTTTCAATTATACTGTAATTGTCACATGTCTGATCTTTTGTGTTTTTAGTTCTGCCCTCTGTGACTCTGCCCTCTATCTGCCCTCTAGTTTTCTCTGATTAGTTCATTAGTTTCCACCTGTGTTCATTAATTATGTCGTTTGTCTCTGTTCATTTAAGGCCTCTGTTTTCACCCAGTCTCTGTCTGTCCTCATAAATATAAGTGTGAGTACTAGTGTTTGATTGCCCTTCTCCTGAATCGCCTGTGTTTATGATTATTTTCGCCGAGTGGGTGCTGGTGAGTTGTGATTCCCCTTTCACCGTCAGCCTTGCCAAGGATAAACTCGCCAGTCCCCCTCCGACTCCAGCGCCACCAGAGACCAGCCATCCACCATCAGCGAGTGACCCGATGGGGCTTTTGATAGAGCCCACTGCAGAGCCCGAACCGAGGAAGCGGTCGGAAGGAACCATCGTCCTGGAGCCCATCCCACAACTTGACTCTGACCAGGTGCGTGAGCCGGCAACACCGATCAACGCGGAAGGAGTGCTCATTGAGCTCGAGGGCTGGGAGGAGTGCCCCCTGTATCTCCAGCGCCTCCTGTAGCTCCTGTGTTTCCTGTCTCTCCTGCACCCCTGTATCTCCAGAATACCTGCCCAGCCTCCCTCTCCCACCTCCTCAGTCAGCCAGTTCCTCAGCCCCGCCTCCGCTGCTGTCCTTCAGCCCCTCTGCAGCTCCCATTAGTAGGAAGAACCTGCATAGTGTCATCAGGCCACCAGCTCCTCTCAGCACAGATGATCCCTTGTCTCTGCCTCAGCCTCTGTGCCCATCGCTCAACCTCAGCCTGTCGACACATCGGCTCCACCCTGGCTCCTCCCTCCCTCAGCTCCACTGGAAACCATCAGCCATATAGCTTCTCCGGGCTCCCTCGTTCCTCCGGCTTCGCCTTGGTCGGACATCATCCTGCCTGTGCCTTCGGCTCCACCTGGCTCTGCCCTCGGTCCCTCCGGCTCCGCCTCGGTCCTCTGGTTCACTGATTCCACCTCGGACGCTTGGTCTTGCGTGGGCTCATCAGCCGGTCAGCTCCACCATGGTCTCATCTGTGGCATCATCTTCGTCGGTCGTCCCCAGGGTGTCCTCTTCATCAAGTCGTTTACACCATGGCTCCTCCCACTTTTGACTCTGCCCTGGGGCCGCGTCCTGGCTGGTCTCTGGTCCAACATCTGACTCCTCCTGTTCCTGGCTTCTCCTTGATTCCTCCCACCATCTACTCCACCATAGACTAAGACTTTTTTTTTTTTTTTTTTTTTCCCGTCTTCATGTCCTCCTCCAGAGTCCCCTCCCTCCTCCGTTGGACTTTGGACTGTTTTGCGGCATGAGGACACGCCTTCCCGGGAGGGAGCGGACTGTCACATGTCTGATCTTCTGTGTTTTTAGTTCTGCCCTCTGTGACCTAGTTTTCTCTGATTAGTTCATTAGTTTCCACCTGTGTTCATTAATTATGTCGTTTGTCTCTGTTCATTTAAGGCCTCTGTTTTCACCCAGTCTCTGTCTGTCCTCATAAATGTAAGCGTGAGTGCTAGTGTTTGGTTGCCCTTCTCCTGAATCGCCTGTGTTTGATTAAAAGCTATTTAATTTCTTTGTCATCGTGCGCTTCTTGACCACAGCAACTGTTACAGAAATGTTGAATTTCCATCATTAATGTTAAAAAAATCAATTTCATAGAGACCTCAGTAGCTGTATTAGTATCAGTGATACTGGCCTTCATTCATAAAAAGATGCCAGTACAACAAATATTCAAAACATACAATAATGTGAAAATTATTACAATATTAAACTGTTTCTATTAATCGCAATAAATTACAGATCAATTTTTAATCGATTGTTAGCGCATAATATAGTTGTTTCAAATTTCAGTGCAATCGATATCCTACTACTGGTGAGAACTTGCAAAGGTACAGTCCTAATTTTCCATTTATTTTTGTTCTGTTCTTCCTATTGGTGTTGCATGATATTTTCAAAACATCCTTTTTTTTTTTTTTTTTTTTTTCCCTCAGTTTTGGTTCATGAGCAGCAACGCAGAAATGGCCCACTACGGGCCAGCTGCAATCTACCTCCGCAAACCCGAGAAGGAAAGAATTGAAGCTCAGAATCGGCCTTTTGATGCCAAGACAGCCTGTTTTGTTCCTGATGCCAAAGAACTGTACATAAAAGGCATCATTCAAAACAGAGGAGGAGGCACAGCTACAGTTCAGACCGAGACTGGGGAGGTGAGATGCCATGAAATCGGTTTTGATTGAAATTACACTGCAACCCATTCCATTCAGAATACAAAGAAAAAGTGACTGCTCGAGAATACGGTAACATGGCATTTTCTCTGCAGACACTGACATTGAAGGATGAGGAATGTCACCCAATGAATCCACCCAAGTATGATAAAATTGAGGACATGGCCATGATGACCCACCTCAACGAGCCCTCGGTGCTGTTTAACCTCAAAGATCGTTATGTGGCATGGATGATTTATGTAAGTAATGCCTCAGTTCTGAAAAATAGTCAGACTGGAGCGCTTAATATCAGTTTAATAAATCAGTTTTTCTCTGCAGACCTACTCTGGGCTGTTCTGTGTTACTGTGAATCCTTTCAAGTGGCTCCCGGTGTATAACTCAGAGGTGGTGGTGGCATACAGGGGCAAAAAGCGCATGGAGGCCCCACCTCACATCTTCTCTGTGTCTGACAATGCATATCAAAATATGCTTACAGGTCGGTCTATTTCAGAACAACATCAGTTCACTGTTAGTTTGAATCTCCCAATTACAATCTGTCTACACTGCACAATGAATTTACATTTTATTGGAGCCTTGAGCTTAATTCTTCTGCACAGTTACTAATTTAAATGCCTCTGATTGGCCATTGCGTTTATGTGCTCAAAGATTGATTACGATGCTCGATGCAAAAAAAAAAAAGGATAAATTGACTAATTGTAAGCATAATCATTATTTTTCTGATTAACTGTGTAGCTTTAATTTAAACATTGCACTCAGAAAATCAGGTCGAGTCGATCAGTCATCTGTTTGCAGAAGATTCCTGATGTGGATAAATGTAAACACGCTGTGTTCTGATTGGGTGATCTGCTTCCGATCTGCTTGAAGTATTTTTGTAGGCCAAAAATTGTTTGCATTTTAGCACTTCTGGTTCCATCATCCCGAAGTCAATGGGGGAAAAAAAATGTAAATGAAAAAAAAAAATGTTTTGAGGATAATAAACCAACGGGCCAATACTGCAGATGATTATGCTTAATTAATCAAAAGAAGTAATCATGATCTTGCTTGTCTCAATATCAGCTTCCGAAATCGCACACTGTAAAAAAAATTCTGTTAAATACACAGTAAAAAACTGGCAGCTGTGATTGCCAGAAATTTACCGTAAAAAATACAGTAGCAACATTTTAGGTTTTACAAATTTAAGTTAAATTTCCAGTAAATAACCGTATTTCATTAACTGATATAATGTTAATTTACCAACCTATTAAAATACTAATATATTTTTTGTACCTTTGTAATATACTGACCACCAATCACAGTGCTGATGAGTCACATGATGAATCAAAGCTTATCACAAGCAGATTTTCCACAAGCTGAAGAGGACAATACTAATATACAGTATACAAGGTGCACAGTGTCATTCACACAAACACTAAACACCATCATGGTAACACACATGAAATTTTAAAAATGCAATAAACATTAATTTAACAACATTAGATGTAACATAAAACCCTAATGTACATAACTGATTAGAAAAAAATAAGAAGAAACATTATTTCAAAGAAAATACATCAAATGTGAAATGTCATGCAGGGAATTCTGGGAATGTGAATTTGTGTTTTTTTTCACTGTAAATTACACAATGACTTGTTCTTTTTCACTTCCAAAAACTGTAAATTTAACTGTAAAATTACATTAATTGTACGGTTAAATCTATTACAGTTATTCACCGTATATATTATGGAAGCTTTCTGTTAACTGTTTTTCACCGTAGCATTTTTACAGTCTTTTACCGTTAAAAACACGATCATTTTTAGGTTATTACTTCACAACCTCTAAAAAAGTATGTTCTATATAGTATGAATGTGTGTAGTATGAATGTAATCTGGACGTACTACATTCGCCATGTTGTTATTATCATGGGACCTACCAGCGTCAGTTGCGCTTCGCTGCCATTCACAAATCCTCTCCCGTGGCCTCATGGGATAGTAAAGTGTCCACATGCACACTTCAGAATCTCGCCAGAAGAAACAGGTCATCCGGACAATTTTTGCCTACTCTTTTATGAGTACTGTGATACTTCTTTTGTCACATACTGTTTTTCGCCTACTAGCCTATAGGGAAGTATGCGATTTCGGATGGAGCCATATTGTCGCTGTCGGGCAGAAACTTCCATATTTCGTCATTTTTATTTCTTTTCATAAATCATTACTATTGGTCAGCCTTCGCGTCTTTGCAAAAAAATTAACCAATGAAAAGCTCTATTTTTAGTGTCCCTACTTATTATGAAAAAATCATGTTTTGTCCCGTATTTCTTCTTACCTAAATTGTCTTTGCTAGGTGATCATTAAAAGTGAGTAGCAGTCTTCTGTCACACGAGAATAGCCTAATCAGCGGTAGCCAATCTCATCATAGTATATTTTGGAGAACAAAATTACCATCCAATCACAATTCGTTATTGATTAACTTGCAGTTAGCGATGGTGGGAGCAGTGTTGCCAAGTCCGCTTTTTTCCTGGGTTGATTTCCACCCCCATAAGTACACTTTCGGTGCTCCAACACCCCCAAAACACCCCCCCCCCCCCCCCCACCCCAGATGTACAAATTCAGTGGAGAATTTGGGCGCCCGATGGAGAAAATCGCATTGGGCTATTTTTGGGCTACTTTTGTTGCACAGATTTGGCAACCCTGGTTGGGATATTAGAGAGTGCGGAGGAGATCAAGTCAGACACGACAATGTCAAAGAAGCGTGTAAACATTTAACGAGGATCTTCGAAATGAGTTTATCAAGTAAATATATGCAGTAATGCGCTGAATGACACGCACCAGAAGCACGCTCAGACAGTGCACGATCCCGATTTCAGTTCTCTTTGCGCCTGAATAGTCAAATACACACAGTTGTCAAAATGCCCATCATGTGGAGTGTCTCACATAAGTAATCTACCCAGATCTGTCTGTGATATTGTTTTAAATAAATGTTTAAAGTCGCAATGAATTGAAGTTGTGATAGTCTTTTCTTCCCCATTGTGTCAAATATCAGAGTGAAACGGCTTCTCAAACAAGAAAAAAATTAGGGCGGGGCTTGATTTTGTCCATGGGGAACTGATTGGATGGTTGAGATTTGCTATTGGTTGATCTCATGTGAGTGACAGGTTGCTCCGCCCTCACGCCAGTAAATGCATCATCATATATATATATATACACGGCGCACGGATAAATTATTTATTATAAACGCTGCAATATTCCATTAAAAAAAAGAATAGTCGGTTTTGATTTCATAGTGACATTAAAATTCTGATTGAGTTTGTTTGCAAGATGCTACATTTCTTGCCAACCATAATTATTATACAGTTACAGTTAATGTAACAATTACATGGCATAGTTAGAATAGTTTATTTTTTCAATTTGACATCCTGACTGCTGGTAAAAAAAAAACACTTCACCTATCAATGCCGACTTTAACAAAAAATGTAAGAGATTTCTCCTTTTTTATTTGTAGACCGTGAGAATCAGTCTGTCCTAATTACGTAAGTCATGATCAATGGCCTTGGCTGTGCTATAACTCTACAAATGATAGATGATGAGCTGAGAAGCTCCAGCTGTGTAACCGTGTAACTGTGTCATTTCCAGTGGAGAATCTGGTGCAGGGAAGACTGTGAACACCAAACGTGTCATTCAGTACTTTGCGACAATCGCAGTGTCTGGAGACAAGAAGAAAGAGGCTATGCAAGGAAAAATGCAGGTGAGGAAATGATCATTTGTATTTTTTTCTTTTAAATTGACTGAAATCTCACTTTCACGTCTCCCACAGGGAACGCTGGAGGATCACATAATTTCAGCCAACCCTCTGCTTGAAGCTTTCGGGAATGCCAAGACTGTGAGGAACGACAACTCGTCACGCTTTGTGAGTTCAGCAGTTGAGTCATATTACTTTTGTTTAAGAAGTTAAGTAGCATTTGTTTACCTTAAGTTGCAAATTCCAACAGGGTAAATTCATACGAATTCACTTTGGAACATCTGGAAAACTCTCCTCCGCTGATATCGAAACATGTGAGCCTTTTTGCACACAGTCAAAATGTTATTCTTTGACTTTCCACGAGGTAACTGAGTTTTTGTCCTTCTAGATTTGCTGGAGAAGTCCAGGGTGACCTTTCAGCTGGCCGAAGAGAGGAGTTACCACATCTTCTATCAAGTCACCACAGGCCATAAGCCAGAGCTGATAGGTGAGAGTGTCACACAAGACATTCCATGATAGTGAAACATCTTTAAGCTCTTTTTCACACTTTCTTCTTTCTCCTCAGACATGCTCCTCATCTCAACCAATCCCTATGATTTTCCCATGATCAGTCAAGGCCAGATCTCCGTGGCCAGCATTAATGATAAAGAGGAGTTGGAGGCCACAGATGTGAGAACTCAGAAACTACATTTAAAACCTTTGTGTTACTACTCATTTCTAGGGCTGCACGATTAATCGAAATAAAACTCATTTGGACTATTAGGTCAAAATCTAATGAATGAATTAATTGTTTGCAATAAGATCAATAACATGCATTTAAAAAATAGATTTGGGGTAGATTTTTATTTTATGCCGACTTTAAAGGTGCAGTGTGTGAATTTTAGTGGCATCTAGTGGTGAAGTTGTGAATTGCAATCAGCTAACGTTCACCCTTCCCTTTCGAATCACATAGAGAAGCTACGGTGGCCGACACAGGGCAAAAATGTAATTGTCGGAGAGAGCAGAGAGTGACTAGCGCTCTGTAGAGAAGTTTGTCCGTTTAGGGCTACTGTAGAAACATGGCGGCTCAAAATGTCGATTTCACTGTAAGGTGACCCGCGGTTTATGAAGATAGAAATGGCTCATTCTAAGGTAATAAAAACATAATGGTTCATTATGTAAGGTCTTTATACACCACTGAAAACATAGTTATGTATATTATATTGCATTTCTGTCAATAGATCCTCATAAATACTACACACTGCACCTTTAAGGAGGACACTTCAAATCTGATCGTGATTAGCGTGGTTATCAAAACACAAAGGATGCAATTGAATTAAATAAATATGCGCTGCATGTTTTAAAGTAAAGCACTGTGTTCATTTACACTCAAACAGCTCAGGATCCAGGGTTTCAGTAAATGCTGCTCCACACAAACCCATCTCTGCATGTGCTCTGAGTTTGAGTCACTTATATCGTGCATTTGAGCAACTTGCACCAAAAATCTTCCCAAACTTGTAATGAGAAGCACTGTTTTCAACAAAAGAAACGCCTTAAGGTCTCCATTTGTTCTTAGTTTCGTCATTTAATTTCTTCATTATCGGAAAACCAAAAGAATAATTAAATGAAGAAAATAAGAACAGCCATAAATATTGGTATTGTAATTACAGTAAAATTATTACAGTAAAATGATAATATACTATATTTTAAATGCTTAAATTTTATAGTGAAACTTTGTTTAATATTTTTTAGTAATAATAAAATAATAAAACTTATAATAGTCAGTTTATTGTATATAATCACAAATTGCAGCCTTACAAACAAGCACAGCAAACCTAGAGCTTTAAAAACATTTGAATCACATTTCACATTTTAAATCGCAATCAGCACAAAAACCACAATTGCAGGTCCCCGCCCCCAGCCCTACTCATTTCTTTCAATTTGATTCTCTAAAATGTTCCAGTCAGCTATTGACATCCTGGGCTTCACCACTGATGAGAAGGGCAGCATCTATAAGATGACAGGTGCAGTGATGCATTATGGGAACATGAAGTTCAAACAGAAGCAGCGTGAGGAACAGGCTGAACCTGACGGCACTGAAGGTAATCTGACATATCTAAACTCCCTTTTGCATCCATGTCAGACTAAAATGAAGAAGAGTTTATTCAAAAGAAGTTTATTCAAGTGTGCTATCAGTATACTTCTTTTAAAATAAAAATAAGTATAATTTCAGTCTACTTTTTTATGTACTTCTCAGAAATATACTTGAAATTGCACTTAAGAATACTTGACTTGTACTGACAGAAAAGTCTAAGTATATTTAGCCTATACTTGTACTCAATCTTTTGATTAAGTAAACTAAGTATACTTGGCTTATAGTTGATTGAGAAGCCTATTAAATATTTTTTTCACATAGTTTTACATACTGTCTTATAAACTTACATTGTTTGAAAATGTATTTATAAAGAAAACAGATATGTTCCTAATTCTGAGTATCTGAATTATTGTGTAGGCTAGTCCACTGGTAATGTACATAGGAATTTACTTCAAATCTACTTCACTCTTTCCCCGCCATTGACTGAATTTTCCAGCTATCCATGTTTTCACTGTTATAGGGTAGGGGGCGCTATGACACATCCTCTAGTACAGAATTTCCTGATCAAAACATAGGAGAAGAAGAAGCAGAAACAAGTGATAGAAATTGCATTGTTTATGCACATGTAAAATAACACGATCATCAACATTAAACAGCATATGAATCAAAACTGCCTAACGTTACCAAATGAAATGTCGAACCCATGAAGAGGAAACGACTGTGAAGCTTTGGGGGTGTTGATGGACTCGATCTACTCCATCTGTGTTTTGATCATCGTTCTGAATCCCATCTGGACGTAGACTTTGACAAAAATGAGATTTTCTCAGCTATTTGTTTGAAATGTTGCTTTTTTAATTAAACATACCCGCATTAAAGTGTTGATGAAAACGGATGAATGAAACTAGAATAAAATGTTTTTAAAATGGAAAGAGTTAAAGTAGTACAGTTAAAGGTATATTTCAAGTATAAAAAATAAATAAATTTAAAAAAAAAACAGGAATGTAGTAGTACTTAAAGTGCAAAACTAATATACAAATATTAAACTATAAGTATAATGTTATGTTCACTTAAAGAAAACTTACAAGTATACTTGCAGTATAAAACTACGAAACTAGTAGTTTACTTAGAGTATACTTCAAAGTGTACTATCATAAACTAAAAAAAGTACTAAAATTAAATATTAAACTACTAGTATACTTATAAGTTCACCTGTAGTACAGATGCAGTACAAATGAGAAACATAGTTGTGAACTAGTTGTGCACTTAAAGTTTACTACTGTTACACTTCTAGTACACTTAAACGTATACTTTTATATACTAAAAGTGGGACATTTTACTCCCAAGCAGTATTGAAATATACACTTACAAGTTTACTACTAGTACATTGATATTAGTATACTTACTACATAAAGTATACTTAAAAATACACTTGAACATTACTTAAGTATACTTCATTAAATGAACTTGTATACTTTTTCTTTTTTCGAAAAAAGACTCAAAAACCCGGTTTGAATCCGCTGGTGTTTCTGACGTCACAAACGACCTTGTAGCCAATCACGTCAACGTGCAGGTAGGCTTTAGCATATCATTAACTATGCTGTGAAGCGTTTCAGGAGAAGCCATGTTATCCCGGTATATTTTTCTGTTGATATGAAAAATCGGCTACTTTTAGCAATATAGCGGGTGAATTATGTATATGCTATATATTATATATTATGTTATGATGAACTATATGCCTTTCTCCACTGACGTTCTATGATGTGCAAAGCGTTTCTAAGGATGCTGGTTTTTAGAAGGCAGACTGAGATGGCGAACAGAAACATGGTTTGTGTAACATTAGCAACATGATAATGTAGTCAAGCAAAAGGATAATCATATTAACTACCGTTATGTGTCCGACGTTGTAAAGAGCTATACCATTGTGCAGCGTTTACTACAGTAAAGTTGACCCGACTGAGTGGGTCTCTGAGCTGGTGTGAGTGGAGGCGGGGCTAATTTTCATATTCAGTTTGAGCAGATGTTTTATACCATCATCACTGTCCTCGTCAGAGCTCATTTCCCAGTACATTCAGCATCTGGCTCATATTCACCATCTCAAACATATTCTCAAAACTATCATTTTCAACATCTTCAAAACCAATATTTTGATTGCTGACAGCTTCTTCACCAGATCCACCATCAAGTGACAGTGACACTAATATTTGATTGCGTTCAGTAAATCGCTGAGCCATTTCAAGTTTTTCAGATTATACTTATATTCTTTCATTTTCTGTCTGCGGTAACTGTGAGTGAGACGTCACTTCATCATTGTGTATCAGACATTGCCACCTTGTGGAATAAAGGTGAATTGCACCTATTTCGTCATTAAAGACTCAATTATTGTTGTGCAGAAAAAAATATACATACACTCTTACACACCTCGGGTCGTTAGCGACCCTATACATTTTTTTTACAAATTTACAGATCTGAAGGCGAGCTTGCAGTCGACTGTATAAAAAAAAAAAAAAAAAAAAAAAAGGGGGACGGGGTTTAGGCAGATGAGTCTGTCATTTCACTGGAAGATCAAGTTTCATTTTGACTGAGGTTAAAATATGATGAATGAATGAATTGTTCACAATAGGATCAATAACATGCATTTAGAAAATAGATTTGGGGTGGATTTTCACTTCATGCCGACTTTAAGGAGACTACAATTGAAAATTTCCTGTCAGATCTGATTCATGTATACACAAATAGGACGTGAAGATTCACAACGTGGCGTCAATAATGCCAAGAGTTTGTTATTCCCAACCCACCAAATTTTTTATGGAAATGTGAAACAAAATATGTAAGTATACTTTTGTGTTGTGGCTGTTGCAGTGGCTGATAAAGTTGCTTTCCTGATGGGACTGAACTCTGCCGACTTGTTGAAAGCTCTTTGTTATCCAAGAGTGAAAGTTGGGAATGAGTATGTCACCAAGGGGCAGACGGTTCAACAGGTATGTGCTTCGCAAACCTGCATCTCTGCTTCTGTGGCATTATTACATTAACTATCTTTCATCAACCCCACAGGTCATGAATTCAGTGATGGCCTTAGCGAAGTCTGTCTATGAAAAGATGTTCTTGTGGATGGTCACCCGAATCAACCAGATGCTGGACACCAAGCAGCCCCGGTCCTTCTTCATTGGAGTACTTGACATTGCTGGATTTGAAATCTTTGATGTGAGCCGCACATATTTGATAATTATTGTATCAGGCTGTCACAGCTGTGGGAAGCTTTGATTATGAAAATTAAATAGGAATTCTTTAATGCTTCATGACTCATGAAAGTTAATTTGTTAACAGCTCAAGTGGATGGCAAAATGATTCATAGTTTGATTGTTCTGAATTAGTTCAATAGCCTGGAGCAGCTGTGCATCAACTTCACCAATGAAAAACTGCAGCAGTTCTTCAACCATCACATGTTTGTGCTCGAACAAGAGGAGTACAAGAAGGAAGGAATAGACTGGGAGTTTATAGACTTTGGAATGGATCTGGCAGCCTGTATTGAGCTTATTGAGAAGGTAGGCCATCATCACTGTAAAGGCGCATGTGAGTGTTTTACACCTAAGGAAATTAATAGTTTTCTGACAAATCAAATGATGCACACTCTCCCAAGATTATCAGTGTAACCAGTGTGTGGAAATTACTTCCAGGGTCAAATTTTTGGAAACTGAATATGCCATTTTCAGAACTAATCTGTTGAGGTTTGCCTTCTTCAACCCAAATGTCTTTTGATGTCCACTAGCATAATTAGCCAATGTTCAATTTTAAACTTTTACACAAAATATTAATGTTAGTTAGTAGTATTAATGTTAGTGTATGTACTGCTGAAGTGTCAGTATAAAGTCCACCCTTTGTGGAAAAAGTAGGTATAATTGTATGAATAATAATAATTTGTGTGCATATTAATTTGAATGTGTACTTAGTGTAGTGTACTCCAAATCTTAAGTAAAAAAAAAAACAAAAAAAGACTGGACTTGCTGATAATATTATATTACCGTATTGTTCAGAATAGAAGACGACTCTGATTATAAGACGACCCCTTTTTTTCAAGATGTACCTTTTGGAAAAAGGCTTTTTGAAGACCAAATCTTGTCTTTTATAAAGAAAATGCTTTTATTTGAAAATACTTTTCATACTGCATATTTTTCATATTTTAATTTTCGTATTGAAAGTATGGTAAATACTGGTAAAATTTACCAACGATCACATTTAAAAATAAACACTTTTTGGCATACCATAAAAATAACCTGTTGCCTATCTGAATTATATAACAATTATCCATCTCATAGTGAAAACCATAGCCTACCACAATTTCATTAACACTAGAAGTGAAATCTTATCTTATTGAAATCTGAGTACCGTGCGTCTTATGTTTTAAAATCACGTACGGGGGGCACTGTCCAATCTTTAATAGATAAGCTTTCTGTAAATCCCATTTAGACCTCACATACTGTCGCTTGGTCAGGACCCCTTGGCGTCATTTTTCAACACACAGGGTACTCCATTGATTTCAGTTGTTTGCCCTATGCGTCAGATCAAGACACATTTAATTCCTTGCATTTGTAAAAGACATGATTTTATAAATATTGATAGGCTACTTTTATATTTTGGAGCAACTTCTACCCTAAACCTACCCACTTCTCAACAATATAAAACGCGTAACAGGCAATAAAAAGTAATAACTCATGTTGCACTCCAAGTCTTCTGAACTTCTTTATGTGAAGTAGAGTGGATCTTAATGTTTTAATAGCTGAAATGATCCCGCCACTCCGTGAACATACGCAGTTATATCTCATTCAAAAGATACACCGACTCTTTAGCATGACGCAATCGGTCACGAGACATCCGAGAGCCAATGCAATTTCACTATCAAAGCTGACGTAACGTTTCTTTGGGCGGCAATTTTTGAATGTGTGCATAGTATGTATGGCGGATGGCGTATGGCTTCACACAAATCAATTGCTTGGCCTCGGAACACTTGGAATATTCATACTTTGAATAAATTGTGCCTGTAGTTGTATCTGCCTGTTATATCCTGTGTTTTATATCATATTATACACAAATGGGTAGGTTTAGGTGCGGGGTTGGGTTACGTGTTGAAACGTGTCTAAATAGCATAATTAAAAAAATGAAATAAATATACAGTTATTCTGGCTGATTAAATTGAGAATCACACCCCAACGTCATCCAAATATATAATTTCATCATGGTGATAACATTCCCATGCCCAACTCCTGTATGATGCCAAAGGTTTCTCATTGAAATCAATGGAATACCCTGCACTTCAGAAAATGATGCTAAAGGGATACCCTGTGCGTTAAAAAGTGACGCGGAAGGGTCCTGACCAAGCGTCAATATGTGACGAGTTGGGATGAGAATGCGTTGCTTACATTCACAAACCGCTATATTACACACTGCATGAAAGGTAATATTCAAAAAAGCATAATAGGGGCACTTTAAAAAGCACTCTAAAGTTCAGCTAATTGCATTTATTATAAATTTAAACTGTACCACTGCAATTAACAATAATTTGTACCTTGTAAAACCATTGTGGGATATATTAGGCAGCAAGTGAACATTTTGTCCTCAAAGTTGATGTGTTAGAAGCAGGAAAAATGGGCAAGTGTAAGGATTTGAGCGAGTTTGACAAGGGCCAAATTGTGATGGCTAGACGACTGGGTCAGACTATCTCCAAAACTGCAGCTCTTGTGGGGTGTTCCCGGTCTGCAGTGGTCAGTATCTATCAAAAGTGGTCCAATGAAGGAACAGTGGTGAACCGGCGACAGGGTCATGGGCGGCCAAGGCTCATTGATGCACGTGGGGAGCGAAGGCTGGCCCGTGTCGTCCGATCAAACAGACGAGCTACTGTAGCTCAAATTGCTCAAGAAGTTAATGCTGGTTTTGATAGACAGGTGTCAGAATACACAGTGCATCGCAGTTTGTTGTGTATGGGGCTGCATAGCCGCAGACCAGTCAGGGTGCCCATGCTGACCCCTGTCCACCGCTGAAAGCGCCAACAGTGGGCAGGTGAGCACCAGAACTGGACCACGGAGCAATGGAAGAAGTTGGCCTGGTCTGATGAATCACGTTTTCTTTTACATCACGTGGATGGCCGGGTGCATTTGCGTCACTTACCTGGGGAACACATGGCACCAGGATGCACTATGAGAAGGTGGCGGAGGCAGTGTGATGCTTTGGGCAATGTTCTGCTGGGAAACCTTGGGTCCTGCCATCCATGTGGATGTTACTTTGACACGTACCACCTACCTAAGCATTGTTGCAGACCATGTACACCCTTTCATGGAAACGGTATTCCCTGGTGGCTGTGGCCTCTTTCATCAGGATAATGCGCCCTGCCACAAAACAAAAATGGTTCAGGAATGGTTTGAGGAGCACAACAATGAGTTTGAGGTGTTGACTTGCCTTTCAAATTCCCCAGATCTCAATCCAATCGAGCATCTGTGGGATGTGCTGAACAAACAAGTCCGATCTACGGAGGCCCCACCTCACAACTTACAGGACTTAAAGGATCTGCTGCTAACATCTTGGTGCCAGATACCACAGCACACCTTCAGGGGTCTAGTGGAGTCCATGCCTCGACGGGTCAGGGCTGTTTTGGCAGCAAAAGGGGGACCAACACAATATTAGGAAGGTGGTCATAATGTTATGCCTGATTGGTGTATGTTTAATGCCCCAAATTATTTAAAAATGTACATTGTTTCAACTTCTCAGGTTTCCATCAGGTCAAAACGTTACACTTGTTGCACACTTTCACTTGAATTTTACTTTCCTTTATATAAATGGCATGTGCCATGTCTGATTTTTCAAGTGTACTTTTTTTTTATTTTTATATTTTGTCTGCCAGCCAATGGGAATCTTTTCCATCCTTGAAGAGGAGTGTATGTTTCCAAAGGCAACAGACACCTCCTTCAAGAACAAGCTGCATGATCAGCATCTGGGCAAGAACAATGCCTTCCAAAAGCCCAAGCCAACCAAAGGCAAGGCTGAGGCTCACTTCTCCTTAGTGCACTATGCCGGCACTGTCGACTACAACATATCCGGCTGGCTGGACAAGAACAAGGACCCGTTAAATGAGTCTGTTGTTCAGTTGTACATGAAGTCATCAGTCAAGTTGCTGGCTCACCTGTACGCATCCTTTGCCTCTGCTGAAGCAGGTAAATCATTCAGAAGCATTAGAGGAAATACTAAAATTATTCGTTAATGAATCTATCTCTTTTTGTTCCGAAGAGGCCAGTAGTGGAGGAGCAGGAGGCAAAAAGACAGCCAAGAAGAAGGGAATCTCTTTCCAGACGGTCTCAGCTGTTTTCAGAGTATGAACACTCATTTGAACCACTGAGGGGTTTTATGTTTCCCTTTTGCTTCTTAGTATTTGAAATTACATGGATTATTTTACTTCTCAAAGGAAAATCTGGGCAAGCTAATGACCAATTTACGAAGCACACATCCTCACTTTGTGCGCAGCTTGATCCCCAATGAGGTGAAAACACCAGGTACACAAATAAGATCCAACTCAGCACTGCATAGCTGACTGAAATGTTAGTTGTTAGTCAGATTAACATAATTTAATTGTATTTTAACCATTGGCTCATACAGGGATAATGAACAACCATCTGGTTATCCACCAGTTACGCTGTAATGGCGTATTAGAAGGCATCAGGATCTGTAGGAAAGGTTTTCCAAGTAGGATCCTTTATGCTGACTTCAAGCAGAGGTAATTTCACTCGAATAATCAATGCATTTGCTTTTGTAGTGTTATTACATTGATTCTGATTAGTCAATCATGACATTTTGTGGTCAAATGCATTTGCATAATGACCAGTAACCTGTATAATTGACCGTTGTCCCAGTCAACTTATTTCCCATATAGCAATGCCAGTTTAATGTTTCTCATCACACTACACACTCTCTTTTCTTCTCATAATAATTTCAGGTCAATATTTAAAATCTATTTTTTTGGTATTTAACTGTGTAAACTGTACGCTCCATTCACTGCCTGCCTCTGTATTGCATTGGGGTCCTATAATAATGACCATCTTACCCTAACACATCTAAGATGTATGATCTAACGTCTATTATTTCACGGTCATAGATACAGAATCCTTAATGCCAGTGCGATCCCTGAAGGACAGTTCATCGATGGAAAGAAGGCCTCTGAGAAGCTCTTGGGATCAATTGATATTGATCACACACAGTATAAGTTTGGCCACACAAAGGTCACACTAATTTATCTTCTTACTGGCTTTAATCTGTTATCATCCTTGTAAAATATTATTGTAAACATTCACATTACGTCCTGACGCTTAATTCATCTAACAGGTGTTTTTCAAAGCTGGCCTACTGGGGACATTGGAGGAAATGCGTGATGAAAAATTGGCATCATTGGTATCCTGCATCCAGTCCCTGTGCCGAGGATATCTGAAGAGGAAAGAGTTCGAGAAGATGTATGCTCAAAAGTGCGTTTTCAGGAACTTTGAATGAATCAAATGAGGATTTGATGTTCTGTCAATATATACTCTTATACACCCCATCAATATACACTCACCTAAAGGATTATTAGGAACACCTGTTCAATTTCTCATTAATACAATTATCTAATCAACCAATCACATGGCAGTTGCTTCAATGCA
This sequence comes from Coreius guichenoti, assembly GCA_039654105.1. NCBI lineage: Eukaryota > Metazoa > Chordata > Actinopteri > Cypriniformes > Gobionidae > Coreius > Coreius guichenoti. The sequence continues at coordinate 11,769,375 of CM077171.1, read as the reverse complement.
TTTAGGGGTGTGGTCCTGGTCAAGACAATCTCCTGAACTCCAAACTGAATGTCAGAATGGGAAAGAAAGGTGATTTAAGCAATTTTGAGCGTGGCATGGTTGTTGGTGCCAGACGGGCCGGTCTGAGTATTTCACAATCTGCTCAGTTACTGGGATTTTCACGCACAACCATTTCTAGAGTTTACAAAGAATGGTGTGAAAAGGGAAAAACATCCAGTATGCGGCAGTCCTGTGGGCGAAAATGCCTTGTTGATGCTAGAGGTCAGAGGAGAATGGGCCGACTGATTCAAGCTGATAGAAGAGCAACTTTGACTGAAATAACCACTCGTTACAACCGAGGTATGCAGCAAAGCATTTGTGAAGCCATCTGTGAGGCGGATGGGCTACAACAGCAGAAGACCCCACCGGGTACCACTCATCTCCACTACAAATAGGAAAAAGAGGCTACAATTTGCACGAGCTCACCAAAATTGGACAGTTGAAGACTGGAAAAATGTTGCCTGGTCTGATGAGTCTCGATTTCTGTTGAGACATTCAGATGGTAGAGTCAGAATTTGGCGTAAACAGAATGAGAACATGGATCCATCATGCCTTGTTACCACTGTGCAGGCTGGTGGTGGTGGTGTAATGGTGTGGGGGATGTTTTCTTGGCACACTTTAGGCCCCTTAGTGCCAATTGGGCATCGTTTAAATGCCACGGCCTACCTGAGCATTGTTTCTGACCATGTCCATCCCTTTATGACCACCATGTACCCATCCTCTGATGGCTACTTCCAGCAGGATAATGCACCATGTCACAAAGCTCGAATCATTTCAAATTGGTTTCTTGAACATGACAATGTGTTCACTGTACTAAAATGGCCCCCACAGTCGCCAGATCTCAACCCAATAGAGCATCTTTGGGATGTGGTGGAACGGGAGCTTCGTGCCCTGGATGTGCATCCCACAAATCTCCATCAACTGCAAGATGCTATCCTATCAATATGGGCCAACATTTCTAAAGAATGCTTTCAGCACCTTGTTGAATCAATGCCACGTAGAATTAAGGCAGTTCTGAAGGCGAAAGGGGGTCAAACACAGTATTAGTATGGTGTTCCTAATAATCCTTTAGGTGAGTGTATTTAGTGTCATTGAGATACTATTATAGTTTTTTATATTTTAAATTTGTTTGCTGTGTTTGGGGTTTTAGTTAACTCTAACACACTGTAAAAAATGATATGATCAATAAGGTATGACAACATATGTTTTTACATTGCTTCAACTCATCAGAATAAGTTACTTGTCAATTTAAACTTTTTTTTATTAGTTATACAAGATTAAACAAATTTTTTAAAGGGATAGTTCACCCAAAAATGAAAATTACGCCATGATTTACTGTGGGGTGTATATGACATTCTTCTTTCAGAGTTATATTAAAAAATGTCCTGGCTCTTCCAAGCTTTATAATGGCAGTGAATGGAAGCCCAAAATTTGAAGCCCAAAAAAGTGCATCCATCCATTATAAAAGTAATCCAACACGGCTCCGGGGGGTTAATAAAGGCCTTCTGAAGTGAATCGATGGGTTTGTGCAAGAAAAATATCCATATTTAACACGTTATAAAGTAAAATATCTAGCTTACCGCCTTCTGTATTCAACTTACAAAGAAAGTGTAAGGCCTCTCGCAGTTCAAGACGCTTACGCTATGTCCGACGCCATACGTTGCGCCAGTTACGCTTTTTTTGTAAGTTGAATATGGAAGGCGGCTCACTTCAGAAGGCCTTTATTAACCTCCTGGAGCCGTATGGAGTACGTTTATGGATGGATGGACTTTTTTGGGCTTCGAATTTTGGGCTGCCATTCACTGCCGTTATAATACTTGGATTAGCCAGGACATTTTTTAATATAACTCTGATTGTATTCGTCTTAAAGAAGAATGTCATATACACCTAGGATGGCTTGAGGATGAGTAAATTATGGGATAATTTTCATTTTTGAGTGAACTGTCCTTTTAAGTCAGTTTAATGTAATTTAAGTTGAAATGACTTAAATATCCAAGTTGATTGCACTCAAAAATTTAAGGCAGCCACATTTTTTCACAATTTAACCCTGATGTACATGACTGTCTTTTTTCCAGAGATGCCATTTATACTTTGCAGTACAACCTCCGTGCATTTATGAATGTAAAAAACTGGCCGTGGATGAAGCTGTTTTATAAGATAAAGCCTCTTTTGAAGAGTGCTGAAATGGAGAAAGAGATGGCCATCATGAAGGAAGACTTTCTAAAGTGCAAAGAGGACCTTGCTAAAGCCAAGGCCAAACGCAAAGAGCTAGAGGAGAAAATGTTCTCTTTGATACAGGAGAAGAACGACCTACTTATACAAGTCCAAGCTGTTAGTGATTATGCTTTTAACTCATTTATTCTTTGTTAAAAAATGTGTTGGAGTCATGGCCTACTAATTATAAATCATTGAGCTGTGGGTGTCACAAGTTCATCATTTCCTGACCTCTTCTTGCTATTGCTTTTAGGAAAAAGTAACAAAAAGCAAATCTAATTCAACACTATTGACTCAACTCTATCGATCTCTCATAGGACAGTGAGAATCTCATAGATGCTGAAGAGAGGTGTGAAGGGCTGATAAAAAGCAAACTCCAGCTAGAGGCCAAGCTGAAAGAGCTTACCGAAAGACTAGATGATGAAGAAGAAATCAATTCAGAGCTGATGGCGAAAAAAAGGAAACTAGAGGATGAGTGCTCTGAGCTGAAGAAAGACATTGATGATCTGGAGCTGACCTTGGTTAAAGTGGAGAAGAAAAAGCATGCAACTGAGAATAAGGTTTGAGCACACAACATTTCACAAATTTGCAAAAATTAACCCCATTGTGAGTTTTTACAGACAAACAATGTATCTTTACAGGTTAAAAACCTTACAGAGGAAATATCTAGTCAAGATGCAAATCTTGCAATGCTAACAAAGGAAAAGAAAGCCCTCCAAGAGGCACACCAACAAGTTCTTGATGATCTCCAGGCTGAGGAGGACAAAGTCAATACTCTGACCAAAGCCAGAACCAGGCTTGAACAACAAGTGGATGACGTGAGTATGGTTGCAGGACAAATATATATGTTTGTATTGAACATTCATTTATGGAGCAACAGATTTTGTGTGAAAATTAATCATAAAAGTGGTTTATTTTGTTTAAAAATCGTATAAACGTGGCGATGGGGGCTCACTAGCATGGGGCAAAAGGCACATAGTATTTATACAAATTCTTTAGCTAAAATTGTTTTAATAATGTCTAAGTTAATACTTGTTCAAAATAATCACTTTAGCAAAGTTTGCACAATTCTTTTTTATTATTATTTATTTATTTTTATAAATAAAATTAATTTTTGTTCAATAAATATACTGTCATAAAATATGTTCATATAAAATATATTTTAAAAATACATGAACAAAATGATTTTAAAAAGTAAAGATTCTGAAAGCATTGAAGGAGATCCAATATTAATTTAAGATTTACAGTAGTAACATTAAATCATATTTTATTATATGAAATGATTAATAATATATATATATATATATATATATATATATAAACAAATAATTGTTTTTTTTTTTTTTTTTTTTTTTTTTTTTAAATATGATGGTTTCATTATAAATATGGTGATTTATCTCTAAGGTTGACACCGAACTTAATATATGATATTTACAATCTGAATCTAACCATGTCATTTTAACAAATGAAAAAGTCAGCCGGCTGTTTATTATCATGTTAATTATTGTGCCTTTTGCCCCAACAGCAGGGGCACCTTTTACATTCTTCCATTATTGAAAAACTGTTGCTTTAATTAGCTTGAACAAAACTAAAACTGAAAATTATTAAGAAGACCTTTGTCTCAAAATATAGTCAATAATTTTAGCGATTCTCTTACTTAAAAAAAACATCAAGTATGAGATCAAATTAGCGCAGAATCAACTTTGCTCTGCTGCCCGCGTTCACGTCAAGGATCAGCCAAATTTCCACGTGCATCTTGAAAAGCGGATGTTTTGGAAAGTGCTGTGGCAAGTTTTTGTGCCATCTAGTGTTTTAGAGGAGAATAAAATCAAAGGAGCCTTTTACATTGTGGAGCCTTTAGCCCTGTTGTACCCTATACTTCAGTTTTTACGTGATGATCCGCGTACAGTGCGCATGACGCAAATTTCATCACCAGAATAGTTCAAATTCAATGCTCATGTGAAACCGGCAGGTGCGGTTACAAAAACCGAGCATACTTTTTACGTGCAGTTTGCACATATGCACTGAGTTTGTTTTGCACTAATCAGATGGAACAACAACAAAAAGAGACTGCTGCAACAACAACAACAACAGACGCCCGCATTGACAAGTGCTTGTGTGAGGGGGTTATAAGAGCCACAACTTCAGTTTAAAAGAATACAAAGACATTTTTATTGGTCATAACTTCTGGAGAAAAATAGCGCAGACACCGGACAAAAATATAACTTTCTAGAGTGCATGTGTCGACCGCCTGTGTCCGTGCACGCTTTCAAATGGAGTATACTTTTAAAGGCTACTGTACGCATACGCTAGCGCAAAAAAACAAAGTATACTTTGGGCTTGAGGGCCAGATTTACTTACAGCTTGCGCCAGCGCAAACCCTCTTTTGGCGTTAAAAAAACACTGTCAGGATTTACTAAAGACACGCAGTAAGAAATTAGCAATCAAAAAAGGTGTAGACAGTTATTTTTGCACCTTAGTGCATATGCATTTGTTGGGGTTTCCCTGTCAAACAGCTAAATTTATGGGTGGAGTATTTAAATGAATCATGCAATGTGATTTACTAAGGTTTCTGGTAATCAATTCAATGGTATTGCACTATTATTTACCATCCCAAAAAGCATGTCTTAAAGGGGTCCTATAATGCCCCTTTTTACTAGATGTAAAATAAGTCTCTGATGTCCCCAGAGTGTGTATGTTAAGCTTTAACTCAAAATACCCTACAGATCATTTTTATAGCATCTTAAAATTGTCACTTTTTGAGGGTGAGCAAAAATGCGCCGTTTTTGTGTTGTCTCTTTAAATGCAAATGAGCGGCTTGCTTTCAGGAAGAGGGCGGGGCTTCAAGAGCTTGTGTTAGCAGGTCTGATTACCTCATGCAGACACGCACTGAAAATGTCAGAAACTGTTCAGCCTTTTATGTTCACAACCAGAGTCGGACAATGATGGAGAGACTCAAGAAGTGACAACATGTAGAATGCAACAGGATGTTTCTGAATGGTTAGTTGATGAATTTATGTAGCTGATCTGGAGCTAACTATCTTCAAGTCATCGATTAGCATATTCTGTCATGATAATCTATAAATCGCTCGTGTGGGAACTGTTGTAAAATGCCTTCAGAGCCAGAGAATATATGCTGCATAAAGATCAAACAGGTATAGTTTAGTTTCATCTTGCTTTTATGACATGCTATTGCATTTGTGTTACGTACTCTATTGCAATAAATGTGAAAAGACGGACTCCTAAATGTGCTCTACTACAACAACTCTTCCTCTTCTTAACATGGCCTTTGTTGCGTGTTCCTGGGGGCAGGGTTTATGTCAATTTTAGGGATAGTGATGTCACTAACAAGGTCATTTTAGTCCCTACCAGCCGTTTGTGCTTTTATTAGATTGCAGCCATATGTTAATTTGCCCTGTTTAGTAAGTCTGGCCTAATACTCTTCAATTTAGCTTGAAGGTTCTCTTGAGCAAGAGAAGAAGACACGCATGGACCTTGAGAGGGCCAAGAGGAAGATGGAGGGGGATGTGAAAATATCTCAGGAGTCCATCATGGACCTGGAGAATGACAAGCAACAAATGGAGGAGAAACTTAAAAAGTAATATTTCTGATAAGCATCGATAAACATGGATCAGTAACAAAGTGTATTAACCATTTCTACATTCCTTCTTCCAGAAAAGACTTTGAGATCAGCCAACTGTTAAGCAAAACAGAGGATGAGCAATCAATGAGTGCCCAGCTTCAAAAGAAGATAAAAGAGCTCCATGTAAGATGTTTTGCCGTTTGATCTTCAACACGTGCCAGTTGAAGACATGAAAAATAATTTAAAACGTATCTTTCTTCCTGTCTAAGGCTCGCACTGAGGAATTGGAAGAGGAGATCGAGGCTGAGCGTGCAACTCGGGCCAAGGTGGATAAGCAGAGAGCTGATCTTTCCAGGGAACTTGAGGAGATTAGCGAGAGGCTGGAGGAAGCTGGTGGTGCCACTGCAGCTCAAGTCGAAATGAACAAGAAACGAGAGACTGAATTTCAGAAGCTGCGGCGTGATCTTGAGGAGGCCACCCTACAGCATGACGCCACCATGGCAGCTCTGCGCAAGAAACATGCCGACAGCATGGCAGAGCTTGGAGAACAACTCGACAACCTCCAGCGAATCAAACAGAAACTGGAGAAGGAGAAGAGTGAATGCAAGATGGAGATTGATGATCTTGCAGGCAACATGGTGGCCATAGCAAAAGCCAAGGTTTGAAGGTTTTATTGTTCTGTCAATTCTGACACCCAACAGGGAAATGGCTTTGTCTAATACAGTATATTTGTAAATGACAGGTTAACCTGGAGAAGATGTGCCACAATCTTGAAGACCAGCTCTCTGAAGTGAAAAGCAAGAATGAGGAGAACATGCGTCAAATCAATGACCTCAGCTCCCAGAAAGCCCGGCTCCAAACAGAAAATGGTAGACGGTGATTTCACTCATAACAATGAGACATATGATTCATAATGAGTCATATCTGATGCTGTTGCAGAACGTCTGACTTTGTTTGTTCAATAGGCGAGTATTCTAGGCAAATGGAGGAGAAGGATAGTCTCATTTCACAGTTGGTACGGGGCAAACAGGGCTTCACTCAGCTTATCGATGAACTGAAGAGACAGCTTGAGGAGGAGTCAAAGGTAATTGTTACACGGTATGTTGTTATGGGAAGAAGGAGGCGGAACCTGGCGAACGTTCAACACTTTAATCACAACTAAATACAAAATGAAAGTAAAAACGGCAGCCTCCTCATGGACGACTGCCGCACACACATAATAAAACATAAACAAAACACAACTTAAAGTCCAGGCCTGGTCCTCTCTCGTCCTTCACTGTCGTCGCTCCTCCTTTTATGCATCCGAGCTCCTCCGTGAGATATGAGACTGGTGCTGCACATAGCTGGCGCTCTTTATCAATCACGCCACTGAACTCGTACTGTTCTCTCATGGTCCCTCGACTGCTTTGCCACAGTAATGTAATGTTAATGTAGCATGAGAGCTAGCAATACAAATAATGTGTTTTTGAACTCTCATAATCTACCTTTATAGGCTAAGAATGCTCTAGCGCATGGCTTACAATCAGTGTGCCATGACTGTGATCTCCTGAGGGAGCAGTTTGAAGAAGAACAGTAAGCTAAGGCTGAGCTGCAGAGAGGGATGTCTAAAGCTAGCAGTGAAGCATCTCAGTGGAGAACCAAATATGAGACTGATGCTATTCAACGCACTGAGGAACTTGAGGAGGCCAAGTAAGACAAGCATGTGTTCGCAACTTAACATAGTGAACCCAGGTTGGGTGTTTTCCTGGATATCTCAGTATTCTTTGTCATCCAGATTTTTAATTTTTATGAACTTAACATTCTTATCATTTTCCTCTGATTTCAGAGGTTGTTTAGGATAAGTGTCATGATAATTTGACATAAATACTATTCCAGGACTAACTGAAGAACCATGCCGTACTTGGGTAAAATCAAAGTCCCTGTAAGACATGTCATTTCACTCTGTGGCCATCTTTGAAATGCCTCTTGGGGAATGCAAGTGCAGTTCCTTTCTCTTTAAATGGGGAAACATCAAATTCTCCAAAACTGTTCACCAAGCTTACGATTAAATTTGAAATCACCAATGAAATTGGTCCACAACGGTCTCATAAATTGTTTCTAAACGCTCGAGTCATGACAAAAAGCTATATATATATATATATATATATATATATATATAGCTTTTTGTCATTATTTTTTTCCCCATTTAAAATAGAATTGAATTATCCTTGTTGTTGTTATGTAATACTCTGTCCGTGTCAGTATTTATACAATACAAAGGCAGTAGCCGTGCCTTTGTATTGTCCCTCAGGGTGAAATTAGTTTTGCAACAGTTAAAGAGAGAATTTTGGTGAAAATGGTATAAAAAACACATGAAGCCAATGTGAAAACAAAGGCTACATTTCTAAGAACTTAGCAAGTGTGGTTTAAACTAGATTTGAAAAAATGAAAAATCTTTCTTTATTGTGGACACTCTTATACGTCATTGACCTATAAATCATTGCAGGAAAAAGCTTGCTCAGCGACTCCAAGAAGCAGAAGAGCAAGTAGAAGCAGCAAACGCAAAGTGTGCTTCACTGGAGAAAACCAAGCAGAGACTGCAGAGTGAGATGGAGGACCTTATGATAGATTTGGAAAGGGCAAACAGTTCAGCAGTCGGTTTAGACAAGAAACAGAGACATTTTGACAAGGTAAATAAAACAGGTTCTATCTATTTTTATTTTTTATTTTTTGCACAGTTACCTAAAAAAAGAACAATACAAAGTTTTATTTAAGACCTTCTGAAACAGTGCCACCATAATAAGCAGATGAGTTTCTCTGGAAAGTGTCTCTATTCTATCTCTCTTCATAGATTCTGGTTGAATGGAAGCAGAAGTATGAAGAGTCACAGGCAGAGCTGGAAGGTGCTCAGAAAGAGTCTCGATCTTTGAGCACTGAGCTCTTTAAATTAAAGAACTCTTACGAGGAGACCTTGGACCATCTTGAAACTCTCAAACGAGAGAACAAGAATTTGCAGCGTAAGTAGCTAATTGGGTCAGTGCAACAAAGAACATCCTCAGCAGATCTACAGCATGATCTCCTAATGTTATAGCAGTGCTCATATTCTTTGACATTTATCTCATACGCAGAGGAGATCTCGGATCTCACTGAGCAGATTGGTGAGACTGGAAAAAGCGTCCATGAACTAGAGAAGGCCAGGAAGCAAATGGAGGCAGAGAAATTTGAGATTCAAAGTGCACTAGATGAGGCAGAGGTAAAGGAAGTCCTGTATCCTAGTCCTGTATCCATACAGGTGAAGTTTATACTCCAAAAATTGATTGCGATCTGCTTTAGGCATCCCTGGAACATGAGGAATCTAAGATCATCCGTGTCCAACTAGAGGTCAATCAGCTTAAGGCTGACATGGACCGAAAGCTGGCTGAAAAGGACGAGGAGATTGAACAGCTGAAGAGAAACACCCAGAGAGTCACTGACTCCATGCAAAACACTCTAAATGCTGAAGTGAGAAGCAGGAATGATGTCCTGAGAGTCAAGAAGAAGATGGAAGGAGATCTCAATGAGATGGAGATACAGTTAAGCCATGCCAATCGCCTGGATACTGAAGCCCAGAAACAACTACGAAACAATCAAAGACAAATCAAGGTAACCTTTGACT